>CAJNDT010003957.1:0-537379 GCA_905221615.1 Symbiodinium sp. CCMP2592 | reverse complement strand
ATGTGATCTCCCAGACTGGAAACGTAGACGAAAAAAGGCGAAAGGAGCTGCAACGAATGCGCCGTCCAAAGCTCATGAGCCTGATCGCTTCTCATCACCTTCCGGAAGATGAGGATTTCATGCGCAAAATTGAGGCTATGTATTCGACAGCCAAAGATTCAACAGAGGATGAGGATGAGGATGACATTATCATGGGGGACTTTGTTGATGAGCTGGTTCTTGACGACCTGCTTGCTGAGGACAAACAGGAATTTAAAATGGTCTCAGACGCAGTCAGAAAACGCAGAATCAAAAGGGTGCATCAAACCTGGCAGGCCATCAAGACGCAGCAAGCAAAGGCCAAGGCAAAGGGCAGGGCCAAAGCAAAGACCAAAGCAAAGGCCAAGCCACAGGCCAAACGGAAAGCCAAGAGAAAGATTTGTCGCCCACGTATGTTGCCCAGGAAGCAACCCGCGCCTCCTGATGAAAGTGGTCAAGAGGGAGCAGAAGGCAGAGTGCCAGCACCTCCTGCTGAGGTGCCGGTGGAGCCGGAGCCTGATATTCACGTGGAGGCCGCGGAAGGCAGAGTGCCAGCCCCTCCTGCTGAGATGCCGGAGGTGCCTGCTGCAATCCCTGTCCCAGAGCCTGATGATCACGTGGAGCCCGAGGAAGGCAGAGTGCCAGCCCCTCCTGCTGAGATGCCGGAGGTGCCTGCAGTGCCTATCCCAGCAATCGAGCCACGGGAGGTTGCAGTCCGTGGCCCCCAACATCAGCGGCGGCCGAACCGTGTTGACTACCAAGGGGTATGGACACCTGTTCAATGCCCGGAGTGTCCCAAGATCGCTGTTGAGATGAAGTACGACCCGAATCCTGGTGGCACTGACAAAGCAAAATGGTTTCTCCGAGTTCGTGTGACAGACGGCGGTCTCTTGGAAAGATTCGGAACATTTGTTATAGCTTCGATGTGGTTGCCTGATCTGCTGTGTGTTGTGTCACATTACAGGAACCCATGTGTGTCTGGCATTGAAGGCGAGTGGAGCCACCTCGTACCCTATCACTGGGGACGTGTGGCTTCCAAGATGACAGAAGCGCAGGCCAGACAACACGTCATTGACCATAGGCCCTTTTGTGGCCCGACCAGGAGGCCTGGCAACAACTAGAGGATTCATCCTGCGCTGCAAAGAAAAGTTGTGTGTCTGTCTGTGTGCTTGCATTGATGGCAGCGGGTCCTGCTAGATTGGAATGCGTCCGAGAGACTGTGTGTTTCTGCTTGGGGACGACGGATTGCGAAAGCATGTTCGCATTTTCACACATGTGGAATTTGTCACGTGCAAGCACATGGACAATCATTTCGAGTGCCACAACCCGGAAGCCGAACAAACTAGCACATGTGGTTTGAAGCCGTGCGTGCTTGTGACTGAACAGTAGCCGTCCAGAGCAATGCATTTCGCCCCGATCGAACGAGGAGAGTGTTTCTTCAGAGGCGAGCTCTCCCCAATCTTGATCAAAACCGCTTGCGAAAAACTGGCCAAAGCGCCTCACCAGTGGAAACCAGCTGAGACATGGAATGAAGTTTATGACGACGTGCCTTGGGAAATCATGGTTCGCTACCTGCGTTACTGGCCACGTATTGGCTCCCGCATTACAGGAGGCCTCAGGCTTCTTCGACGGTACCAAGGCCCCTTCCCGAAGTGTTATCAGGTGGGTGAAGGAGAAGAACCGCTGGAGTTGCCGCGCGTTTCTCTCGTTTGTGATTTTGTTTATGTTTGGAACGACGAAGATGAACAACAACGGCAGTTTGTCCTTCAGATGAAACACCTCTCACTTGTTGCCATCCGTCTCGGTGGTCCGGGGGAACTTCCTGACCTTGATGCTGGAGCAATACCTTTGACCGACCAGCTGAGTGCAAAGTTGGGGTGGCAATAATTAATGGATCTTGAGGCGGGAAGGCAGAGTGCCAGCAGCTGGGAAGGCAGAGTGCCAGACGTTGTCGCGTCACCCAGCTGTACCCTGCTTCGCCTGCACGTGATTCGCTTGACAGTGTGGTCAACGCAGAAAAGCGCAACATCCAGCAGTTCGTAGACACTTCACGCGATTTGTGCATCCCTAATACTATCAAACCCTAAAACTATGGCACTCTGCCTTCTAGCCCCAAACCCTAAATACTAAAGACCCTGAAACTCTAACCCTAACCCTTTCATTACCCTCAAACCCTGACACTATGGCACTCTGCCTCCTAACCCCAAACCCTAAATATACTAAAGACTCTGAAACTCTAACCCTAACCCTTTCATTACCCTCAAACCCCTAATACTATGGCACTCTGCCTTCTAACCCCAAACCCTAAATATACTAAAGACCCTGAATCTCTAACCCTAACCCTTTCATTACCCTCAAACCCTAACACTATGGCACTCTGCCTGCTAACCCCAAACCCTAAATACTAAAGACCCTGAAACTCTAACCCTAACCCTTTCATTACCCTCAAACCCCTAATACTATGGCACTCTGCCTTCTAACCCCAAACCCTAAATATACTAAAGACCCTGAAACTCTAACCCTAACCCTTTCATTACCCTCAAACCCCTAATACTATGGCACTCTGCCTTCTAACCCCAAACCCTAAATACTAAAGACCCTGAAACTCTAACCCTAACCCTTTCATTACCCTCAAACCCTAATACTATGGCACTCTGCCTTCTAACCCCAAACCCTAAATATAATAAAGACCCTGAAACTCTAACCCTAACCCTTTCATTACCCTCAAACCCCTAATACTATGGCACTCTGCCTTCTAACCCCAAACCCTAAATATAATAAAGACCCTGAAACTCTAACCCTAACCCTTTCATTACCCTCAAACCCCTAATACTATGGCACTCTGCCTTCTAACCCCAAACCCTAAAGACCCTGAAACTGTAAACCCTGTGCCAGGTCTTCTTCATCCTCGTCTTCTCGGAAAAAACATTAGTTTTTTTTGTTTTAAAGTTTTTAAAAAATTTTAAAAGTTGTTTAAAGTCTTTAAAAGTATTTCAAATTCTTTTTAAAGTTTGTAAAAGCTTTTAAAAGCGTTTAAAAGTCTTTTAAAGTATTTTTAAAGCTTTTAAATGTATTTTAATGTTTTTAAAAGTCTTTTAAATATTTTAAAAGCCTTTTAAAGTTTTGAAAAGTCTTTTAAAGTTTGCAAAAGTCTTCTAAAAGTTTCTAAAAGTCTTTTAAAGTCTTCTAAAAGTTTTTAGAATGTTTTTTCTTGCATTTGAAAGTTTTTAAAAGTCTGTAAAAGTCTTTAAAAGCCAACTCTGTCGAAAAAGCCCTGTGGATCTAAACCTTGTGGTTCTGGTTCGGTGCAAAGGGGCAATGATATGGGATCTAGGAGATAGTCAATCGCTGATTCCATGGTCTTCGGCTGAGACTTCTTTAGCTCAGCATCTGCTGTTGCAGACTTCTTACCATACAAAACATATGTACAGCGATCCGCACGGGTTGGCACCAGGCCATAAGACAGGAGTGCCTTATCAACGATGTTCCACCATCTTCGAGGTGCATCGTTAAGTCCATAAGCGGGTTTCTTCATCCTCGCTGCAATGTAGGAAGGATAACCTGCTTCAGGAGGAATCTGACAGATTATGTCTCTCGACTCATCATAGGCTTCACCCTGCAGGAAAGCAGTCTTTAGGTCGATGTGTGTCAGATTCCACAGCTTGTTAGCTGCTAGTTGAATCGCTAAGCGGAAACCTGGGCGACTCGCAGCAGGACTATCAGTTTGCTGAATGTCCTTCTGTCGATCCTGGAAACCTCTCAGGACCCATCGGGCCTTGCACTTAAGGAAGTTTCCGTCCTTGTCTCTTTTTAGAGTCAGGACCCATCGACCAGTGACATAATTTCGGATGTTTCCGAGTTTCCGTGTATCGACGAGCTCAAAGACATCATTGTCTAGCCAGCTCTGATATTCTGCTGCTTTCGCTTCATCAAACTGTTTCTTCATCTCACGCTTTTCCTTGGCGGTTGCCTCCTTCCGCTGTGCCTTCTGGGTTAAATTCGCTGAGTTCCTGGGGGAACTTAGAGATAAGGCCTTGTCCTCTTCCGTGATAAGATCGTACTCTTCACGAATGTCAGATCGGAACCTTTTAGTGGGTTTATACCGTGTTCGGTCTGACCTCACTCTTGATGTTACCTCTCTGATGTCTACGGGTCCGCCATGCATGTACCGAGGCATGGAGAAAGAACCTGTGTTACTGCACAGTTTCTGTTCTTCTGTGAGAAGGACCCAGTCCTTCTCATCTACGACCAAGTCACCTTCCTCATCAGAGTAATACCTTGTGTTTTCTGACTCGGCATCGCTCTCCGGTTCTGGTGAACCAGAAGTGTGAGGAGGAGCGGACGGTTGTCCGGGGTCGTCTGGGACCAGTTCTTCTTCAGTGTCTTCTTCATCTTGTTGTAACGGAAGAATGGGTCCCTGTGGATGTGCCTTCGGTTTAGGTTTTGGTGTCGGCACCTGTGAAGGTGATTTCTGTTTGTGCGGCGAAACTTTCCTTTCCGATGAAGACCTTGGCGACACATCACCCCCCAGACGCCGAGGAGACGGAACGCGAGGAGGCGGATGCACGCGAGGCTTAGCCCGAGCAGGAGCCACGGGCTCATCGGAGGAAACGGCCGGTAGTCGCGGTGGAGGTATGGGAGGAGGAGGACGCGACGGCGGCGTGCCGGGAGGCATCGGCTGATCTGGTTCCGGCATAGAAACATCGTCAGATGTGATCCGTGAGCGATTAGTGCTCATTGGTTCTGACGGGTCTGACGGCGAAACCTCTTCGTCCGACATGATTACATCCGGCGGTGTTCGCACGGACGGTGAAGTCTTGCCGCCTGTCATCTGGAATAGCACCCCCGAGAAGGTTGATGGGTGTACCTTTGTTCCAGGAAACCTGGTGCGGCAAGCAACACGTCATAGTCGAATTGGGCTTCTTCTTGTTCCAGAAGACAAGAACGCCATCAGTTACACTGGTGAGTGCTTTAACTGTTCCAAATGTACCTCTGTATAGAGTACACTGTTCGAAACCAGACCCTGGTAAGAGTCTTGATCTAAGGCGAGTAATGTCTGACACCAAGGCATCAAGGGACGGTGATGGTTTGGAATGATGCAATGGTAATTCAGTTTTACTCGATAAAGAATTTACTCTAGCAACAAGTGATCTGATTTTCGGATCTTGCAGGAGTTTTGAATCCTTGAGAGGATTTGTTGTCAAAAGAGAATACTCCTGATCAAGAAGTTCCGAAAGTCCCTGGAGGCATTCATCTCCAGAGTATTCTAGTATGTCTGTGACTAAAGACAGATGAGATGCATACGCATCTCGTTTCAGGAATCTTGCCAAACACGAGGCAAAGGTCTCACAGAATTCATAAGGATACACTTGTGCGAGTTTCGTTTTAAGACCGTAGCCTTGAATACCCTTTTCGTCTCCTGGTGGAGATGTTGGAGATTTCGTTTTGGCAGAATGCCTCTGGAGAGGAATTAAAACTTGCGGTGGCAAGTTGTGCATAAAAATCGAGGATTTCGATTCATAGTATCCTGTTGGATCTTTCATGCCATAGGCCTGTAGGTTACAGACCTCATAGCTGATCTTATGATTAGAAAACAGGCGTTTTGCTTCTGGTGAAGACCAGAGCCTGCTGTAGTATGGGTTCTCAAGAACAAAGTAACGTCCGAGCTTCATTTGGTGGTCTGCGACCGATTCACAGAATTTTAAAACAGAAAGTCTCTTGGCAGAGCCTTTCTTCCACTGTGAGTACCAGCTAGACCACTGAGAATGGTCGGTGACATAACAATAATAGTAGGTTCTTGTTCCTTGATGATCCTAAGAAGATTGGAGCGACCTTGCGGTTGCTCAAGATCTAGACCGCTACGCAAATCGACTGGCTGACCTACTCGAAGACCTGACAGGGCAGCCTTGTGACTCATGCGGGGAGATCCGCCGTAGAGTTCTAGGAAGTCAATCTTCCCAGTGCTGGTGACCTGCCAGTGACACTCTTGATGTGGAATCGTTAGGTCTGTCGACTGCAGGGAAGCATCAAAGGTGACCATGCAACTTGCGTGGTCAGAACCTTCTGACGTCAGAGTTTCCTCATCAGGCGCGAGAGGAATCTCCACATCAGATGTTATGTCATAATTTTTCCTCAGTTTTGAGATATTAACGCGGACGATGCGTGTTCCAAGATCCACACCTACCATGGATCCTCCGAGTTCGGAGATCACCTTTCCTTTTAGCCAAGATCCATGTTTGGACCCAGTGGATCCAATCTTAGACTTATCTTCTGACCAGTAGAAAACCTTATCTCCCAAAGAGAAAGGTCCTTGGGTCATTGACAGTCTGGCTGCAAGATCTCTACGCAGATCATCAGATTGGCGTGCCTCTTGGTAAGCCCTGTTGGCAAGCTCCTTAATGGCTCTCGCAGTGACTTCCGTATCAGTTGGATTACCTGTCAACTGATTGGGATCGGCGTTCTCTGGTGTTATAACATCTCGAGGACGCCTTCCAAAGGCCATTTCTAAAGGAGTAACTCCTCCGTAGGTAATCGAAGAGTTTCTTGCCAAACATGCTTGGCGAACGAGGTTGCCATACTTCATGGTGATTCCGTTATACTGCGGGTCACCATCCTTCAGGATCTGAAGTATGAGCTTAATCTGATGCTTCAGCAATCTTACAGCAGCTTCGGCCCTGTTGGGCCATGGTGTTCCAGGTCCTGTTGCCACAGGCTTGATATTCTGCCGATTGTAATAAGCCTCCATTTTTGGAGTCATGAATGCTTGATCTCCAACTACAACCTTTGGGTTGATCTGAAATTTCTCAAAGTAGTCATTCATAATCGACATTGTAGTATGTTCTTCTTTATCCTGGACTACTTCGGCAGTCAACAAGTTTGTTGCTCCATCATAGAGAATAAGAAATACTAAGCGACTATCCTTGCCGGGAATTGGAAGCTCACCGTGATCTACGAAGGTGAGATCACCGAAAGTCTCTGATCTTAAACCAGAAATCTTCGCTCTCGAAGGAGCTCTCACATGTTCCTGGCAGGCTGAACACTTTTTGACCAGTTGGTCATATAGCTCATAGATCTCCTTTGGGATCTGTAAGGCCTTTGTGCGTCGCTTGAACTGATCCGTACTCATATGACGGTGCTTAAGGTGAAGCTTATAGAGTTCTACAGGGTCCTTAAGCTTCTCATGAATCCTGCGAAGAGCAATGGGAAGAGATGGCGATGGTTCTGCGACAATCTCTTCACCTGTAGGTGAGTCTGTACCAGGAGCCGGGTATTCTCTTGACTCAAGTGGTCTTACCTCCGTCCCGTCATCAGCTCCTGGGACCTTAGACTTCTCTTCAACAGGAGATTTAACCGCATATTTGCGGGATTTCTTCAGAAGGTTTTTAAGACCCTTTGGAGTCTTTATCTTCGCAGGTGGGACCTCAAGTCTTTCTTCTTCTGGAGGTTCATGTGGTGCAGAGGATTCTGCAGGTTTGTCCCTAGAGCCTGATGATGGTTCCGATGGTCCAGAAGGCTCAGGAACATCACCAGATGATTCTGGTGGATCAAGTTTCTTGGCAGATGATTCTGCCGGATCAGATGGAAGAGGCTTCTTTTTACCTGAAATCCTCTTCGGTGGTGGATCAGCTGCTCCCTCAGGTGCTTTGTCACAACCCTTAAGGTACGTGTGAGCCCTTTTCTGTCCGGCACAGGCTGGACAGCGACCTTCCGGTATCCTAGTATAAGGCTTATTGGCTCCTAGAGCAGTCTCCGTCGCACTGAACGACGTACCTGACTTAGGGAGATACTTCCTGGTGGAAGTAAAGCCTAGAAGGTCCAATACCAAATGGTTATTGGTACTAATCGGAAGAGGGGTTTTATACAAACCGAAAGCTTCACACGTTGCTAGGTCAGCTGTGGGACTACACTCGAGGGTCATTCTTAGATTTCTCATCTGTTCAATGGAGAACAAAATGGGAACTCTCCCCTGATCCAGAACTTCTATGGTTGTATCTCTTCTTGGAGTTGTGTTGAACCATAGAGTTACACGCTCCTTGATAAGAGCTGTTTCACTATCTGCGAAAGAGAACTTCGTGTTCGAAGGTGAAAAGTGAAATCAATCATGCCTGGGGCATGTTGCTTCACGGCCTTGATAAGCCTGTTCACCGCATAGCGGGAACCCATAGCCCTAGTACAACCAGAGTCAAGTATGACAAAGGTAGGGCTCTTATCAAGATTGATCCGCTCTGTGAGAGCAGATAGGACGGTGTGCTGCAACGGAAACACTGCTGTTGCAGTCTCCACACCTTGCCCCTCGCATGGTTCAGAGACCTGGGGCACGTAACTCACTGATGAGTTGTACACGGGTTCTTGGTGCGCGCTCGGATCTGTGCCTCTACCTGATGATCCTGCTTGATTTCTTCTCTTCTTTTTCCGTGTCTTTCTTCGTGAGGCTTGTGATGCATAGTATGTATAAGACGTTTGATCGTCATAAGCGGCATAATTCCAACTGGAGTCAGTATAATAACTGTCCTCATACCATGAATCCCAGCTCGGTGCGGTGGAACTTTCATAGGCCTGTGGAGATCCAGTTTGGTCTCCTTGTAAGGAGGCAGACTTAGCTGTATCCTTACCTTTGCCTTTTGATTTTGTACCCTTGAAGGAGCTTCCTTTATCTCCTTTGTCCTTTCCTTTTCCTTTGCCTTTTCCACCTTTTCCTTTTTCCTTTCCTTTACCTTTACCGAAATAGCTGGAATCAGTTGGATCATGTTCTGCCTGGTTGGCTCTCCCTTTTCCGCGGTATGACCTAAAACGGCCACGTCCTTTTCGCTTGCCACCCTTTGCTCTTCCCGGTGATCCGGGACGCATTCTTGGTCTTCTTCCCTTTTTGAATCTCCTTGCAACGAAGGCTTCATGGTCGTCAACTGTCCAGAAGACAGCTTCTTCATCCTCGGCGGCAAGAAAGCCTTCCTCAAGGGTGTCTTCGTCTTGGAGCCAGAATCCATCGACTCCGTCGTATTCACCCTGATCGAGGATGAGGAAGTTTCGACCTCCGCGTTTGCGGCGTTGGTCTCTCCTTCCATGGCGGTCCTTCTTGTGAGAAGAGTGCCGAATGTTGGGATCCTGCAGACCAGTTCTGGTCGTTGAGAACTGATCGAACATGGTCTGCCGTACCACAGGGTACGTATAGGTCTCAATTCGGTGACCTTGGTTGGTCAATGCTGTTACCAACCTCTCACGTTGCATCTCATTTAGGTCGGACTGCACTAGGAAGAGAAGAGCTAGGAGATTATCATTTAGAGGAAACGCTCTTCGATGATTATCAAGGCGTTCCTTGTTCCATGTTTCGAAACGTGCGGCGTATGTGTCTCTCTCGGTTGCATCCTGTAGGCGCAAGAAGGTTTGATCTGCCTGCACAGCCTGCATGAAATCTGGATGGGCATCTTCCAGAGCTATCTCTGGTAAGAGATCCATCCATGAGTTTTTCACGCGCTGTAGCACGATCTCAAACTTAGCAATCCAAGTCACAAAGTCTTGGTTGCCCTTCCATGCCTTGAATAGGCCGAGGAAACGCCACAGGAAAACGTACTGTTCTCCTTTCACGAAAAATGGACGCATCTTCTTCTTGAAGTAATCTACTCCATCTGGGGCTGCAAGCCTTTCTCGGTTAAGTGATTCCTTTTGTACTGCGGCCAATCCGGAGAGCCTCGTCTTGAGAGACGGACCTCTTTTGGTGTCATCCAGCGTTGTTATGTCGCACCAGTCGTCAATCAACTGTTCATACTCAAACCACGAGGTGGTGCCATCATAGGCAGGCGCGATCTTGGGCGTTATGCCTAATGATGCAAGCATGCGGTCAGATGTTGCATATGACTGTGCGACATAAGTAGCTGGACCTTGGGAGGTCTCTTCGTTCTCATATCCCCCGGAGGATTGGGAACTGCCGTCGGCTTCGCTATGCGAGCTCGACATTGTGCTGCCTCTTATCCGCTTGGTTAAGCGTTCGGCGAGGCCGACCGCTGTAGCGGACTTTGTGAGGCGGGCGGCCCTTTCCGGGCTCCGCTACCAGAAAACTGTGCCGATACACCCCCAAGGGATACTCCTTGTGAGGAGGTGTATGACCAGTTATTCCCTAAGGATCAAAGGGCAGCGCCCTGCACACGGACAGTAGTTGTTTTGTCTTGCTACGCAAGGAGAGCTTGTCTTGTCTCAATATGGTAAAACCACTGTGAGCCAATGGGCAGCGGAATGTATATGTATGAGCATGCAGCCATTGCTGTAGGTACCTGTTAGAGCTACCCCTTTAGAGGTTTATGGTTTCACCCCCCCCCTCCCCCCCCCTCCCCCCCCCCCCTCCTTGTACCCGTTTTCCTGGCACTTCGTATCAACAACCGTGTAAAGGTTGGGGTTTGACAGGCCGCCCTAGCATGAAAAAACATCGACTGCCCCCTCGCCCTGCCGCTACACAGCCGAGGCGGGCGGCGTAGCGTTAAAATTAGAATAGGGTTGTGAGATGTCTTAGACCATAATCAGGAGCCCTCGAAATAGTATTGATTCCTACTAACTACAAGAACCAAAACAGGTTAAAGGCTGGGTATTGGGGTTCTAAGATAATATCATGGTAGGAATAAGAAAGACTCCTAATAGCCATAATAGCCATAACCAGAACGATAATAAGAACAATAATGCTATATAATAGTACCAATAATAGCAATAACGTAAAAGTAATGTCAGTCATGAGAACAACACTAAAGTACGCCAAACCTCAAGTCAAGGACCCCGAAGGCCCGGAACCACAAATCCCAAGCCGGACCAAGTCACGGCCGCCAGAGCGCTTGGAGGCCTGGTGAGAAGTCAAAGGCCGAGTTCCAGGACCCCTCACTGGCCTTTTAATTGCATGATAGCGGAAATTTGGGCTATATTAGAGGGTAGTTCGGGGGTCTAAGTTTATCCGGATTCTTAAATCCTAAACACCCAAAACAAGGCAATGCAGGCGAATTGAACCCCAAACCTTGTAATTTAGGGGCCTTACGAGAAGATGACTTTTGGGGACATCGGCTCTGACGCCGGTGCCAAGTTGGACGTACCGCGCCAGTCGTGCGTCGGGTGTCGTCCGCGTGGACCCAGCGCTCATCCTAATGGTCCAGGCAGTCCGTAGCTGTTGAACCCAGCACACTAAAATGATGAGAAACCGGACACACAGTATGATGTGCTTTCTGCCTAGGCTTTGAAGGACACTCCAAATCTGAAGCCCTGCCCAAACCTCCAAAATTTGGTACAATAATGGACCAACACATCCCAACACACACACACACACACACAAACAGGCCATTATGCTGCATATTTTCGTGGTACAGGTTTAACATAGACCCATAGACCGTTAAACCCCAAAGCTTACACCCTAAACCTTTAAACCCCATAGCCCTAAACCCTAAGAACAGCCTGGCTGAGATCACGCGACCATGAGTCTGCCCACAGTGAGCTAGCCTGGAAGATCGCTTCAACAATATGCACGAGTGTGTGTATTTATATGTATATATATATATATATACATACACACGCACATATATATATATATACATACATAGATACATGTGTATATATATATATATACTTATATGTTATATATATATATATATATCCTATATTTGTATATACACACATATAGGTATGAGCACGTATATACTATACACAATTGTGTGCAGTCTGGGCTTCGGCTTCTGTTTGGATTTTGTGCGTTCGTTTTGGTATCTGCAGTGGCTTTTCGTCCCTTTAGGCCTCTGAACGCCCTGGGGATTTCGTGTCATCGTCGGAAGTGTCGGCGTAAGCAAAACCTATAGGGCCATGTAGGGCTTAGGGTTTAGAGCCATACCACTGTAAAACTAGGTACCCTAACAAAGGGGCACCTGGACCCTGAAGAACCTCTACGGAACAACGCAGAAGTAGGTTATAAGGGTCGAGGTAAGCCCCTAGCTCCATGTACCTATGATACTATATACTTTGGCCCCAAAGTACCTCTATAGGGACTACTTTTAAGGCCAAAGCATATACTCTGTGGGCACATGGACCCTTAGGGGGAATTAAGACATCGGATTTGTGCTAGGTCTGTATGGCCCATGTGAAACCATGCCATGGTAGCATTCACTTTTTGCAGGCCTCAATTTTTGATCCTATGCTATAGGTCGGACGCCTTCTACAAACGCTACAGGCCCAGTCGCCTGTCCAGCCTTATACAACGTGCCTCAGCAACGTATACCAACTCACTGTATCGGTAAGTCGACGTCGAGTCTAGCTACCATAGCCCCCTATAATCCGTAATCCCCAATAAACCTAAACCCAGACGCCCAGACACACCCTACCTGGATGTAGAAGACAGGCCGCTTGTAGGTATCAAGCGATCATCTTTCACCCTTTTGAAAGCTCTAGGGGAGCCCTTCCCCTAAGGGTCCATGTACCCAAATAGTATATTCTTTGGTGTTAAAGTAATCCCTTTGTAGCCTAAAAAAGGTACTTTGGAGCCAAAGTATGGGCACATGGACCCAGGGTTCGACACAGCACTCTCAAGTGCACGGGTAAAGGAGCTCCTGAATCCCTGACGCAGCTACTATTCCATATCCCCTCATCAAAATCCTTCTCTCATCATACTTTTTTCGTAACCGAAAACACTATTCGAATTGCTGAGGCCCCTATACTACTACACCCCATACAAGATGCCTTGTAATCACCACCAGAGGAACCTTGTGAATGAACCCTTGAAACGGAAGCTGTTCGCCCCTGCCCCACTACTGAAAATCACACACATATCTTAATGAGTCCTTAAAACACCTTGAAAGTTATTAAAAAAGCCCTAAACCCTAAACCCCAAGACCCTCCTTGAAAAGAACCCCTCTAAACACCCCTAAACCGTAAACCCCAAAACCCTCATAGAAATCTCATCATACAAGGGTAAAAGGAGGGACCCTGGATAAGGACGCCCAGGTATATACCCTGAATATAGCTATTATATACCCATTATATAGCCCCATTATAGGGTAGGGGTCCCCATTAAGGGTCCCTCCTTTTCCCCTTTGACATAACTATACTGAACTTGGAACCCAAGCAAAAATTACTATTCTATCTGTTTCTTAGAATTATAATAACCAAAAATTTAAAACGTATTTCTAAGTACCCCGAAGATAAGGGAACCCTGTTATGGAGGGCAATTTTCGGCCGGGGGGCTGAGACTATGCGGCCGCTCCCGTCGATGCTGGGGCTCCGGTTGTTCCTCGGCAGTGTAAGGTTCAGGGCTTAGGGTTTAGGGGTTTAGGGTGTAGGGCTTAGGGGTTTAGAGGCTTAGGGTTTAGGGGTTGGGGTTCTTTTAAAAGTGCAACGACCCTCCTTTCTCCAAAGCGCGCCTACCCAGAAAAGGGCATACACCAAATCAGCACGCCCAGGTTCAGGGTTTCGGGGTTTGGCTCTGAACCACAGTGTAAGGTTCAGGGCTTAGGGGTTTAGAGGCTTAGGGTTTAGGGGTTTAGGGGCTTAGGGTTTAGGGTGTAGAGCTTTGGGGTTTGAGGTTTTAGGTTCTATCTGAACCACATACACGCTGATGTGTAAAGATCTTTATTACTTCCTTTAGTCCTTCAAAAGGTGTAGGTTGCACGGGCCACGAACCGGTTTGTAAGGATTGTGGGCTTTGGGTTTCCTAGCTGAAGGTAGGCTAAGGGTCCAAACTCGGCATTCAGGATAAGGATATTTAGCCCAAAGGGTCCAAAGTACCTGAACAGTAGAATGTAGGGTTTCCATATTGATTAGGAATTACTGTTATGATTTGGGGAAGTATCCCCATAGCAATACTTCGGACCCTCTGGGTAATAGTTCTGGAGCTTAGCAGTCTGGGCAGCATATGGTTGTGAGGTACTACGTGCCACGTGCCTCAATCTGTGCGCTGACGCAGTCGCACGGCTTTGAGCAACATTCTTGTGCAATGACCAGAATGGGACTACAGGTACTGCTACTGATTTTGAATATTAACTTATGACGGTTCTTGAGGTTTGGCCAGAATTTGGCGGCGACGGCTTCAGGTTTGAGGAGAACGTGACCGGGACTCGGCATGTCCATTTGCGGGATGTCTTCAAGCTCCGACGGAATGGTGCTGCAAGAATCACTGGCTAGTAAGACTCCCTCATTAGTAAACCGCCCTGCTCATTGAAGGTCCCAATATTGAGATCCGATTGTGTCACCCATGGAGGGACAGGGTTCTGGTCATCAGGGGTCTAGCTAAAGGTTAGGTTTTGGGACTATGTAGGGTTTATAGCACCCTAATGGGTCACAAGCCCAAAGGGTCCAAAGTACCAATATAGTAGAATCTAGGGTCTCCATGTTAGAAAACATTACCATAATTTGGGGAAGCAGTTCCCATAACAGTACCTGGGACCCTTTGCGTATGTAGGGTTTATAGTACCCTACCTGGACCCTAAGGAACCTTCCTTTTTAGGGTTTCCTAATATGATTTCTTTACATAAGTCCTTAATAAAGGTAGGTTACGTGGGCTTAAGGTAAACGTTACAAGCTCTAAGGACTCACATATTAAGGCTTTTGGGCCCAAAGACCATACTATATAAGGCTTTTGGGCCATTTTGAGCCTTAGGGTAAACGTTACCCAAACAAAGTTCAAACTTTTTAAGCTAGGCCAAATATATGAAGCCAAAAAGTTTAGAGTTCTCCAATAGGCTAAGTAAGTAAACGTTACAAGCTCACTTGGCCTGAGCCCCGTGCATTGCGGCAGGATGCACCGTCGGACTCGAGGGCCCCAGCCTCATTCGGGAGTTTCCGAAAACAGGGGTACCTTATAAAACAGGGATACCTAAGGGTTCCTTTAAAGGGATACTATAAGGGCCACTATAAGGGCTCCTCATTCGGCTAATGCTAGAAGGCTAAAGATTTGCTAGCACTACCCTAGGGTTTAGGGTTTAGCTTATAGTAGTCCCTTTTGGGGGTTCATATCTAGAATCCTATAAGGTAATCCCAACAAGGATTTGGGGTTTAGGATTTAGAGTTCAGGGTTTCGATTTAGGGTCTTACCCTAATGCTCCTAAGAGGGTCTTGGGCTTTCTGGGGGAGGGTTTGGGCTTTGGGGGCTAGGGTTTGGGATCTCACTACAAGGGTCCATGAGCTTTAGGGTAATTCATCGGTCCTCCAACAGCCCAGACTACTTGGACCCTCAAATAGGGATAGGAATATTCAAAGTATGATTCACCCAAAACCAGATTGAAATTCTTGAGGCCCTGTAAGGCACACAGGTTTAGTATTTAGGGTTCCAGGCAATCGGGCTATGGCTTTGGCCGTAACTGAGCAACATACCCTGTTGGGGGCTCCTGTAAACCCAGAGAGGCCCAATACCCCCAATATGCCGTAAATTATAAGGGGGTTCATATTATGATTTAAGCTATATTCCTTAACTAAGGGTATTTTGGGATCTCTAGGAAGGAATCACAGCAAGGAACCCTAGAAAGGCTACGGTCCACAAGATTCGAGTCCAGGTAGGGCATTTGGGCTCAGGGAACTCGGTTTAGGGTTTATAACCCCAAGGGTCCAAGTACCCAATAATCATATACTCTCCCAAATCCTAACCTACATAACTGCTATCCTGAAACCGAGTAACCGAGTACCTAATTATTGGGTTCTTTGGACCCTTGGGGTAAGGCTCAGGAGCGAGTTGGCGAGTCCTTGTGTGGTCAGGCCTGTCTCGCTTAGCTCAGAATGCTGCCCTCAACTCCAGCATTTACTCAAATCAAAATTAAACCTAACACAACAAACCCGACACATCACACCTCAAGCCCCTAACACGACGGTCCACGAGGTATGACGGGGTGCCAGGGTGCAACTACCGCAGCCCAATGACTGTTGTTCCAGTAGCCCCTACACCTGTGATATCAGTACCAACACCCTACCAAAGTAAGCGCTACCACTCATCATCGAAGTTGCGTCCAAAAGGGGCTTTGGGGTCCTTTTGAGTTTAAACCTTCAGGGTTCAAAGTTGGTGTGCGGCACAATGCCTGCCGGGCGAGACCCCACAGAAGCGTCACGGTGTAGGCTCCCCTTTACCCGAAAACCTTAATCCTTAAACCTTGAAAGTTAGCTCTGGAACCCAAAAACATCAGCCCTAAAAGCCTCAAAACCACAAAACCCCAAACCCTGAACTCAAGCTCCCTATACCCGGAGGTGTCGCCTTTTCCCCCATAAAAAAAAATGAACGGAGCCCGGGAACTGTAGGGTCTTCGCGAGTCCAAGGGGCTGCTTGGTAGAGGGTTTTATGAACCCAGAGCCTCCAAAACCCCTGAATTAAGGAATATACCTTTTTCTCATAATGGGATCCCTAATATAGTTTAAGGTATATTCCTTAATTAAGGGGTTTTGGAGGCTCTGGGAAGGTTTCACTTAGAGCCAAACTCAGAAAACATACAAGCCACGCACAAACACAAAGCACAACAAACACTACCCGAAACCCGGAACGACAAGGCGTGTCCTTGCAAAGTGCCCTGCGGCTGCGACCCTTTCCCCCCTCTCCCTCTCCATCTCTTTTTCTATGATTGAAGTCTAATCTTCTGTACTTTCTCTGCCCTCACTTTCTCCCTCCCTCCCCCCTTTCACTCACTCTCTCTCTCTCTCTCTCGATCTATCTCTTTATCTCTCTATCTCTATCTCTATCTCTATCTCTCTCACTCTCTCTCTCTCTCTCTCTCTCTCTCTCGACCGTCTATCTGGGTACATGGAACCTTGAGGATGTTTCGGCAAGCTGCAAGGGACTCGGAGGTGGCAACGGATTTGGCAACGGACTTCCGCTGGGAACGACGGCCCTGGGATTCACACCCAAGTGTCTGCTTCCGATTTGGGGTTTTGGCTTAGAGGTAGAAAGGGTTTGCAGGGTTTACCAAAGTAACCAAGGTACCTTAACAAACGCAAACGTACGATTTATTTGGGGACGGGGTCATACTGCGTGGACTACTCTAAGTAGAAACGGTTTGAAACTTAAGGTCAAGTGTTTAGTCTTAAGTGTTCCTTCAACATCCTTTTAGTGTTTCTTGTTGTTAAGAGTTCTGGGGCACGCCGTCACCTACGGCATTAAACACTAGGCCCTACACGAAATTGACCCTCATAGCCCCAAACTACTACTTAGCCATAAACCTCTACGATGCTTTCGGAATCTTACAACCTCTGACAGCCCAAACCCCCCAAGTTCCTCCAAGACTGTTGCTGCTGCTGTTGGTATTGCTGCTGTTGTTGCTGTTGCAGTTGATTTTACTGTTGCTGTTGTTGTCGTTGCTGGTGTTGCTGTTGTGGCGGTTGTTATTGCTGCCGCTGCAGTTGCTATTGCTGAAATGCCCAGATGGTCAAGACAAAGCCTCCCACCAAAAGCATATAAAATGGGTACGGCCCCCCACTCAGTAATAGTTGAAAAATATTCTTGTATAGATATATTCGGAACTTAACAGTAGCCCCATTATAGACTCTTACTGTATGGGGGCAGCACCGAACCTATAAAGATGTCTCGCTACTCCTGAACTCCCTTATCCTACTAAACCCTAAACCCCTCAACCCCACCCCAAACTCCTCAACCTTTGTAGAACCCATAACCCTTAAAGGAACTCTGAAAGGAACCCCTATGGCTCGCCCCTCACCCCTGAAATCCCCAGCCCCCTTTGCTAGAAACTCAGAATCCGAGGCGCATCGGTGGACCCGCCTCTGCACAAATAGGGTCTAGGTTTTGAGGCTTAGGCTGTACCCTAAGGGTCCTAAAAAAAATTGGGGAACCTCAAAATTAAGGGATTCTGAGACCCCCAAAAAGACCCAAGGACTCTCCCTACAAGATTCCGGACCCTCCTAAGGAGATACCTGGACCCTTAGGGTAGGGTCTACCCGAAGGGTCCATGTGCCCAAATAAGACTTTGGCCTGAAGGTAGTCCCTGTACAGGTACTTTGGGGCCAAAGTATATACGTTTTGGGTACATGGACCCTTTGGGTTAGGGTTAGAAGACGCTTCAAAGCTCATATTGTAAGGCGTAAGGCTTTTGGGCCCAAAGATCGTACTCTATAAATCATGTGGGCGAATTTGAGCCGTAGGGTTTACCTCCACATTTAAAGGGGCTCTCATAAAGGTCTTCTCAAGTCTCATTTTACGGTCTAAATAAAAGGTCTTTACAGTGCTCTTCACGGCTTGTATACGCCTCCATTACAATTAGGGGTCATATAGGTAGGTTTAGAGCTGTCGGCGTTTGGCGGTTCAGGGGGTTTAGGGCTTCGAGGTTCAAAGGTTTAGTTTAGGGGTCAGCAAGACCCTGGGTGTATGTAGGGTTTTGATTCATCAGACCCCTATGATGGGTGGGGGCTTCACAAGCCCGAGCTGAAATATTGCGTGAGATTGTGTGCTTTCTGGGCGCAATTAATTTTGAGCTCCGTACCTCTCTTCACAGATCGTCGGTCCTCAATCTCCTTAGGAAACCTCCGTGCAACATCATGCAGGCTGAGCGCTTGACCCAAACTGCGTGTGTACACCATGTCGTTAAGTCCACCCTAGCTGAGTCCCTAAACTCTACCCTGAAACAGCTCGCCCTACACCACCAAGAGTTTGTGTTTGGGCTGTCCGGTGAGGGCTTATGGGTTTAGGGATTAGGGTTGGAATTACGGTTGGTGTCAAGGACATCCATCTGCTCACTGCAGAGCTTCACAGTAGTTTCTCGTGGTCACGCGGTTTTGTCAGCCTTTATGCATATACTTATATGTATTTACATATACACATAAGAGTATATATGCATTTGTGTATACTTGTTTATTTATTCATATTTATGTCTGTTTACTTGTTCATATACACAAATGTATGTATCGGTGTCCGTATCTGTATGTATCTATCTGCCTAGACACCTAGGCATCTTATGTATGTAGTCTGTTTGTGCAGCAAGGGAGATCCGACAGTTGGCTTGTGCCCCAGTATCACCTTAATCATCTGGGTAGCATGTTTCATTAAGCCCAGGCCCAAAGCCTTTAACCCTAAGTCTCCGTTTCATAGGTTTAGGATTGCAGGGCTGACGCAGCACCTCGTCATTCGCAAAGATGAGATGCTTGTTGAAGCGGCCTTTAATGCAGGTTTTGGATTGAAGGCATGTAGAGGAGAGGAAAATACGGCTTAGAGGGATGTTGAGGCCTTCGAGGCGTTTAGGCTGCTGGGTTCAGAGATTCAGTGACTTGGGCCCAGGATGTCTGTTAAATTTCAGCTTGATTGTTGGGGATCCTTCCTTGCTGTAAACGCACTGGCTTCGGGCTGTGCGTGTAAGGATACGATCACCGAGACCCAGAGTCCCAAACCCTCAGATCTAATCAAAACTTAACAGTCCTGTACTC
Source organism: Symbiodinium sp. CCMP2592 (assembly GCA_905221615.1). Lineage (NCBI taxonomy): Eukaryota > Dinophyceae > Suessiales > Symbiodiniaceae > Symbiodinium > Symbiodinium sp. CCMP2592. The sequence continues at coordinate 518,005 of CAJNDT010003957.1, read as the reverse complement.
ACTGTGTACCCTAAGGAATCCTCAGTCTTAAACCTCCAATCTACTGGAACGGAAGGTCGACATGTAACTCCTGGCCGTAGGAGCCTTAACAAGTTAGACGATGGTGACTATGGTTCTGGTTCGAGTCCTGAGGGATATTGAAATAATATGATTACCACAAGGAGCCCTAAGGAATGGTATGACTAGTTGTTCCGACCCCTACACCTACTACCCCCAATAAGAAACAAAAGCACAAGATGAACCAGAAACAAAAGCTTAAACTTTCCGATGCCTACACTTACTACCCCCAATAAGTTACAGTATTACAATATAAGAAACAAAAACACAAGATTAAACAGAAACAAAAGCTTAAACTTTCCGAGAACCCAAAAAGTTTAAAGGTTGGGTATTGAGGATCTTATTTCTCGGTACCCCTGTACCCCAACCCTAACCCGGCAAAACCTTGAAAAGTACACCCCCAAATCCCCAATAACCCCCGAGGACCCTGAAATCCGAACCCGAAACCCTATCCTAGGCCTACCGAGACACTGGGTACCCGGAGCTTCTTGTAAGTCATCCCCCCCAAAAAAAAAGTGTTTAGGGAATCAGCCACCTAAATCCTAACCCCTTACCCGAAAAAAAGTGAAAAGAAGGTTCGATAATGGCCCAACACCTACCCAGGCCGAGTATTCTGTACACTTGTGAGGTCCAGGAACGTACACTAGGCCCTCCCTCAACACCCAAAAACCAACCTTTCTGGGGCTCCCTATGATGATTTCCTTCTATAAGTCCTTAAACAGGTAGGATATTCAGGGTTAAGGTAAACCCTAAAGCCCTCATCTTTTCAACTCAACTCTGACAAAGCACGCGGTGAGGCTGGCTCGACCAGGGATGCCGCACCCGAGTCTCTTGGATACGTGGCCTCTCTCTGCTCTTAGGTGTGAAATCAGGAGGGTTCACCCTAATGCTCCTAAGAGGGTCTTGGGCTTTCTGGGGGAGGGTTTCGGCTTTGGGGGCCTAGGGTTTGGGATCTCACTACAAGGGTCCATGCGCCTTGGGCCATGGTCTAATTGAGGGATCTTTGGGATGTAAGTTTTTCTAGGGTTTCTTTTAAAATGCAATGCCCCTTTCCTTGCGTCCAAGGGTGGGTTTGGAGATCAAGGTTTAAGGCTTAAGGCACGAGGATTAGGGTCTGGGGCCTATACTGGTTTCTTGTGAGGGCATTTAGCAGCTATCATGAGGAACCCGTAAAGCTTACTATAGATCGCTATGATGGCAACTTAAACTCATTTCCCCACCTAGACCCTGAAACGTAGCACCTTTTATTGGATGACTGATTTTATGGTTAGGCTCCTAGAAAAGGCAGTCAAGTGCTACATCTAAGCGTCCAGGGCTTCTTGGGAGTTTCCGAAAATAGGTGACCCCAATATAGTACCCCACATAGTAGGATAGGGGCTCAGAGCTTTAGAGACTCACGGCTTTGGCTTTGGGCTTTACATGGTGTCAGGCAACCTAACAAGCACAACAGCCGTGAACGGAACCCTGTAGAATAGTATCGTCATTACCGCGGCCATGATGCTTGGAATAAGGTTTTGGGCTATAGTTGGTATTTAAAAATATGTGAAGAAACCCTATATGGAATAATACAGGCAATGATTCAGGCCACTGTAGCAAGATTGAGGTTTGTTGGGGTGAGGATTGCTTCCAATACAAGCCCTAAACACTAAACCTTAACCCTGAACACTAAACTAATCCCTGAACCCTATAACACAAAACCCTAACTTCTAAGCCCTTAAACCCTAAACCCTCTAGCCCCCAAACCCTAACCCCTAAGCGCTCTAACCCTAAAACCTCTAACCCCCAAACCCTAACCCCTAAGCCCTGTAACCCTAAACCCTCTAGCCCCCAAACCCTAACCCCCAAGCCCTCTAACCCTAAACCATCTAACCCCAAACCCTAACCCCTAAGCCCTACAACCCTAAACCCTCTAACCCCCAAAACCTTAACCTTACAACTGAGTGAGAAGAGGAGTGAGTGGGAAAACCGTGTCCCTAAAGGCACGTGGATAAAGAAACCTTCCCTAAACTCTAAACCCTGAACCCTAAACCCTAAACCCAGGAGGGAGCAGCCCCCAAGCCGCCTCCCTCTGCGATTTCAGAGTGGACGGCTTCTGCGCGGTCATATCCTGCAGGAAGCTCCGAAGGGGAGGATCATGGGACTTACAAAGTAAGGTTCCTTTAAATTAAAGGGCTCCTTAAAGGGATCCTTATAAGGGGTTTATAATGAGGATCATGAGACTTCGTAAAACGGGGATATAAGTAGTTGTAACCTAGCTACCAAGTCCTATAACTTTTTAAGCATGCGGATGGACTCTCAAAGCTCTTAAGTCTGCAGTATTCTTTCGATTAGAGCCAGATCCTTCGCATGAGTTTCGGTAAATTCTCAATTGGGCCGTCTTGATGTCTCGCGGACTGGACTGTATATGGCGCACCAATATGCCAGAATTCCCATAGTCTAGGGTCATTACAGTAAGGTAATGCAGGATTTATATCATCAGCCGCTCTGCTGAGGTGGGAAGATCCCCACTCAAGATCCACCGTTACGTGGCTCCTTCCCTGACATGCCGCAACCTGAATTTCGTAGGGTCTCTTACAACCCCAATTAGCCATAGAAATAAAAGGGTAAGCTTTCCGATTCCTACTAAACCGAAAAAAATTTTAAAGGTTGAGTATTGGGGATCTAAGTAAGACTCTTTAAAGGAACCCTAAACCCTAAGCACTAAACCTTTTTAAAGGAACGCTAGGACTCCCAATAAGCCACAGAAGTAAAAGATTAGACTTTCCGATTCCTAGCAAACCACAAGAACCCAAAAAGTTTATCGTTGGGTATTAGGGATCTAAGTAGAACTCTTTTAAAGGAACCCCAAACCCTAAGCACTAAACCTCTCTGAAGGAAACCTACTTGGAGGAGCAGGGGGACCTAGTAAGTAAGGTTATAAGCACCTTAATTGGGGTTCTAAGTAGTTATATGTATAGCTACCGTGCTTGTGACCCTGGTGCTAAGTCCCATGATCCCCTAAACCCCATAAACCCTAAAACCCTAAAACCCCACGACTCTTTACAGGAACCCTAAACCTTCAGCCCTAAACCTCTTTCACTTACTAGGATGCCCAGTAACCTAGGAAAAAAAAGGGCTCCCTTTTTGGTATTGGGTCCCTTTAATAAGGAACCTAGGACTACAAAAAGTAAATAAGGGTACTACTGGGCATCCTAGCTTACTACCCCACTCTCTCCCAAACCACAAGAACCCAAAATGTTTAAAGCTTGGGTAGTGGGGATCTAAGTTAAAGAAACCCTAGGACACTACCCTAGTTACTAAGTCCCATGACCCTCCTTATAAACCGCTTAGAGATCCCTTCAAGGAACCCTTTAGTTTTAAGGAGCCCTAAACAAGTGTATAAACTCTATAAACTCTAGAAACCCTATAAACCCTACAAGCCCTATAAATCCCATAACTCTATAAACTCTAGAAACCCCTATAAACCCTACAAGCCCTATAAACCCCATAAGCCTCTTTAAAAGGAGCCCTAAGACACGTCCTTCAGGGCTTCAATGGAGATGCGCTGCGCAGAAGCGGCATTGCCCTCAGAGCGCCGCCGCCCCGGCCTTTAGAAGCCGGGTTTTTTTGGGGGGAAATCTTTGAGGGTTTAGGGTTTGAGTTCTTGAGGGTTTAAGGGTTCAGGTTTGAGGACTTTCTGCTTGCGTGAGGGTTGAAAGTTTGAGGGTTTTTGAGGATTTAGTTTTAAAGATTGGGATTTGGGGGAGTTTGGGTACTGCTGTTGCTGCTGTTACAATTCTTGCCGCTGTTGTGAAACCAAAATATTGCCAGATTCAGTTTTCCAACGGTTGCATATACCTTAAGCCTTAAAGCTTAAACCCACAATAATGATTCCTTAGGCTTGTATATTCCCCTCGCCAGCAACTGGCAAATGCAAATCTCTCGAGCACACTGCGTGTGCAGCAGGTGGGATGTCCTCCTCCTCCACCTAGACCATTACAGGGGTTTAGGGTTTAGGGGTTTAGAGTTAAAGGTAGCATTGTTTTGCTTATCTTAGTGTCTTAGTGGTCTTCTGTTCTCGGGCAGCCTCGGCTGAGTATGCCACGCAAGAAATGCACAATGCCGGGCGGAGTCTTCGTTGCGCTGCCAGGGAAACAGCGCCCTGCTGGCCCGACGTGGACGAACTCCGCTGACCAGCTACTTGGAGGGTCGGGGGACTTAGTAAGTACTAGTAGGTAGTCAGTAGACGTATAAGTACCCTGAAAAGGAATTCTAATTGGGGTTATGGTACTTATAAGTCCCTAAAATAACCAGTTACTAAGTCCCCCGACCCTCCAAGTACAGGAACCCTCAGACCTCCATGAAGCCGGTCAAAATAACCTTCAAAATGCAGGAAAACCTTGTATAACGAAAACACCATGTTATACACCGTAAAGTCCCTATACAACCCGTAAGAATCTCTGTGTAAACCCTAAACCCTGAACCGTAAACCCCAAACCCTAAACCCTGACCCTAAACCCTAAACCTTCAGCCCTCTAACTTCAACAAACCCGGCGGAGGAAGCCTGATTCGAGGGCTTGGGCAATGCCCGTCACCGGTCTTTGCGCCGCGCTTCTCCTTCCAAGGGGGTTTATGGTTTAGGGTCTGGGGTTTAGGGGTTTAGGGTTGAGCATGTAAGTTTTAAGCAAAGAGGCCTAAGCCTTCAAAGCCATGAACCCTTGTTTAGGGTTTAGGGTCTGGGGTTTAGGGTATAGGGTTTAGTTGGTTATAAGGGATCCCTTAACAAGCTTAAGGCTTCATTAATTAAGGGCTTTTGTCAGGGTTCTACAGGGTTCCTTTAAACTGCAGTCTTTCGTAGGGATTCACAGGGTCCTTGGTGATGGTCAAATAGGATGCAACTGGGTTCTTCTTGGTAGTTGATACGGTGTTCCTGGGTTTTACAAGCGCAAAGAGGGTTCAACAGGGTTCGATGTTATTAGGATCAGCAGGAATCGGGTAGGGTTTTATTGTAAAGGGTGCTTGGGGTTTACGGCTTAGACCTTGCGGGCGGCATACGGCTTTGGGTTTATGGAGCTTTGTTGCTGTGGGGTTTATGATCTACCTATCTAACTATGCATCATCCTGTTTGCCTCTCAATCTACAGGCCCCACAACAGGAACCCCAAAAAATGCTAAACTCGCAACCAAAAGCCCAACGACTAGAGCCCCCAGCAGCCCCAACACCCCCTGAAGGTTTAGAGTTATTGAAAACTCTATCTGCACTTAGAACCCCATCGAAAACTCCGTACTTAGAACCCAACCGACACCTAAAAATCCCAAACAAGCCAATCACGACTTCATGATATATCCATAAAGACCTAATTAATCACTTAATTAAAAGCAGTGGCGGCCCTTTCACACACCCTGCGAAAGCCTGATAAATAAAACCCCTACAGGGCTGGTCCTTTGCGGAATTGAGGCTGGAGATCCGCTGTATCCGCAATGGCGCTGGTGTAGTCCTCCGCGTCTCCTGTGCTTAAGTCTTGGGGTCCTATAGGGTTTAGGGTTCAGAGTTGTAGTGGTTTAAAGGTTTAGGATTCGGGGTTTGAAGCTTAAGGTCCAACCTGAACTCCGAATAAGACGCCTTCTGGAAGAATTAGATATCAACCCTAAACCCTAAAAGGCCTGAAGCCTTCAACCCCTAAGCCTCTAAGCCCCTAAAAAACCCTAAGCCCCTAAACCCTGCTAAACCCCTAAAGCCCCTAAGCCCCACAAGCCCCATAACCCCTTAAGCCCCCCTAAACCCCTAAGCCCCACACTAAACCCTAAAAGGCCGGTCGACGCGGAAATGCTGAGCCCTTGCATGACTGAAGGATCCCAAACCCAAAGGCTCCACGTACCATTATCGTCGATACTTAAGCCTTAAAGGAGGGTTTAGGGTTTAGGGTTTATATATATATATATGTACATTAAGGCCTAAGTATATACTGTAAGGGTACATGGAGCCTTAGGGAAAGGCCTGACCCAGACGCGGGTGAAGGTCCTAGAGCTTTGTAACTTTTGAAGTTACCTGACCCCAAAGGTATGTAGGATAACTTAGGGTACAGAATCCACCCTAAACCCTCAACCCTCGTCCTTGGAGCGAATCGGCACTGTCGACCCAGTCCCATCTGCCTCTCATGCACCGGATTAGGGAATTTTAGGGTTTAGGGTTTAGGGTTCGAGGATTACCTTGAACTACCAAAGCCTACTTCGTGTAGGGTCTCTATGGGGGCTATGTTAGGGTTTAGGGCTTAAGGTTACCTTGAACTACCAGAACCTACTTGTTTGTAGGGTCTCCGTAGATTTCTAGGTTCGGTTGAGGGTTTAGGGTACCCTAAACTACCAGAAGCTACCTGATTAAGTAGGGGTCTTAGTTGATTCTTTATGGGTTCAGAACAAGACCCTGCTAAAACATAGGTTATGGTATTTCAGGGTAACCTGACTTAGGCTCGAGCACTGGGGATGCGTGGAGTTCTTGTTCCGGGGGCCAGGAGGGGTCTCAAGCGTTCCTTTTGCTGCGTTGTTGAACCCCAAACCCGGAACCTAGCTCCTGCCTGGGATTTAGGGTTTAAGGTTTTGGTGGCCCCGATTGAACTTGGCTGACTTCTGAACCCCTGATAGCCTCGTTATTACAGTTCATAGAGAAACCCAAAAAGTGAAAGTCCTAAGAGCCAACCAGAAGAACGCCAAGTGAAGATCTAACAACCACATGCAAAGAGTGGGGACAACAGTATTACACTTATGGATCCGGGTAGGTTTGCCGAATGCCCCAGAAAATTAGAGCCATAAGCGATGGGATCCTGTACACTCTGCCATGGACAATGAGGCATGACTTGGGTACGGCCCCGATACAGTAAGAGTCTATAATAGGGCTACTATTAAGGTCCTAATCTCTGCGCTGCTCGTGGATGAACCAGTGCTCAGAAGCAGCAATGCCTGCCCGGTTGATCGGGACTCCAGAAGCAATGTCTGCCCCGACTCCAGCAGCAGCATCAATGTCTGCCCCGATCACCTCATCAGAATCGGCGGTTCCACCTGAGGATTGGCCACCTCCGGAGCAATGCCAGATGCGCTGCCCATGCCAGCCTGAAGAGGGTTTTTGGGCCTTATTTGTGAAATCTAAGGCCTCCTGCCGAGCGTACTCCCAAGCCCTCTGCAGCGCGCATGGCAGTGCAGGTTGAGGCGGCACAACAACAGCCTTAGAATTTGCTAATTTATCACCCAAACCAATAATAACCTCATAACTACTAACTACTAACTAAAACTCTCTCTCTCTCTCTCTCTCTATATATATACACATACATACATACATACATACATACATATATATATATATATATATATATATATATATATATTATGAATATTATTCAACTATTACTGAGTGGGGGCCGTACCTAAAGCATGACTAGGTTCCTGGGTAGCACAAAGAGGCCTGTTTGAAGACCGCCTTCAACAAAGAACGCCATCCGGGAAATGCATAGAGACTCCTGTCAATCACCAAACAAACATTACACAACCCTAGCCACGAACTTGGAAGTCTGTATGGTAGTTTCCGAAAATAGGGGACCCTCATATAGTAGTACCCTTAACTAATACTGGGATCCTTATTATAAGGACCCCAAAATAAGGTACCCCCTAGTTTTCGGAGACTCCCACATTGATGCCTGGGCTACTAAACAGCGAGAGAACCCTCGACCTGCCCCTACAAGCGCTATCCTTTTAAACCCCAGGACTCTAAACACAAAAACTAAACAAACCCTAAACCCTGCCTTAACCCTGTATGGCCTACCGTACGGTTCTAGGGTGCTGGCTGTTTAGGTTTAGGTAATCCAAAACGGACCTCGTCAGGCAGTGGGCTCGGCAATTCACCAGGCAGAGGCAGTGCCACCTCGGCAGATGGGCCCCAAGCCCAAGTGCTGGGATGAGGAAGCCTCTGTTTACAACGAAGGTACTAGCAATAAAGATAGGCAAACTAGCATTAATGATGACAATAATCATCACCATGGTAATAATGGTGATCATTGCAATAAAATAGCAATTGTAGGGTTTGTATATTCGGACATAACAGTGCGGTTCGTGCTGTAGGGATTTGGATCCATGGCCCACATGGTATGTGGGAGATTCCGAAAACGGGGGGACCCCAATGTAGTACCCTAAATAGAAAGATCCTTTTTAGAAGGACCCCAAATAAGGTATCCCTAATTTTCGGAAAATCCCATGTGCTCCGGCCTTGAAAAAGTTGCTATACAGGTACTTGAGGGCCAACGTATCAACGGGTACACGAACGCTCAGGGAAAGAAGAGGCAGTCCCAAACATCACTAAAATCTGAACCCGAATCATCTACAACCTATTAACTGTTAGTCTCCTAAACCCCAGACCCTAAACCGCAAGAATCCCATTTCTCACTAGCCCGATAAGCCACAGGAACAAGCCGTTAAACTTTCCGATTCCTACCTACATGAACCCAAAAAGCTTAAAGGTTGGGTATCGGGGATCTAATTTTCTCACTTTAAGCCCTAAGGGTCCATGTACTCACATAGTATATACATTGGCCTTAAAGTACTCCCTATACAGGTACATTGGGCCCAATGTCTATGCTATATGGGTACATGGACCCTTATTAGGGAAGGATATCCAGGGATCCGACGGAGCCGTCTCCGGCGTGCTCATCTCGGCTCTCCATGCGCGAAGAGTCCCGGAAGGAGCCCTGCTTGGAGGCTCCGTGGGACTTAGTAAGCCGGTTTAATTAGGGTTTTGACTGGGGCATCTCCATCTAGGGTGCTTATATAGTGAACCCCCAGAAAGTTGGAACATGGATTAAGGGTGATTCGCACTAGGGCTCCCCATACTTTACTTTAAGGGCATGAGGATAATGATGTTCCAACTTTCTGGCTTCTACAACTCTACTTGCAACGATACTAAGTCCCATGATCCTCAAAACACCACCCAAACCCATATAGAACCCTTATAGATCCCTTGAGGGAGCCCTTTAAAGGAGCCCTAGTTACTTGGCTGACTTCTAAACCCCTCCTAAAAGTTAAGCTTCAAGCCTCTTTACTACTAGAGTTCATATAGAAACCCCCAAAGTCAAAGTCCTTAGATCCAACCAGAAGAATCGCCAAGGAGTTGCTAAGTCCCATGATCCTCCAAGTAGACCACCAGCTACCCTTTAACATACCCTAAGTGCTCGGGTTATAAGTGCTGTATTAAAGTGCCCTTAAATGGCCTTTGGTAGTTGGTATACATTGGGCCTTAAAGGGGTTCCTACGCTTAGGATTTTCGGACTCAAGGTTACTAAGTCCCATGATCCTGGAAGAGGCTGCTCAATTCTTCTATATGGCGGCTTAGCGAATGTGGGGCTTTGTTCCACGAACTACTGTTGATGATATAAATAGGACCCTAGACTCTGCGAAATGTAAAATGTTCCTCATTATGGGTAGTGCCATGCAGGATTTATATCATCAACCGTAGGGCTCAAGTTTTAGGGTTGACGGGCTAGGATCTAGGGCTTGTTTATAAACGAGTTAGGGTTTAGGATCGTGTCTTTAGCGGTATGGGTTTTGATTAGTGTCAGTGTTCTTCAGAAGGCGCCTTAAAATTAGGATTTCCGGGCTTCCCTGGCTGCTTCGATTCCTCCCTAGGCCTTTCTTCTGTGAGTTTGGGGTTCGGAGTTTTAGGTTTAGGGGCATGGAGCCGGCGATGCGGCTCTCCTTGGTTCCTGATTTCATAAACCCCAAACCCTGGGCATCAAAATAGCCCAGAAGCCTTATATAATATGGTCTTTGGGCCCAAAAGCCTGAATATATGAGTCCTTAGATGCCTAGGGAAAAAGGGTAAACCTTCAGGTCTTTCTGGACAACATTGTCCCCCAAACTGCAAAGTGTACTTATTCAATATGACGTCTGGACAGCGGTTGGGGGACTGCAGCAAAGGCCAAGTACACTGTCGTGTCGAGTTTCCAGGCCTTGTCGGTGGACACCGACGAGTCCTAAGATTGTGCGTAGAACGTCGATCCCCGAATTTGGGGCTCTATACTACTAAGGGTACTTTACAGGAACCCCCCATTAATGGATGCCGTCTTGCTTAGAGCATGCTGCAAGTACCCAAAGGCCCCAGACTGAAAGGGGCCACTGGGGATTCGGTGCATCGACTCCTGGGTAAGAGCTTACCCTAAGGGTCCAAGTAGCTAATAATCAGATACTCTCCCAAATACTAAGCTACAGAGCTAGTATCCGAAACCTAAGTACAGAATTATTGGGTCCTTTGGACCCTGAGGGTTAAGGCCCTAATCCCTTTGAACCCCGGGCCCTCAACAGAAAATAGTTAAAGTCTCAAACCCTAAACCATCCTAAAAGCTAAAGAATTATAACCCCTAAACCTTAGACTCTTCACAGGGCTGCGGGAATCTGTGCAAGTGAGGGCTCATGGCTTCCACTCGAGTTCATACAGTGCTCGTTAGAATAGTTGTTGTGTTCTCTCTGTTTGCTTTCGATTTGAGGAAGGTAGTATACTATACTGTGCATAAAAGAGAGCTTTAGCCATAGTGCGGGGGTAGGTTTACTCGTTTGTTCGATCTAAACCATCCAATGTAGGCGCCTTCATACTTGGAGCAGGCCTTGCGGTCGATATACATACATACATATATATATATATATATGTATATATATATATATATATAATATGTAGCTGTGTGAATCATGTATATGTATATATATATATATATATATATATATACATATACACATACGCATATATATATATATATACACCTTAAATTACCAAACCCTACTTGTTGGAAGCTCTTATTCTAAACCCTAATATGGAATTTATAGGGACCCTACAAAAAAGCCGGTTTTGTTAGGTTAAGGTATATATATATACACATACACACGTAGAGCTAACTATCTATTTATATGTCGTATGCCTAACACCCATTAACCGGCCACATAGCAAATCACAAACCTCGGCAAAACACAGTGTACATCCCCTCTAACCCGTGCTTCCTATGGAGGTCTTCTGGAATCCTGTGAATGCCCCCGCAAGCAGCCCACAGCCAAACTAACCAAGACTCCTTATGCTCTCACTTCTCTCTCATCCCACCTACAACCCTTAGTCGTAGTAAAGTCTGTAACAAGCACCAACGAGCAAACAGCGCCCTAAACAGAACCCTGAACAGGCCTTGTCATTGACAACTGAAATGAGTGTATATAGCAAGTAATTGGGGGAGCTATAACACAGTTTTTACCTAATTACAAAGTCCCATGATCCTGTAAGTGGCGGGTTTAAGAACCCAGCCCTAATACATCGTTTGGCTCTTGAGTCTGCAATGCCCAGGTGCTGGCTCCGCTTTAAGTACCTTCGACTTAGTCTCGGCCAGCCAATCCCTGTGCCAAAGGGTCCAAGGTACTGATATGAGATACTTCCCCAAATCAGAATAGTAATTCCTAACATAGAACCCTACATTCTACTATACAGGTACTTTGGACCCTTTGGGTGTGCAAGTTGTGGGATTCACGGTTTGGGCTTAAGGGTTTAGAGGTTGTGGCTTAGGTTTGTGGTCTAGGATAGTTTAGCATTTGGGTGGTTGTCAAAATTTTGGGCCCCTAAATAATAAGTGCCGTGCTATATTAGGGACCCAAAAAGGGACCTTAATTTTGACAACCACCCATTTGCAGGGCCGTGTCACTTCAGGGATTGCAGGGCTTAGGGCTGCTGAGGAGAAGGTGTTAACCGGAATTGCATGACAGACCTGAGTTTGCAAGGCTCTGAAGAGGTTTCATGAGGTTTATCCTGACATATAGTGTCTATATTGTTGGGGTGCTTCACCGTCTGAAATCTCTGAGCAGGCTAGCCCACAGACTCCCAAACTCTAAGCCGTGGCAGAACAGGGATTAGGTTTTAGGCCGATTCGCGGAACTGCCCATATTGCCGGCAGTCAAGTTGAAACTGGTACGCATCATCGACACATCCCACTGACCATGTTTCGAAAAGTGTACAACGTCTGTGTTCTCCAAGACTCTAAACAGCCCAAGGAAGGTACAATTGTTGCCCGCGCCTGCGTTGGCTAGCTTCCAGCAGGGCCAACGTGCGGACTGCTCCCACCGTCAAGCTCATCATCTTAGCATTAATGGGTGGTAGGGCTTAGGGGAATATTACTGACGTCGTCTAGGCTTAGGAGCTTAGAGGTATTGCGATGTGGGCTTGATGATTGCTTGCCTTGAATCTAGTCCCAAACGGTCCAAAGCACCTACCTATATAGAAAAAAGGTGAGTTATTGTAAATAGGGATTGCTGTTGGGAAATTACAGGGCCCTTTTGGGTAATCAAGCGGTTTGCAGGTGCAGAGTTTGGGGTCCAGTTATCGGGTGAGGGTGTACGTAAGGTTTACCTGAACCCTCCACAACCTACCTTTTCTAGGATAGTTGCAGCACTACTTGTCGAGCATCAAGACCTCGCATGTCGGGATCATTCCTAACTAAACCCTAAACCCTAAACCCAAGCCCTAAACCCTAGCCCTACTACAGGGTTCCACCAAAGCTTCTTGAGCTGGCTCCATAAGAGGATCTCTGACGGGTTCCACAAAAGATTCGTTGCACGGTTCCAGAAGGGCCGGCTGCAAGTGCGTGTATCAGCTTTGGGAAGGGTTCTACTTGGGTGGTTGTCAAAATTAGGGTCCCTTTTTGGGTACCCTATATAGTAGGTGCCGTATTATACTAAGGACCCAAAAAGGGACCCTCAAAAAAGACAACCACCCATTTAGCATTCGATACAATGTGTAACAAGGCTGGTTGGAAAGGCCAGGGTTTCCCGACGAACCAGCCTCTTAACCCTAAACTCAGGGTGCAGGGTTTCTAAAACCTTCAGCTCACACCGAAAACCTGAAACCAAGCCAGTCCAAAACCCTAAACGCAAAACCGCCCCGCCCACTGCATTGCGAGCGAGGCACCACTCCCACTTCGCTGCGCTTGAGGTCATTCAGGTCAAGCGCCGATGACTGAAAGCGGGCAGTTCTCTAACTATGGGTCCCTCTTCAGGGTCCTCAAACGGAGCTGCAGCGAGTTCGATAAGGGAACACTACGGGTATCGTAAGTAGAAGGGCAGCTCTCTAACTTAGGGTTTCTGAAGACACCTACAGTAAGTTTACCCAGAGGGTCCAAGTACCCAAATAATAGGGTTTTAGATCCCAAAATCCATACCCTGAATGGTTTTTGGACCTTGAAACCCTACTATTTGGGTACTTGGACCCTTAGGGTTTAGGGTTGTCGGGTGTTTTGCCTTGGGGCTTTATGAGGCGGGTCATTCTCTCTCTTTTTCTTTGGGGTGCCTTTCAATGTACAGTAAAAGCCAGAAAGTTGGAATATGATTATCCTAAACCCTTTATGGTAAATTATAGGGTATCCTACCCTGAAACCATATTCCAACTTTCTGGCTTTTACTTTAATTGAGGAACATGAGGAACTTACGATATGATACACCGAACAAGGAGCCCTAACGAAGATGCGTGCACTGATGCAGGCTACTATCGGATGCCTGGGGGGCTAAGTATCCTAGCACAAAAACGGTTCAGCGTTCATATTAAAGTATGACTATATAACCCAGAGGGTCCAAGTACCCAAAAAGTAGGGTTTTAGGGCCCAAATTAGAACCTTGAAACCCTAAGGATTACTTGGACCCTTAGGGTAAGCCCCAAAAGGTCAATGGTGAAAGGTTACCTACTCCGCCCCGAAGGTACCAAGAGAACCGCAGCAAGAACCGCCCTAAACCCCGCCTTGACACTGCGCTGACTAGAAGTTTGGCTCTAGGCACAACCAAACAGGGCTCATAGGTGTAAAGGGTTCGGGTATGGGGAGTATGTATAGGAATAGGAAGCCCTGCGAGATTGAAGCACTCCCCCTGGCAGGTTTCAACCTCAATTACAAAACCCTTGCGGAAGCTATACAGCCCTGGAGCCTAAAACCCTCGAGATCCATACAGAAACTCCTTAGGGAACCTGTATAGCACAGTCACTCCGAAAACAGGAGACCCTAATGTAGTACCAAAATAAGGTACCCCCAATTTCTAGAAACTCCCAGGTAGAATCACCGGTTTAGCTCAAGCATCCACTCCGGCGAGGATGGAAACCAGCAGCAGGAGCAGAACCGCCTGGGGTCTCATTAGGGTTTAGGGGAACTGAAAGGGCCACAAGCATCATCATACCCAAAGAATTTGCTATGTGGTTACATGGACGGAACGTGGGTTTTAAATATAAGTAGATAGGACAATGGGCATAATCAGGAAGACCTGGCATCCACCATAATTATTATGTGTCCGTCTTCCGTTAAGGCATACTAACTTCCGATATCATACCCCTTAATTAACCCTAATTCCTAAACCTTAAACCCTAAACCGTAAATCTTAAACCCTAAACCCTAGACCTTAAACCCTAAACCCCTATCATACTTGAACCCTGAAAGCCTACAGGGATCGTACAAGACTCTCTTCAAACACAAGCATCTAAACCCATCTTTAGCAAGCTATGGTAGCATAGCCAAACCTCCTCCAAGCAGAGCCCAGTGGCTGTGGGAATCCGCAGCGGCAGATAAGTGAATGCAAGCTCAACCTGAGGAGGAGTGTTTATTCTAGGGGCCTTAATAATAAATCGGAATAGGGTTAGGGCCCCTGTAGAGTGTAATTACAAGAAGGAACCCTGAGGAATAATATGGGCAAATATATTTAGGCTTCTATGTTACCCTAAGGCCCCATGTACCCATATAGTAAGTACTTAGGCCTTAAAGTACCGTATAGGGATCCCTTTCAGGCCTAAGTACCTACTATATGGGCACATGGAGCCTTTGGGTTAGGGCTCAGCAACTGTGTGAGTCCTGCTCAAGAATCCTGCTTGTGAGGGTCCCTGTACTCATAGGGATCCTTAGGGGTGTAGGGGGGAGGGGTGTAGGGGACTATATTTCCTTAAATAAACCTTATTAATCCTTATTATGGGCCTTAAGGCCCCCTACCCCCCCTCCCCCTACACCCCTAAGGATCCCTATGATGTACAGGCTCGGGGATTCCGCATCTTCGCCCTAAACCCGAAACCTCAGACCACCAAAGGCTCAACCCAAGCTTCCCTTAAGGACGAAATGAGCCCTAAAAGGGTTTAAGGTTGAGATACTATATAGGGATTCATAGTATATGGGTATAGGGCCTCTACTTTTAAGTGTCATTTGGTCCTTCAGGTCCTTCTAATACAGGGGCCGCAACAATTCGAATAGGGTTTTGGGGCCCATTCTACTACAATTATCATAAGGAGGCCCCAAAATAGTATAGGTAATTATTAAAGCCCCCCCCAGTCTACTGTAGTTATAACAAGGAGCCCCCAAAAGTAGTAGAGGTAATTATTATAGCCCCTATATATTATGGCCGTGGGGCGAGGAGTGCCTGGAGAAGCGCCGTTCCGGCAGCTTCATCGCCCTGGGCGTGCCGGAAAGTGAAGGTCCTTGGTAGGTGGATTTATTTCTTGGAGTTTAGGAATTTAGGGTTCAGGGTTTAGAGTTTCGGGTGAAGGTCCTTGGTAGGTCGATTCAGGAAACTTCGGGGTTTAAAATCTGGGTTGGGTTCGGGGAGAGAGCCCTTGGTAGGTGGACTTTAGGACTGTCGGGTTTTCGGGATTAGAGTTATAGGGTTTTAAGCTTGAGCTTGCGGATTCGAGTAGGCTAGGGCTTGAGGCATTTAGGGCACCCTTAAGGGTTCCTTCCAGGAAAGTGAAGGTCCTTGGAAATTAGGTCGGTGTCCTTTAATAGAGCCCTTTCGGTCCTCAAAAGCGGGTATGCCGAGTACCTTAGATTGTAGTTGAGGGGTTTAGGTCAGATGGAGTTGGTAGGAAGCGGTGTCCGCATACTCGCTACTGTCGGCATTTGCATGGTTTTCTACAAATTACAGTCGAATATGGGATTTCCGAAAATAGGGTAACCTAATGTAGCACCCTAGATAGTAGGATCCTTCTTATAAGGACCCCAGAACAAGGTACCCCTAATTTTCGGAAACTCCCATATCGTGAATCTTAAGCCGTTCTTGTTTACATAGCCTTGGGACATTTCTGATGAGGATCTTGGTGATGCCCAAAGCTAAGCCCTACAACTTAAAACCCAAATCGCGAACCCCTCAACCCTAGACCCGATGCTTGCAGGTGGCATCAAGACAGCGCAGATGATGACCACCCAGACACCCTCCCGGTTGACCTGCGGTTGCGGCTTTAGTACGACGGCCTGTGTATACGTTTTAGGCGACTAGTTTGCCTGCGTTTGCGGGTTTAGCTGGGGCTTTAGGGCTTTAAGCTTCAGGGTTGAGGCAGGTTTTGGGGAGTGTGCTGAAGAATACATAATAGTACCGTGAAGAAGGACCATCATGGGATACTAATTATTACTTTTGTGTCCCAAAGAATACATAATAATGCCTTGAAGAAGGACCATCATGGGATACTATTACTTTTGTGTCCCATAGAATACATAATAATACCTTGAAGAAGGACCATCATGGGATACTATTTTGTTTTATTCCCGCCACCTGTATGTACTATTTTCCTTATTGTTAATCTTATAAAACATGCCCCAAGAAACCTATTCTAATTATTAACACCCCTATTTCCCTCAATGCCTTATAGACCCCTTCTTAAAAAGGAACCCTAAATTGGCTCGAGACCCTGTACTTGACACCTAACAGCAATTCGATCTTGAAACGGCAAAGCCAGAAATAAAGACAAGAGCCGTTCAATCTCGAAACAAGGACAAGAACCCACATCTTCTATGCAAGAACAAGAACGCTCAACACCCCTGTAGCAATATACATGGATGGAAGATCTAGCTCGATGACTGGTGCATGAGGGTTTAGGGTTTAGGCTGACAAACTTTCCCCATGCGGTGGGTGTGTGGTGCACAAGCTTTTGGCGAACAACTCGACTAACTGCTGGGGCTTTGAAGGAGCCAGGGAGAAACATGTATAAACTTTGCTTCATACTGGCTCCGTGGAGGAACAAGTCCAGAAAGAAGTAATCAAAGTATGGTACTCCTAAACCCTAAACCCTGTAAATGCAACTAGATTAGAGACAGATTTCGGATCCCCCTACCCTGAGGCTCCATGTGCCTATATTAGGATTTACGGTTGGTTTGGGTTTAGGGTTTAGGGCGTTAAGGTTTAGGGTGATATAGTATATGCTTCGGCCTCAAAGTACCTACATAGGCACCCCTTTAAGGCCGAAGTACAAACTGTATGGGTGCGTGGAGCCTTGGGGCTTTAACGCTGGAGGCCCAGCCCTAAACCCGAGAGCCCCACCCCCTAGAACGCCAGAGCCCTAAACACCGACAGACAACCGGCCCGGGTGAGGGAAAAGACGTCAGAAATCCTAAGCCCTTGGTTCCGAAGCTAGGATTTGAGACATCTTCAGGATTCAGGGTTTGGGATTTAATGGTTTAGGTTAACCCTAAACCCTAAGCCCCTAAACCCTGACAGGTTGAGCCCTATAGTTTCGGGTCTATAGGAAGGAAACAGATAGCCAAACAGCTTTCTGCACAAGGACACTCTTGTGACTTAGGTGGGGATGTGGGAACCCTAAGGCTCCATGTGCCCACACCTGGACCCTAAAGAACCTACCCTTTTGGGGTTCCCTTATATGATTTCTTTACATAAGCCCTTAGAAAGGTAGGTTATTTGGGGTTAAGTTATAATATACTGAGGCCTTACAGTAACTACACACGAGCCCCCCACCTTAAGGCTGAATTGTATATTTTAACATATACAGGTACATGGAGCCTCCGTTGGGATTTCTCTTTTATTGCGTGTACTTGGCTTCCTTGAATTTGCGCCAAGGTGTTCAACTCTTGCTGCCCAAGCTCCAGCTTAAACTGCCAGAACCCTAAACCCTAAACGCTGAACCCTAAATCCTAAACCCTACGCCCTGAACCCTAAACCCTATAAACCCGAAAACCCTAAACCATCCTAAACCCCCAAAACCTTAAACCCTAAACCATCCTAGACCCTGAACCCTAATGAAACCCTAGTAGGCTCCTGCAAGACCCTCCCCCCAAAACAGGGCCTTACTTGTTGTGCCGAAGCAGTTGAGGCAGACCACCGTCGAGACAAGGAAGAGCAACAACTGGCTGCCCTTTTCAGCGCTCTCCGGAGTTTTGAGTAAGAGTTCCATGCAAAGTTCTGGTAGGGTTGCGCAAAAGACGGCTCCTAGACCCAAGAGTAACCTAGGAATAAAAAGGGTGCCCTTTTTGGGATATAGGGGCTTATAAGGGAACCTGAACCCTAAAAAAGGGAATAAGGGCCTACTCTAGGTCCTAGGCTCTATGTGAGTTTCTATGTTGATTCCGTTGAATGAGGCTTCAGGTTAGGGGTTGAGGGTCTGTGGTGAGGAGCTTGGGGCATGGGGTGGGGGGGACTTTGGGGTTTGGGGCTTGAGATGGCTTGGGGTTGAGGGTTTAGGGTTTTTAGGGTTTGGGGTTTAGGGTTCAGGGTTTCGGGGTTTAGGGGTTTAGGGTTTAGGGGTTTAGGGTTTAGGGTTTAGGGTTTGGGGTTTAGTAGGGTTAAGCCACGTATCCTTGCTGTCTTCTATGCAACCCCTGGATCCTTAAAAGGGCTCAAGCCCTGAACCTCGAACATGAGCCCTAAACCCTGAATCCACAAATTCGACTTGTCGGGTATCATGGGGAACTAAAGGTTAACCTTTTTGGTTATATAGGGACTAGACTACCCAAAAACGGTTAAATGTTACCTACTCTACTACTAGGAAATCCAAACCATGAACATCAACAGGAACCGAGTGGCAAGTCTGACAATTGTCATAATTGGCAGATCCGTGTCTCCATCTGCGAAGAGGTGTGAGACCAGCATAATCTCACTTGTCCTTAGCTGCCTTTACGGAGTAAGGTGCTGCATTTAGGTTTGGGGGCTTCAGGGCCCATCGTTCAGGATGTGTTAGCTTCGAATATTTGTTTATTTATCGGTTGTTCTACTGACGATGGATAGACACCAGCCTATACTCATAGGGACCCTTAGGTAAGGGGGAGGGGGTAGGGGATTATACTTCCTTAACCAGGCCTTACTAGGTCCTCATTATGGGCATTATGGGCCCCTACCCCGCCTCCCCTACCGCCCTCCATAAGGAGGGCTATACGATGGATTACTAGCTGAGGGTACTCGAGGCTATTTAGGGGTTAGGGTTTAGGGTGTGTCCATCAGCAGTATCAGGTTTGGGATGGCCTCAAGGGTGTCTGCAGCGAAACACAATCCATATTCTGCAAGTTACAATCTTGGCCTTTGCCGATGCTACTGGTGCAACAAGAATGCGAGGTTTAGCGTTTGGGGCTTCTGGGTGTTCCGGTTTGGGGCTTGAGGGCTTTTTGGGTTTCGCACTGGCTCATCATGACTAAATTTTCGCATCGCCCGGCACCAAGAAGGAAGGCAACGCCATAGATCCCCCACGCCAGACAACCAAACAACACACACACACACACACACACAAAGCGACAAACATACTGTGGGAGTTGCGGCCAGAATAAAAGGGCAGTCGCGTGCTGGCCCGAGTATGCCCTAGTCTGAATTTGCGGCAGAGGTAGTTGCACTTTTAGTGATATCTGTCCTAACCCCAGCAGCAGTAACCGTGACAGCAGCAGCAACAGGACAGTCGGTCATAGCAGCCGAAGCCGTGACAGGTAACAGCCTGAGTCTGGCTATCATTGCCCGGGCTCGGGCAAGTGCAATCTGGAATCTTTTAATTCTGCCAAGATGCAACAGCGGGAAGAAGAAACCAACTACGAATGCCCAGCTGGTTTGCCTTTCGGATCTACCCTAAGACTCCGTAGCCCCTAAGGGTCAAGGGAGGCAGGGTTTAGTGGTCTGCCTAACCCCCCCCCAAAAAAAAAAAAAAACTACTTTTCGAGGACTTATATGATCACTCATAACGGCCCTAAACCCTAAACCCTAAATCAGAATAAGGATTCATAGTCTTTACCGTATACCATATACTATATACTTTACAATACGATACTATACCATACTATACTATCCCCCCTCCCCATAGGGCTTTTCATTTTGGGAAGTTATTCTGTCGCCTAGACTAGGGCTTTCAGTGTGCATCATGTGACACTCTGAAGGGTGTAGAGAATGCCAAGCCTAACGCTCCGTTGGGTTTAGGGTTTAGGGTTACCAGAGTTGCTTCTCCAACAAACGAGTCATGTTGCTCAGTATTCGACAGCACACCTCGCATGGAGAACTTCTGGGTCCTAAGCCTTATAAATCCAAAGGGTCCTACGTACCTATTAGTAGACTCCCGGGTTTCTACGATAGGAAGTACCATTACTTAAAGGATCATGGGACTTAGTAACTAGGGTTGTAAGTAAGGTAGCTATACTAACTGTACTTATAACCCCAATTGAGGTACTTATAACCTGGCTTACTAAGTCCCATGATCCTCCAAGTATGGTTTGGGCAAGTAACCCACCCCATATAAGTACTTAGCACCCTGTGGGCAAGACATGTAATTTCGCTC
Organism: Symbiodinium sp. CCMP2592; assembly: GCA_905221615.1. NCBI lineage: Eukaryota > Dinophyceae > Suessiales > Symbiodiniaceae > Symbiodinium > Symbiodinium sp. CCMP2592. The sequence continues at coordinate 497,419 of CAJNDT010003957.1, read as the reverse complement.
TAGAACTTCGGAAGAAACAGCGGGTGTCAACCGAACAGACGGCTGACCGATAGCAACCAGAGACTGGCAAAATCTGGCCTGCGAAAAAACAAAAGCTGCTACACTTCAGCATCTTAAGGGCGAGTAGAGCGTCTATAAGGGGTTGTCAAAACTAAACTCCTACACAACCCAAAGGCTCCATGTGCCCATATAGTAGGTACTTAGGCCTTACAGGGGTCCCTATATAGGTACTTTAAGGCCTAAATTGGTACATGGAGCCTTAGGGCAAATTTGAGGCTCCTTTCCGCTGCCACTCATGCCAGAATAGGCGAACTCTTGTCCGAAGTGTCCCTAACCCTAAATTTTAAACCCTAAACCCCTAAACCCTAAACCCCTAAACCCCTTACTAAACCCAAAACCCTAATAAACTCCTGAACAAACGAACCCCCCAGCCTCTTCACTTCGTGCAGATGATCAAGGTAGAGCGCCTCGACATCCGCCGGGAAAATCAAATGCCTGAGCTCATCTTCACCCTAAGGGTCCTAACAAATTGGGGAACCGCAAAATTACGGGATTCTGAGACCCTAAAAGAGACCCAAGGACTCTCCCTAGGAGATTCCGGACCCTCCTAAGGAGATACCTGGACCCTTAGGGCAATGGTAAGCACGCTTAAAGACGGAATCCCTGCAGCGGCAAAACTGTGCTCTCTAGACCCAGAACCCAAACCTGGGTCACGGGTTCTTTTTTGTTTGTCGCTCCTTTTCTGGATCACCGGTTCATTGTTTAAGGCTGTTTCGAAGCTTGAGGCGCCCAATCTCTCACCCGTCGTCCGCATGTTCTGAGTTGGCCCGCAGGCGTAGGGCGTTACACTAACGGCTGACGGTGGCAGTGTCGTCTTTTGACGATCGGGGACGCACACGTTCGACGATCTTGCATGGAATGTATGTAACTTCAAGTGTTCTTGTTTCACAAGTACACAGTGATTCACTGCACAGCTGATGCATAGCTGGAGGCTATATTCGTAATCGCAAATGTAGGGTTTCAGATGTCGGGAAAGTCATAAATATTGGGTTTCATGGGATAACAACCCCACATAATTTACACCCAGAATGCTCAAAGTACCCCGAACCCTGAACCCTGACACCCTAAGCTCTGAACCTTCTACGGATTCCTAAACCCTAAACCCCTATATAAAAGCACGCAGCATAAGCATTTTATAGGGTTAAGCCTATATACCTTATTGGGCTTCATTATAAGGGGATTATATGGGATGTCCCTATCCTAATTTTGCTTGTGTGCTTTTTTGGGTCCCTAGAAGGAGACCATGGTAGGAAATCCCAGCGGCATGCTCTTGATGTGATCAATTACGGAAATCATGTAGCCAGACACCATGGCGCGAGGAGAGCGGAACCTTTCCAGGGAGGAATCGCTGCGTTGAAGAGGAGCTACAACATGTCCTTATATATGGGGGCCTTTGATAACTGGAACACAGTTGGGGGGGAGGGTTTAGGGTCTCCGATCTAGAATCAAGATCCCACAACCCTAAACCCCAAACCCTAAGCCAGCCCCAAACCCTAGACCCCTCAACCCCGAAGAAGAGTCGCCGTTAGGCGTTTTGGATGAGGTATCAGGCTTGACGAAGAGGGAGCCTGGGCTCTCGACATCTCCGGCAAGACTGATCCTCCTGAACGGTAAAGGGCTGCATTAAATGGCTTGAACCCCAGACCGTACTTGAAGGATCATGGGACTTAGTAAGTAAGGTTATAAGTACTTAATTGGGGTTATAAGTAGTTATAAGTACAGTTACCTTACTTATAACCCTAGATACTAAGTCCCATGATCCTTTAAGTACCGCCAAAACCCTTACAGAACCCTCAATAGTAGCCTGTATAGCTCCCTTAGGAGCCCCTTTAAAGGAACCCTAGCCCTAGCTACTAAGTCCCATGATCCTTTAAGTACCATGATGCACTGCGAACAGAACCGGGTCTCGTCACTTGCAATGCAAAGCAACAGCCAGGATCAAAAAGATTGTGAGTAGTTCCTCAATACCATCTAAACCAGGAGCCCCCAATGGTCCTTTAATGGAGCCATTATGGCCCTTAATGGTGGTATTTGGGGTATATTAGAGGGTATAGTTCCAGCCTTCGTAAGGATCCCTGAATTCTACACGGGCCTGAATAATTAGAATAGGGTTTGGTAGTATATTGTACTAGTAGACTACAACTATAATACGGAGCCCAAGTAGTATGGGCAATTATTACCTGTATCCCCAAACCCTACAACATAGTAGGTTATGACACCTTAATCAGAGGGTCTGACCCTTAAAACGGTAGGTTTTTGGATCCCAAGGTAAGGCCAAATATAGTACGCGACCTGAAGAAACCCCGATGCCGGACCCTTAATGGGGACCCCTACCCTATAATGGGCCATATTCAAAGGTCCCTCCTTTTACCCGTGGATATTAGGGTCTAGGATAGTTTAGTGGTTTAGGGCTGTGTACCCTGAATGCCCCAAAAACCCTAAACCCCAAAATGCAAAAAAGCATCTGATTAAGCCCTAGACCCTTATGAAGGAGACTTGAAACCAAGCAGCCCCCGAAACCCTCACCCCAAACACCCAACCATTTCGCGACATCGACATGAGAAGGAGCCTTTTGATTCCCTAAACCCTGAAACCCTAATCCCAAATCCTCAACCATCAAAAGCAGCCTTTTGATTCCCTAAACCCTAAACCCTCATCGCAAATCCTCCACCCTCAAAAGGAGCCTTTTGATTCCAGGACGCAGGCAGGCGCCGGATGGCACTGGAGTTAAAAGCAGCGCCCTGGCTGGGCACTTGCCCCTGCAGGGGCCTCTAGGCTTTAGCGTGCTATGGCTTGAACTGTAGGGCTACAGGACCCAAGACGGGCCAGTACACTTAGATGATGTAGGTTAGCTTCGATAAGACCACAGTTCAATTACAACAAGGAACCCAAGGAGCAGTATTGCGAAATTTTTGCCTTGCCTAAAGTTGAAGGGTGGTCGTGTCTTGGGTGTAGGGTCGGGGCCCAGCGGCCGGGATTGAGATCCTCAAGGGTTGGGTTCGCGATGTGAGTTAAGGGGGGTTGGGCTTGAGTTCGTCTTGCATCGCGCTTGTGCGTTGCTTCCTTTTGCTTGGGGTTGTGCCTGTGTGTGTGTGTGTGTGTGTGTGTGTGTGTGTGTTTAGAGGTCGGGGGGAGATGTTACTACAGCGTTGGAAGGCTTCGCATAGGAAGCAGTTCGGGTTCAGGGTTGGGTGGCTTATAAGGACCATGTCCTGTGTGACAAAGTCACCTGAGCCAGAAGGAGCAGCACAGCCGCGGTTGGGTTAAGGGTTTAGGGTTTAGGGTTAAGGGTTTAGGATTTAGGGCTGTAGGGTTTTAGGGTTTAGGGTTTAGGGATTTAGGGGTTTAGGGTTTGGGTTTCATAGGGCCCCAAAAAAGCACATTAGCAAAACTTAGGCCAACAAGGTAGGGATATCCCTATAAAATGCGTATGCTTATGTGCTTTTTGGGGTCCCTAGTTCAGGGTGTCGAATTGGCTATTGATGGCTCGAGGAAGGCACCGCACTATCTGGAGGTGGGATCCAAAGGAGATGTATAACCCAGCAATCCCCAATTCGCCCTAGTACACTCTGAGGTTTGTGCCCTCCCCGTCTCAACCGCGATCTCTGAGGACTACCATGCATAATATGATGTCCTGCCTTACACAACCCCCTAAACCTGAAAAACCTGATGTCGGATGAAGCTTTTGGGCAAAACGAGTTGCAATAAGGGTCAGCGAAAATAGCGGCCTCGGTAATTAGAATAGGGTTTTAGGGCCAATGATACTCCAATTATAATATGAGGAACACCTAAAGATAGTATTGGTAACTGTTTCGGCCCCAAAACTAGCCCCTGCAGGTACAGAGCCCTTTCAGGAACCCGTTAATGCCGCTATAGTACACGGCGCAGCATTCAGAGGCGACCAAAGATGGTGCCCAGGACAAGTTGGAGAAGCGAAAAAAAAGATAGGGTTTAGGCTTAGGGGCTTAGGGGTTTAGGGGTTAGGGCTTAGGGTCGAGGTTTTGAGCTTAGGGGTTTAGGGCGGGGGGTAAGGGCTTGCGGTTTAGTTTAGGGTCAAAGGACCCTACACCCTTGGGCTAGTAAACCTTGAATGAAGGCTTCCCTAGGGTAATTAACCTCTGTAACTACCTTTGAAAGGGGTAATTATGACCCAAAGCGATTGGTACATCTACTAGGTGCGGTGGACACAGCTTGGGTCGGCTTCCCAGCGGGACAGGCCCAACAAACCGCGTACCCACCTAGTGAGGCATAGGACGCACGATGAAGGAGCCTGTAGAAGCCGTACAAGACCAGCAGAAAGCCATGATAAAGCCCGTAAATACAACACCATGCCTACCTACTTGTCCGGTATCTTGGGGAACTACTGGTCAACCTTTGGGAGTACACTGGGATTTTGTAAGGATTTCTAAATTATGTCACCAAAGAAAGGTTAAAGGTTACCTACTCTCTTGGATTTTATAGGGAGTATGGTACCAAATAAATTTTAAAGGTTACCTAGTCTACTGATTACTAGGCTTATGCACAACACCACGAATCACTGCAAGAACAAGCTCGATGTGACTGAGCTTGGCTTGGCACTGTGTCCACCGACGTCCTTGATCGCATCGATGACGGCCTGCCTCACCTGCATGCAGAGATTCCGACATTGCTGTGTGACTTAAACTGATTGTCTGCTCTGTTAAATAAGCTGCATTCTCGTAGTCTCATATTGTTGTGTCGCTATGTATTCTGTTCCGTCCCGTGTGGTTCCATACCCGCACACAGACACGCACCTTGAGTTGTCGGATTCTCTGCTGTTAGGCTGCTCGAAAGGTTTGTAGATGGTTGTAGACTCCGTGAGTAAAGACAGTAAAGAGTTTGCGTTGAATAGAACGGCGGCATCGTCTGTGTGATGAAAATCCTTTGGTACGAAAAGGTCGGGATTTATCCCAAGGCTCCATGTACCTATGGCATTTGCTTAAGCAGCCTTATAGTGCCTGCATAGCACATGCATGGGACATAGAGGGGTACCTAGATCAGACTCATGGGGCCTACGATTTAGCAGCGTCTCAGTCGGCTCCAGGCACGCCGGACTTTGAGGCGTGGAGTGCACGTTTGGATACTCTGCAGTTCACGTTGCTGGCTGAACCACAAAGGCAGTCTCAAGGGTTTAGGGTTATGGGTTTAGGGTTCGATTTCCGGGCTTAGGGCATTTGGTTGAGAGTCTAATTAGAGTCTAACTATGTACCACATGTACAGCAGAAGTATCACATTACACACAATCGGAATCCTATGATTGGAGCTCTAGAATTGGAATTAACTGAAATTCCTGACCCTAAACCCTAACCCTAAACCGTCTAAACCCGCCATCGAGCCTAACCGTCTTAAGTCTGCCAAAAAAGGCGCCACATCCCCACAACCCTAAACCCTAACCCGAAAGCGGGTGCAGGCCGCCTGAGGTGGGACGTTGCCACCCGGCCCACAGAGGTACAAGTTTCCCTCCTTCCACAGGATGTTATAGTAAGGTCTTGTGGGGTTTGGGTACGGGGCTTCGAGCTTTATAGGATGTTCGACAGGCTTTAAGAAAAGGCTTTGGACACAGGATGTCGGGCACAGGACTTGCAGCTTGAGGCTCAGGGTGTATAGGGTTGCTCTATGATTGAAGTAAAGGCTAAGACCTACGCCCCTGATCCCTAAAACCTGATCCGAGGCGTTTCAGAGCATGAAGCTTCAAGTTTCGGACTTAGTGTCTACCCTAAGGGTCCAGGTATCTCCTTAGGAGGGTCCGGAATCTCCTAGGGAGAGTCCTTGGGTCTTTTTGGGGTCTCAGAATCCCTTAATTTTGAGGTTCCCGAATTTACCCTTAGGGTAGCTCCCGGTCTAAGATGCTCGGACCATCAAAACACAGTAGGCTCAAGATCCTTCTGGTGAATCAGGTCGTACACCAGCCTGCCCCGCGAGGAGTCCAGGGCTTACCCAGAATTTGACTGGTTTCGTTGGTTGGTTTCTCTAGACCTAAGAGTAACCTAGGAATAAAAAGGGTGCCCTTTTTGGTTTAAAGGGGTTTATAAGGGAACCTAAGCCTCAAAAAAGGGAATAAGGGCCTACTCTGGGTCCTAGTTCTTCTGCGCAGCTTCAGCTAGTGTTCGGAGCAAACAGTGAGAATATCTCGTGGTAGTCCGGCTGTACGACACGTGCACTACAATCTAGCGTAATTAATTACAGTCGGTTTGGCACCCCGTCCATCTCACGAGAAAACAACTTATCAAGTTATTCAGGCCCGGCTGAGACACCCTGTACAACCCAGTAGACAACCGATCTTACCATGCTAGGAATGAAGCGTTGTAAGAAGCCCGCGTGGTCAAAAGAAGGCCCTAGTAGCATAATGTCTTCGAAACAGGAATCGGGTGCTAATGTAGGATCCTGATGAAGAAACCCGGGGCCTATAACACCTAAACAGTAGGATTCATATAAGGAACCCTAACAAAGGCCCAAGGTTTCTTAATCAGGTTCCTACATTAGCAAGCCTCGAAGAGGGAGCTCGGGCCTACGAGTTTCGGGTTTGGGGGTTTATGGTTTAGGGTGTAGCGCTTCGGGTGCAGTTGAGGGCTGGTTTTGGGTACATATGCCCTCCTGAATTCCGACAACAAAGTCCTGATTAAATCCGACAGCAAAGCAAAAAACGTTTCGATGCAATGCATGGTAACTAAGTGGGCAGTGCAATGCATGATAAGCACATTGCGCGTTACAGAAATCTTCGTGCAGGGTTCAGGGTGAAATCTGCAAAATAATACTAGTTCATGGTTGGGATAGGATTGAAAATGTTCATTGTTATTCCTTATTGGGTTTAAGTACCCATAAACATTTAAAATGTTAGCCAAACTATGACAAAGAATATTGAAACGATGCGGACATGGTAGTGGTCTGAACACGATGACAGGTATTCAGGGATGTCACAGCTGGCCAACAAGCCCTACACCCGAGAATGCGGCCAAAGGGCTCTTTGTTTTGCTGAAGGCGGTGGGTGACGTAGATCTTCTCCTCATGAGGTTGGCAGCCATGAAATGACAGGCGATCTACTTCGAGGGTCCAGGCATCTCCTTAGGAGGGTCCGGAATCTCCTAGGGAGAGTCCTTGGGTCTCTTTGGGGTATCAGAATCCCTTAATTTTGAGGTTCCCGAATTTGTTAGGGCCCTTGGGGTAGGACTTAGGGTTTAGGGTGCGGTGCGCTTGGTTTTGTCTTTTTCTTTCAGGGGCTGATGTGGGGGTAGGAATTCGTACTACGCCGATATGCCACAGTGGGGTGCAGTGCTGGGAGGTTTGGGGGGTAGGGGTTTAGGGGTTAGGGTTTAGGGGTTTAGGGTTTGGGGGTTTAGGGGCTGATGGTTCGACACGAATTAGCAAGTCGCAGATATGAGCAAACATGCATGTGGGGTATTCTTCCAAAAAACCGAGCCGTTCCGATCCACCCGGCTTCGGGATCAGAATGAGGCTGGCTATGACACGGCAATGACGGTGGTGAAGATAGCGATACAAGAAGAGCAGGGGTTTTTGTGATGCAGTCGTGAAGACAGTGAACCGCAAGACGGACAACGGGAAGGATCATGGTGATGCTGATGCTCATGCAGGTGATAATATAGGAACCCGATGAAGAAACCCTGGTCCTGTAACCCCCAATACAGTAGAATTCATATAAGGAACCCCAATAAAGACTCAAGGTTCCTTAATCAGGTTCCTACATTAATGAGGTGCTGGTGCTGGCGCTTGCACTGGAGCAGGAGATGGTGCTGATGACGGGCTGGTGCTGGCGGGACGGTGATGGTAGGGTTGGTGCGAGTGGAGGTTGGGCTCATGCCCCAAAGGCTCCATGTGCCCATGTAGTAGGTACTTAGGCCTTAAAAGGGTCCCTATATAGGTACTTTAAGGCCTAAGTACCTCCTATGTGAGTACATGGTTGATCATAACCACAACATAAGCCATAAGACTTGACAGCATCCGGCGTCGTTGGTAGCATCGATGTATTGGTACCGCCCTTGCTGAAGCACGTGCTTTCGGACATGCACAGGATGCATAGCACCGTGAGTATCCGGAGCAGGACGGACAGTGTGAACAAGCGCAAAGATGCTCAGGCAATACTTCAGGAGCCGAAATTGTCACCAATTCCATGCTTCTTGGAAGTCGTGTACCCACAGAATATCCTACGCCCGAATCCCAAAACCCAAAGCAGAAAACCCAAACCCTGCCCCCCTTCGAACACACCAGCTCTTGCATCCTTCTGCTCACGGCTGAGAGCCAGCTGGATGTGGTTCAGGACGCCATCCTTCTGGTACTGGTCCTTGGGCGTAGTGCGGACATTAGTAACTGCATATGCCTATGTGGGCGGTTGTCAAAATTATAGCCCCTTTTTGGGTACCCTAAAATAGTAGGTGCCGTATTATGATAGGGACCCAAGAAGGGACCCGAATTTTGACAACCACCATGTGGCTTCATTAGGCATATGGTCGTGGGAAACAGACAAGGGGCTCTGTTGCATTAGGGAATATAGAATATAGGTGTACTAGTGCTAGCACCAGTACTGGTAGTGGTAGTGGTAGTTGTGGTACTAGCAGTAGTAGTAGGAGTAGTCGTCGTAGCAGTAGTAGTAGTAGTAGTAGTAGTAGTAGTAGTAGTAGTAGTAGTAGTAGTAGTAGTAGTAGTAGCAGTAGCATAGCGGTAGCGGTAGTGGTAGGGGCAGTGGTAGTGGTAGCAGTCGTGGTACTATGGTTATTATGTCGGCTATACTGTTACGAAATATTGCCATCATTACTGCACTATAGCAACCCCCCAGCCCCTGTATGCAGGCAAGTCGCAAACTCCTCTTCGTAGCTGTACTCCTCGACAATGTTCGGGGCTTCGGTTAGGCTTAGGCTTTACCTTAACCCCAAATGGCCTATCTTTGTAAGGACTTGTATAAGGAAACCATAGTAAGGAGCCCTAAGAGGTAGGTTCTCCAGAATTCAGGATCCAGGTAATGTAGGAACCTGATTAAGAAACCCTAGGCCTATGACCCTTAAAATTCATGTAAGGAACCCCAATAAAGGCTCAAGGTTTCTGAATCAGGTTCCTACATTAGGGCTTCCGTCGTCTGCTGGGCACCACGACCGGAAAGCCAGGAGCTACAGCTTACGGCTTGGGATCAAGGGCTTTCTACACCCTAAACCCTAAGCCCCTAAACCCCAAACCCCAAACCCTAAACCCCTCAACCCTAAACCCCTAACCCCAAACCCTAAACCCCCAAACCCAATATGTCTACTAAGGGAGCTATACAAGTCGGCTTCCAGGATGTAGGGTTCCGTAGGTCTAGAAGGGGTTCTATTCTGGTTCTATACTGCTTAAAGGATCATGGGACCTCGTAACTAGGGTTATAAGTAAGGTAACTATACTTATAACCCCAATTAGGGTACTTATAACCTTACTTACTAAGTCCCATGATCCTCCAAGTGGTCGGGTTCCAGGGTTTGGACTTTGAGAGTTTATGGCACAGTATAGTTGCTGCGGTTGATGACAGAAATCCTGCATGACCCTTCAATGACCTTAGACTATGGAAATTATGGTATATTCGTATATTCCTTATTATGGGTAATGCAGGATTTATATCATCAACCGTGTTCATGGCTACAAGAGAATCCCTAGTTAATAAGTCGACTTCAACAACCCCTGTCGACCCGGGAAGCCTTAAGCCGCGGGCGGCCCTATAAAAGGCCATTATTCTACATACTTTTGGGATCTAGATAAAGGAACCCTAGAAGGAAGGAGCTTAGCGTTTAGGGTTCCGCCCTGGATCCATCATTACCCCACAGCAAGCACTAACCCCTCAACATGTCACAAGGTGACTCAATGGCTTGTGGGACTTTTTCCCGTGTACGTACGAGGCGGACCACAAGACTTCAGCCGAACAGCGAGCGTTCATTACGGATTCACTCCCACTAGATCTTAATGGGTACCTGGTAAAGCTTTGATGAACTATACAGTGTTGGTACTTTCCCATAAGGCTCTGATGAATTCACTCTGTAGGGGTCTTAAGGTTTAAATGGGGGTCCCCCATGCTCCTTCTTGCATCTTCTTCTTATCAGCCTGCTAAGGATTTTTTTCGGAGAATACCTCCTACTCCCTGAACCGTCAACTCCGAACCCTAGACCCAGCAAAGATTTGAAACCCTAAAGTAAACCCCTAATTTCTCAAGCAACCTCCTTTCCTCTTTAAGCTCCTCCCTATTGCACTTCTTGTTATTGAGGGAAGGGGGGCATTATGAATCAGCGGTATACCTTAGACAAATACGGCTGATGATATAAATCCTGCATGACCCAGAATAGGGAATATACCAGAATTCCCGTAGTTTATAGGGTCCTTAAGGTGATGCAGGATTTATATCATCAAACGTACTCCCTACACCCTGACCCCCAAGCCCCTTAAACCTCTGAATTCGGGACCGGACCTGGCGGTTTCGAGCACCGAAGAAAAGCGCCATGGGGCCACACTCCTCCAGCTGCTTATGGTTGTACCCGTAGGCCCCCCAGTAGCTCCTTGTTGGGGTTCATATGCAGAATCATATAAGGTAATCCCCAAAAGGAACTAATGTGGGGCCTATGGGTATAGGGGTTTTGGGATTATGGTCTGAGGTAAACATTTGTGTTAGGGTCTGGCGCTTCAGGGTAGGAGGGGACTTTGGGCGGGGTCTTCTGCGCACAGCTGCAATCGGATCATGCGCCTCGCCATCCTTCTTGGCGGCGGCTCGCTCCTTGCGTAGAAAGGAGAGGGGTGGGGGTGCGAGAGAGCTGGGCAATACCGGTTCTGTTTGTGTTTGCATTTAGCTGTAAGTATACACTGCTAATTACAATGCTTAGCGATAGGCGAAAAGTGCCAAATCAGAAGCACGGGATCATTTCTCATGTTGGCAACCACGACCTAAGCAAGGCGATGTGCAACTCTAAACCTCAAATGCCCCGACAGTAGGCTTTTACGATAGGCATGGTTCGGGCTCAAGGCTTTTGTGCTCAGGTTTAGTTTAAGGGCAGGTAGGCCCAGTCCCTAGATTGCTACAGGTAAGCCTTAACTCTAGTTCCCACACCGTGCCCTAGCTTGCTGGAATCTTCCATCTCCTAGCTTAGTTCACGTTTACGGTTTAGGGTTATCTACGTCCTGTAAACAGTAGACCATCGAAACCAACCCCTAAACTTCAAAGGCAACTCCGCTGAATCTCTCATCCAAAGCACCCCACCGCTACGTACAACCCCAATAACAAACATAGCAGCAGCAATGAACTTAGGAGGCCCTTGCAAGACCCTGTAACCCAAAGCAAACCCCCGAAACCCTAAACCCCTAAACCCCTAAACCCCTAAACCTAAACCCTCAGCACGCCCGACACCTCGATGAAAGCTCGCATGGGCGCAATGCCGGTACCCAGGGCCACCATCACCTCACCCAAAAGGCTCCATGTGCCCATATAGGGTTTAGGGGTTTAGGGTTTAGGGGTTTAGGGCTTTAAGGGGGTCCCTATATAGGTACTTTAAGGCCTAAGTACCTACTACATGGCTACGTGGAGCCTTAGGATCAGTTGCTGGGATCGCCGCGTGGGACCGCTTCCGGTTCAAGAGGACCTATGGAGTTTGCGGTTCGCTGGGTTTCGTGCACTGGGCTTTGACGGTTTACTGGCTTAGGGAAATTTGAATTTAAGTTGAAAGTGAGGTTTGGCCCTAAACCCTAAACCCCCAAACCCCGATAATACGGTTGATGATATAAATTCTGCACTACCCATAATAAGGACTATACCATAATTCCCATAGTTTGGGGTCCTTAAGGTAATGCAGGATTTGCATCATCAACTATGGTACCGGGATCCTGGGCACCGATAGGACATTCACAAAAACTGTCTGAGTAATTTCTGGTACAGAAACCCTGCTTTCGCAAGGCTAGTATGATGACACTGAGTTGGGGCATATAACTATGGTAATATTTTTAGTTTAGAGAATAGTATCTAGAAAAAACATAACAATGCATAATCTAAACCTATATAACTATGATGTATGGGCCAGGTTTGGGAGGCTAGCTGCTAAGCGAAACCAAGACTTCATCGTAACCGACGACGTCTCAATTCCTCTAAGGACACAGTTCAGAGCACAGGCTTGAAGGTTTGCGTGTGGCTCTTTCAAGGAATTGCGTACCTAAAAGCTCCAGAAGCAAGCCGAGCCACCATTGGAGTGGTGTGCTTCTCTGGCAAAGTGACCTGCGTGGGAGCTCACACTGTCAACGACTGCGAGACGGCTGAGGACGAAGATGACACTGTAGACGAAGATGAACATGACGATTCAGCCGACTACGAGATTTTTGCCCGCCGAAGCATCTGCTGCTCATGCTGCCGGTGATGGTGAAGATGATGACGATGGTGATGATGATAAGGAAGATAGTGGTGATGATATTAATGATGGTGATACTGCTGGTGATGATGATGATGATGGTGATGCTGATGATGATGATGATGACGACGATGGTCGGCTGGTGCTCGAAAATGAGCACGCGTGCCAGCCATCACAGAATGGCCGATCGTCAACAGGCGATTGAAGGTGCCCACAGGACAAGTGTGACACTATTGCCGCGTGTGAAGAAAGAATAATAAGATGGTGCTGTTGATGATGACGATGGTGGTGGCGAAAATGAACATGGCAAAGTATTGGTGATGATTCGGTGATAATGATGATGATGATGAGGATGATGTCGATGACGGTGATAATGTTGCTGCTGCTGATAATGATGATGATGATGATGATGCTGGTGAAGTGGTAAGGGTGCCGGAAACTCCAAAGACGGACTAGCAGATGGGTCCGACATACAATCCAGCTGAGATGTACTCGAACGGTCAGGCGATTTTATGATTATAGTAGGTCCTCCAGCACAAGTAGCCCTTGAAGACAAGATGACTCTCAAATCGTTCCAAAGTATCTTAACTATCCTACGGTATCTCAACCATGAACTTTAACAGGTCTCTGGGCCTGCAAATCTCCAGGCTTCAAAACCTGAATCGCCAAAATTCACTCATTAACCTTTGGCGAAGTTTACCCCCGGACGCCTAAGCTTCCATGGCCCCCCCCTTCAGTTTCGTCGAAGCGCCGCAGACGGGTGGACGCAGGCACGCACCGGAAGGGCTTCCTGCAGACTTAGACCCCTTGTTCTTTTTTATGGTTACACCTAGTTTTCTATTATAGGAGCCTAACCATACGAAAAACCGTCCAATAGCAGGCACTGCATGTAAGGGTCTCTGTAGAAGTTAGGTTTAGCGTTAGAAGTTTAGGGCAGTGCAGGGTTCCGGGTGAGGGCTGATGGTTTCGGATTCAGTCGTAATCCCCGAAACGACTGCCGAAAAATAGATGCCCCAAGAACCTTACGCCCTACAAGCCCTCCTCCAAGCCCTAATCCCAAAGTCCTAAACTAGACCCAAGAGTAACCTAGGAATAAAAAGGGTGCCCTTTTTGGGATATAGGGGCTTATAAGGGAACCTGAACCCTAAAAAAGGGAATAAGGGCCTACTCTAGGTCCTAGTAAATCCCAAAAAAGGAAGAGTCCTACGAGAAATCAAGTAACAAAGGATCTGAGTGAACCATTCCTCCACATATGCTTCACGGCCCAGGGGCAACTGTAGCAGCTCTTCTTGAGCCCTAGACCCGCCTAAACCCGAAACCTTCAAAGCCCAAGCCCTGAAACATAAACGCCCGAAACAGAAAAGTCGAGTTGGAGAGCAAAACACACCTTGGTTACCTATGTTGTTGTCGAACCTCTCCGGCAAGGAACCATTGTAAAGCTCACTTGCGGACCCCCGAGATTTAGGGCTAAGGGTTTAGGGTAATATGCCAAGGACAGCTCTGGGGTCGTAAACCACTAGTTTGGCAGCCTTCGGGCAACAGGTAGAAACAAAAACCCTGCGAGGCTTGGCCAAATACGAATTCTTGAACATCTCCGACTCTCGAAACCGAAAGTTGCATCCATGCCCTTAAACCAGTCAATAACCCCTTAGACACCGATTCTCACCAACAGCGTGAATGAGCAGCTTCAGTGAACAAACGCATCATGTGTTAGCTGCAAAGAAGCCCTGGAATGTGTATATTATAGAGGCCTTGATGATTAAAATTCGGCAGGTTGTAGTATACTACAAACCGTTCCTTATGAGGACCCCTGGACAACAAGGTATTTACAGTTGATGATATAAGCCCTGCATTACCCATAATAGGGAATATACCATAGTTCCCATAGTTTAGGGTCCTTAATGTCATGCAGGATTTATATCATCAACTGTATTGCTTCTTACCGCTATACTCTGAACCCTATGTCCCCAGACCTTGGTAAAATTTCAATCCTTTCTGAAACTCCAAACCCATGTGGGTGGTTGTCAAACTTAGGGTCCCTTTCTGGATACCCTAATTATGAGGTGCCGTATTATGATAGGGACCCCAAAAGGGACCATAATTTTGACAACCACCCATTTAAAACCCCAAACCCTGCTCGTATTCCGATCCCTGTACGATGGTTCCCGTATACATCCTTCACCCTGAGATTATGATTCATTCCGACCCCCATATGCTGCTTCCCTCCACGGCGTCCTTGTCCGGATGCATGTCTTCGCCGAGCCATCGGGTGGAAAGACCGGTAAGCTGCCTGAAACCATGGCGTGCATCCTAAGGGCTTAGGGGTTATGGGGCTTATTAGGGTTTAGGGGTGTAGGGGTTTAGGGCTTAGGTTTAGGGGTTTAGGGGTTTAGAGGTTTAGGGCGTACGTTTAGGGGTATGGGTTTAGGGTTCAGAGTTTGCAAGGATCGGGGATGACCTGGGTTTAGGATTTAGGGAGGGTGAGGGGGGGTGTGGTGTTGTACCGAGAACCCTACTTATGACCTAGTTGGCAGATCCCCCTGATCAGATACTTCAAGCAGGATGTGGACATCAGGGCTTTAGAACTTGGGGCTTGTAGGCTTTAGGCTTTGGGGTTTTGGAAATGAAATTTGGGTTTAAAGTTCAAAGTTTGGAAGTTTGTTTGAGAGAAAGGGGGCGATCAGCACTCTGCTTAAAGGGTCATGGGACTTAGCAACTAGGGTCATAATTAAGGTAACTATACTTATAACCCCAATCAAGGTACTCAAAGCCTCACTTACTAAGTCCCATGATCCTCCCCAACTTGAGTGTCGAGTCCGGCGCAGAGGGCTTGAAGCCTTTACAGGATGCTTCTAAAGCTGCAGCATCCAAGAGGTCACCTCACCTAGAAGAGTAATAGACCTTTAAAGGCTTACTATAAGGGTACTAATTATAAGGGTTCCTTGAAAAGGGTTACTAATTATAAGGGTACTGTAAGGGTTCCTTTAAAGGGTTGCCTGGACCCCAAAAGTATGTATAAAGAAGCCCTCCAGGATCCCTTTAACAAACCTTTAAGGATCCCTTAAAGAAGCCCGTGTTTAGGGTTTAGGGGTTTTGGGTTTACCCTAAGGGTCCAGGTCTCTCCTTGGGAGGGTCCGGAATCTCCTAGGGAGAGTCCTTGGGTCTCTTTGGGGTCTCAGAATCCCTTAATTTTGAGGTTCCCCAATTTGTTAAGACCCTTATTAGGGTAGACCCCAAGAGTATGTAGAACAATGGCCTTTTACAGGTGTTGGGCCATCATTTTAACTATTATTATTTTTTTTGGGGGGGTTCAGGTAGGGGCCTTAACAATTAGAATAGGGCTTTGGGGTGTGATATACTAGAGCCATAATAAGGAACCCCAAGGATGGTATGGGTAGGTATTTAGGACATTATGGTAAATACTGATCATAGCAACAATACCGATACCCATAACCTAAGGGTCCAAAGGACCCAATAATTCATAACCAGGTACTCGGTTTTGGGATAGCAGTTATGTAGGTTACTATTTTGGAGAGTATACGACAATTAGGTACTTGGACCCTTAGGGCAATACCCATATTCCTTGTAGGAGCAGCCGTAAACGAGAATGACATCAATCGAGATGAGTTTACAATGTCTGGTTCTTAGTTGGGCATGGGGGAATGGGTTACGGGGACTATTATTGGGATATACAGGGACTACTTTAGGGATCAATTCCGCCATTCCCTAGCAAGGACCAGGGATTTACAAGAACCCACAATGACAGCCTCCCACTCGCCGCAGACCAGTCGTTCCTGATGATGCAAAGGTGGCAGACATCGTCGCCACGGAGGCCTCAGCGGGTTCAGTCGCGGCCTTGTGTTCCTCGAGTGTCCAGGAGTCCAGAAATACTACCATTATGGTATTGGGCCCCAGAAGACCATCCTTATTATGGTCTTGGGGACCTAATGACCACGATAGTAGTATATGCTGAGGTTAACATGCAGACTTCGGGGTTCTGGGTTCGATGAAGGTCTGCTTAGCTTTTCAGCGGGTCCTACTTAAAGGGTCATGGGACTTAGTAACTAGGGTTATAATTAAGGTAACTATACTTTTAACACCAATTAAGGTACCTATAACCTTACTTACTAAGTCCCATGATCCTCCCATTATAGAACCCTTCTAGCTCCCTTTAAGGAACCCTGTTATAGAAGCCTATAAGAGGAAGCCTAAACCTGAGGATCAAGTATAGGGGGCTTTCGACCGAGTGTCAAATGCGGCCCACCAGGGTCGACAGGATCGAATAATTCGGCAGTTGGATTTGGGTAGTTCTCTAAGTTGGGGTCCAACTGTAGGAACCAAAAAGAAGGCGGCACCGCTAGGGAAAGGGAACCAACAAAAAGGACCCTAATTCAGATAAGTCATCATCTAAAGCTTAGGATCGTGTGAGTTTGTGCTTCTCATTGCAATTTTAGGCGGTTGGGTCCGACTAGTGCTACCTCCTGAACACTGAACCCTGCAACTCAGTGATTATAAAAGCACGTAGCTGTTCCTAGACACGGTCCTTGAAGTGGAGATGGCGCAGAAGGCTAACCCAACAAACAACTTAACACCAGGCCGCAAAACCCACAACTCGAGACCGCCCTCACGCAACACCGTTCTTGACTAGACATAAGAATAACCTATGAATGAAAAGGGTGCCCTTTTTGGTCTAAAGGCGCTTATGAGGGAACATGAACCTTTTAACAAAGGAAATATACGGGCCTACTCTAGGTCCGAGTTGAAGCATTCTTAGGGCTTCAAGTCAAAGGTTTGAGAGTGGTAGGGCCTGGTAGGGTTTCCTGAGCAGCCTGGTAGCCGACATAGTAATGTAGCGGCCTGAACAGTTAAAACAGGGTTTTGGGGGTATACTATACTATACTATATTATACAAAGGGATACCAGCATAGTTAGAAGAGGGCTTCAGAACGGGGTTAGTTTTGGCATGGGCCCTGAATTGTAGCACCATGATTTTCCAGAACCTAGCCCGAATTCAGCCCATAATGTCAACCCTAAACCGCAAAGCCCTGAACACTGAACCCCTAAACCCTAATTAGTAGGCCCTACTAAAGTACGGCCCCAAAATGCACATAAGCAAAAATACGGACAGGGATATCCCATATAAATTCCCTTATAATGAAGCCCAATAAGGTAGGATATCCCTATAAAATGCTTATGCTTATGTGCTGGTGGGGGTCCCTATAAAGGGGTATTTCTACTGCGAGCAGAGATGCGCGAGGACGAAGCGATGGAATACCTTGGAAGGGAGGCTTCGGCGGAGCGGACGCAGGTGAACGCACTCTTTAAGGGTTCCTTTTTGGGCTCCAATTTAAGGGCTCCTTGAAGGTTTCCTTTAAGGGCTCTGTTTTAAGGGCTCCTTTAAGGGTTCCTTTTAACCCTAAATCTCGGAGAACTCACATTTTTAAGGCTTCTGTGCCCAAAGACCACACTATATAAGGCTTTTGGGGCATTTTGAGTCTTAGGGTAAGGGCGCCTTTATATGGGTTCCTTGAAAGGACTCGAAGGAAAACGTGGGCTCGGGACGAGCTGTTGAGGGTGTTGGCCTCTTGTTTTGTAAAGTTTTAACTGTGTCAAGGGCTGTAGGGTTTTATGATTTGAGGCACATTCCTTGATTAAGGGATATTGGGGTCTCTGAGTAGAATACCTTGTCAGCGCTTTCTTCCAAACAAGTTCGGGGTGCGGCCTTGAACGAGAACCCAAAGTATGCGGCCCTAGAGAGATTGGTAGCCCAAATGGTCCCAGGTACTGTCATGGGGAATACTTCCCCAATTCATATAAGAACATTTCCTAATAAAGAAACCCTACATTCTACTATATTGATACTTTGGACCCTTTGGGTAGGGAAGCATTTGCGGCCGGCTGACAAGCGTGGCTTGATGTCAGGCACATAGTCCAGCAGATTGCCGATGCTGACCTGCGGAGGTATAGGGGGTTTAGGGTTTAAGGTTATGTGCCCATATAGTAGGTACTTAGGCCTTAAAGGGGTCCCTGTATAGGTACATTGAGGCCTAAGTACCTACTATATAGGGGTAGGGCTTTCGGGAAAACCTGAGATTAACGATACGAAGATGCAGCAACGAAGCATTTCCAAGTCATGCCTGACTTGAGACTGACCAGGACCCCCAAGCGCACTTTACTAGAGACCTTATGTTCCTTAGTAGTGCCTATTTCAGGTACATTAAACATTAGCCCTAAGGGTCCAAGTACCTAATTTTCGTATACTCTCCAAAATAGTAACCTACATAACTACCACCCAAAACCGCGTACCTAATTATTGGGTCCTTTGGACCCTTAGGTAGGGGCTCTGGGGAAAGAAGAGCAATAGCATCTTCCCTATACCCTAAACCCTATAAACCCTATAAGCCCTAGCCCTAAACCCTATAAGCCCTAAACCCTACAAAGCCTATAAACCCTAACTGTTGAAATGCTTCTCACTGCATGCCCAGGTATCAGGTTAGACAGGTGTGTAGTCTGCTTGAAGGGATTGCCGGCACTTGTATAGTTTCCTTCAGGTAGGCTTGTACATGTGTGTTTCCTGTATCCTTTGGCTTAGGGGAAGGCTGCGTAGGAAAGCCTCTTGAGCCATGTGTACTGTAACCAACAACTTGTAAAGCTGTACAGGTCGTTTGTTGGTTTGTCGGTTCTCTTGTTGCTTCGTTGAGATCGTGAGTCGCCTCTGCGCCCAGCCATAGAAAACATTCTGCGTGAGCTTCGCTGCAGGGTATGGCCACCCAGGGTGAACACCTTCAACAGGTGATGAGCCCAACGCCTGGGCCAGAAGCAACCGGAGCGGTGGCTTCTCCGGCCTCTCTGCCTGGAGTGCGGGGAGGCGGGGATGCACCGCAGACTACAGTGAACGGAGTTGGAGTGCCATCGCCCTCTGGGCTTGCGCAGCCTATTGGGGATGGAATCCAGCAAACTATGATGGATGCGTCGTCGGGGCCATCGACTTCCACAGCTGGTCCAGTGCTATCCCCTCAGCTGCCACAAGAAACTGTTGGAACAGCCGGTCAACCGAGAGTTTCAGCAGTCGGTAGGACAGGAGGCGATGGAACACTAGGCCAGGTTGGAGGCTTGGGCACAGCTGGCGTTACGTATGAAGCAGTATCTACCACGGAGGTCGCCGATGCGAGTGGGGTGCATGGAGATGCAACTGCAGTGACTCAGGGTTTCAGTGTGGCCACCGAAAGTGGAATGGCTAGCGCTCAGATCAATGTTGCCGCAGGCGTCTCAGGGTACAACCCATCTGCAGCGAATCCTGGAAGTAGTGCTGAGGGCTTTGAAACGCCCAGATCAACGGCGTACGGGGCGTCAGCGGTCATGCAGACTGGGGCTCAGGCTTTTGCTAGTCAGTTGCTAGGAAGAGTGCAGTCTCTGTTTGGTGGCGCGGCGAACGTACAGCCACTGCCGCAAGGGTGGGCTCCCAGTCCACTGACTTCTCCTCCAAGGCCGTCGCGACCACTACAGCCCCTCGAGAGAGGAGGCCGCGTCCTGCAAGATGAGTGTCAAGTGCCGATGCCGTTGTTCACTGGTGCCAACGCGCAGCAGCTTGCTGCCATGGAGCAAAGAGCTCCCTTGCTCTACGGGTCCGGGTCTCCGGACAGGCCTCCGCACACCGAGTCCTCATCTATTCCGCATGATGCGATTCAGGCAGAAGTCGCGCGACAGCTTGATGGGTTGAAGCAGCAACTGCGAGCTGAGCAAGAGAGAGCTGGTCGTGCTGAGGCCGAACTCTCGAGGATTCGGTCTCAGCAGGCTGGTGAAGTTGAGGCTACGGCGTTGCAGCAGGTGGGTACTAGGGAGGTTGGCTTTAGTGGGTTTGGTGATAGTGGGTTCGGTTCGCATCCTGTCGCCAACACTGGGGTTGGATTTGCCCCTTCTTCATCCTCACCGCCTCCTCCTCCGCCTCCTTCCGCTCCCGAGCCTCAGGGCTTCGCTGGTTTGTTCTCAGGGCTCCTTGGTTCCGGTGCGCGGTCTTCCAGCCCTGCACCGCAGAGGCCACAAGCAGAACCCAGAGGCACACTGCCAGCAGGAGCCGCGAGTGCATCAGGACCCACAGATCGTGAGATACTGATTGCTGGGATGCATCAACTTCAAGATGCCATGTCAGAGATGCTCAAGGGATCTCGTGCCGAACGCGATGGCGGCAATTCTCCCACCAACCCTGAAGCTGTTAAGCCAGGCATCTCGAGTTTCCCAGCTTTGGCAGAGCTCACTTCGGATGAAGGGTCTCTTCTGTACCAAGATTGGTTAGTTGTGATTGGGGGTTTGGTCGGTGATGTTTCGGACACAGCAGCAGAGTGGTGGCGTCAGGTTTTGGGTGTGGTTGATACGGCCTATGGGGTTTGGATTTCGTCATCACCCTTGGATAGGCTAAAGGTTGAGCCCGTTGTACCGGCTGAGTTGCTTCAAGGGCGATGGGCGCGTGTCAACTTTAGGATCTGTAGTATGCTTATGGCGGCAGTCCCCGAGTCTATCAAAGCAGACATTGTGGCCCGCAAATGCAATCAATCAGCTCCTTCCATCCTTTTCCGTTTGCACACCACGTACCAACCAGGTGGAGGTTCAGAAAAGGAGGTTATTCAGAAGAATCTCATGCAGCCCACTCCAGCATCTGATCCCTCCTCAGCCGTGAAGTCTTTGCGTGAGTGGATTCGTTGGTACAATCGCTGTGAAAGTTGCAACATGTCACCTCCGGACTCGACCATTTTGTCCAAGAGCCTCACTACCATCACTAGCCAAGTTTTGGCGCAGCATGAAGAAGCGAAGTTTCGAACGTTTATGCTTCGTTCCATGTTAAAAATGGATGCTCAACCAACTTCGTCTGCAGTCCTGGAGTATCACAAGCACTTGCTTGCAGAGATGGAAGCCCTTGCAGTCTCTAAGGCCACAGGTGTGAGTGCCCCTAAGGTTCGAGCTGTAGGCACGCCCAGTCCGGGAACATCTCCAAAGGCCAGTGGGCAGCCGCAGGCTTCAAAGCCCTGCAAGTTTTTCATGGGTACTTCGGGGTGTAGGCGGGGTCCTAAGTGCACGTTTAGCCACGACATGTCAGGACTTTCTCGTCAGGAGCGCAGCAAAAAGTGCTTAGCATGTGGCTCTGAGGCACACCGCCAAAAGGACTGCCCGGTAGCTGGAGGAAGCCCAAAGGGGAAAGGACAGCCAGGTGGAGGAGACACCAACAATGCTGCAGGCCACAGGCCTACAACGGCTGATCAGGCGTCTACTGCAATCCAGCCGGGCGCGAGCCCAGGCCGAGCGGAGGACTTCACAGCGTTTATGCGCATGATGTTTGCAGCTGCCAGTTCTTCCGAAGCCTTTCCTCCTGCATCCACCCCAGCCGCTCCCGCGCAGCCTCCGGCGATTGAAGACAAACCTGCAGCACAGGAGGAGCCTAAAGCGAGCATTAAGACCATCCATCTCACAGCCATTGAGCCTGGGCAGGTTTTGGAAGTAGATGGTAGTCCTAGTTTTTTGGCTTTGGTAGACAGTGGGGCCACTCATGCCCTTCGCGCTGCAAGTTCCGAAGCTGAATGGGCTAGTGCGCAACCCGTTGTCGTGTCACTGGCTGGAAAGGAGACTTCGGCTATGCGTTTGTCTGCTGCTGGTACTCTTCTGTTGCCTCCCACATCTAGTGCCCAAACCATCGTGCCGCTGGGTTCTGTCATCCAGCAGCTGGGGTATCGTTTGGATTGGACTGCCTCGCGATGCCGTTTGATTGCTCCTTCGGGTCGTGCCTTTCGCTTGAGGGTTAAAGGTGGGTGTCCAGAGATCATGGAATCAGAAGCCTTGGTGCTAATCAGCAAGCTAGAAGAAAAGCGGCTAGAGGACTTGAAGTCTCTGGAGGCGAATGTGGCCGAAGGTACCTCTCGCATCCGAGCTGTCAAAGCCTTGATGTCAAAGAGCTGGTGGGATCACATGCAGGACTATGTGAGCCTTGGATCCACCAATTCAGCCCAACTAGCGTTGCAGGCCGCGCCTTTCTTGGCAGATGTTCCCCAAGCAGCTTTGCAGGGACTTGTTGAGGATGTTGCTCAGGTTTCAGGATGGGAGCTCCTAAAGGGTTTGACGCATCTCAATCGGCGTCGCCGTCGTGCATTGCTCAATGCCCCAGAGTGGATTGTTCATCTGTACGCTGGAGCCCCAGGCCCTAAACCCTTTTCGCACCTTGAGTCCAAGAATGTGGCTGTCCTGGAATTGGACATTACCAGAGGCTCAGACCAAGATGTGCTACGCACTCCTGCTTGGCGCGCTCTAGTTTGGGGAGCCGTCCACGGCAAAGTGTCGCATCTTCTTGGTGCTCCACCGCGTGGTACGTTTGACACACATGTTCATGGGAGTAGCGTTGTCCCACCTGTGCGCGGGCCATTGGACTTATATGGCCTTCCAGATTTGTCAGCAGCACAAGGGTCGAAGGTTGATCGTGAAACGGCTTTGCTTTGCCGACAGATTTGGCTGCATGCTGTGGCGACTGCAGGTCGCAAGGTTAGGCCGCCAGCTGGAGTTACTAGGCTTGAGGTTGGCTTTCTGCTTGAGCACCCGATGCTTATTGATCGCTACGTGCCTCCTTCGCATGCCTTGTTTGGTCAGGTCCCTAGTTTTTGGAATACTGGACTTTGGAATTCCTATGCCGATGAAGCAGGGTTGTTTGAAGTTCATGTCTACAAGGGGGATTTAGAGCATGTGATAAGTAGGCCTACGACCTTAGGCACGAACTATGGTGATTTGCAGTACCTAGAGACCCTAAGCCTTGACAAGGGTTTGCGTGGTGTCACTGTGCAGGCAGCCGCTGCAGAGCCTGAGAGTGAGAGCAGTGGCATGCCTCATTTGCATCGCAAGTCCCATGAGTCAGCTCGATGGGCCCCTGGTTTTGCCCAAGCCGTGAGCATGAGCATCCAAAACTGGTCTAGGTGGTTCCGCATTGCTAAAACAAAGGCAGACGAACAGGCTTGGAGGGATCATGTGAAGAATAATCACCAACCGTTTCGGAAGGACTGTAGTGTGTGCATCAGAACTGCCGCCTCAGGACGCCGCCACGTTGGTGTGACTCACCCCTCGCAGTTCACTCTGTCTGCGGATGTCTGTGGACCTCTGAAGGTGCCAGCTGTTGACCCGGAAGGTAGGTCAAAGGCGCCGAAGAAGTTCAAGTATTTTCTAGCTGCTTCGTATCGCTTTCCTCGTTTGCACGGCATGCCCGAAATTCCAGACCCCTTAGATGAGGTAGATCTCTCCAAGGAGGAGCCGCTGGACGATTTCCTTGAGGGTGCAGGTACAGGGCTAACTGAAGAAGAAGCGAGGGATATCTTAGAGAATCTTAGTGAAGATGATGCCCCACCTCTTCCGCCTCCACCACATGCTCCGGACGACAGTTACAGCCCCTCTAAAGAGGAGGCCGAGAGCCAAGAAGCAGAGGAGGAGGAAGATGGAAAAGAGGCTCAGGAGGAGGAAGCTGACGACGAGGAGGAGGCACTCCCGAATCGCGGTCCTCAAGAAGGGGATTGGGAGTTTGAGTACTCAGATCTCAAAGAGCCAGTGCAGTCTGACAGGCTCATGTTCTGCGTTCCGCTGTTTGACAATAAGTCGCCTTCCGTCCTTGAAGCCCTTCAAGAAATTTACCTCTACTTGCGGGCACTCAATCTTCCAGTCTTGCGTTTGCATACCGATAGGTCGCGTGAGTTCATGAATAAGGCCACTCGCAAGTGGTTTGCAAATCAGCTCGTGAGGGTCACCACAACTGAGGGTGATGCGCCAGCCCAAAACGGCTCAGCAGAGCGCACCATCAGGTGGCTTAAGACTCGGGCACGAACTCTACTGCGAGCTGCTGATTTCCCGCCGCCCCTGTGGGCATGTGCAATGCGAGCTGCTGCAGCACAGCAGAGGTCTGAGGTACTAGGTATGGCCACGAAGCTTGCAGCGCCTTTTGGTGCTAAGTGCCTGGTGCGCGTGAAGGCCTACACGTCTGTTGCAGCTGCTAAGGGCGAGATTGCCGAACGGTGGATTTCAGGTCGGTATGCGGGTTTATCTCCAACGGTTAATGAAGGTCATTTGGTGTACAGGGATGATGGCAAAGGCAATGGGTTCACACAGTCGCTGCACGTGAGAACTAAGGTTGTTGAGCCTCCTGAGAGCCCTGAGCAGTTTGAGGGCGAGTCTGTCCCTGTAAGGCGTCGCGTTGTAGGAAAGTCCCCGCCAGAAGCAGAGCTGAGAGCTGCCCAGCTCGGCTCATGGACGTGGTCTGAGCTTGAAGCTGGCGCAAAGACTTTGCTGCAGGAATGGGATCCTGAGGCTGCCAAGAATCTCCTCATGCAGGTTTGCCAAGCCTATCCCGAAGAGCAGTATCAAGCTGGAATGTTCCGTAGGGGAGGGATAGTAGGCTGTATGCGATCGACTTGGAGTAAGCCGTGGCTTGCCTCACTGTGCGCGCGCCTGTTGCAGCATCACGCACCTGATGCTACCTTCACGTCGGTGTGTCTGTCCAACTCGTGTCAAAAGGACATTCACACTGATTCTTCCAACCTTCCGGGAACTACAAACCTCATCCTACCAGTGTGTCTTCCTAAGCGTGGGGGCGATCTTTGGGTTGAGTTAGGTAGTGGGGATGTTGTTAGGGGGTCTATTGTAGAGCACACTGATGCACGAGGTCGCAAGCGTCACGGTGTGGTGCACAGACTTGAAGAGGATGAAGTTTTCGAGTTTGATCCTAAGCGGCATCATTTCGTAACTCCCTTCAAGGGCACCCGCGTCGTTGTTATAGGCTACACTTCCGACGTGCTTGGAAAGGCCGAAAAAGATGACCTTGACGGCTTAGCAGATTTGGGATTTCCTCTCCCAGACTCCGCCTATCTCCAGGCCCCGCGTCTGTCTCAAGTACAGGAGGAGGAGGAGGCCACTGAGGCTCATGAGATCCCTATCCATCAACACCCTAGCTTCCCGGAGAGCCAACCCGTCAACAAAGGTGGTGGTTGGCAAGAGGTCTTTCCAGTTGCAGATGGGTTTGTAGACTTCGCTGTGAACTGGTCGTGTTCGTATCGGCCAGTTGCCCCTGTATGCAGCCCCTCTAAAGAGGAGGCCGGACCAGAGCAGAACCAAAGACCCGTTGAGATTGATGAGGCCTGGCCGGTTACTGTGTCTTGGGACATGTATGTTCCGCAGGAGCCCATGAGCGATGCCGCAAACGCCAGCAACTGCAGTTTGAGGGTGCTTAAGGTTGTAGAAAGTGGTTCGCGGAGCTCGTTAGAGGAGGAGGGTTTCGTAAGCGAAGGTAGACCCGTAATCCCCTACCGCCTGTGCAAAGCCGAACCGACGTTCACGAAGAACATAGAACACCTTCTAAGCAATCTAAGCTCACCTCTGCAAATCGTTCACACTGTAGACCCCGGAGAAGTCGCACTCAATCCAATCCCTTGGATTCCGTCCATTGAGAAAGAAGTAAAGGCCATTGAGCATGCTGTGCTCAGACTGCGCCCTTCAGACCCCAGGCAGGCCGAGTACTTGAGTGATCCTCGACTGCAGGTGGTACCTTCCAAGTTTGTGTTCACAGTGAAACCGCCCGACCAAGGGGCAGCAGCTGTTGGTGACACTGGGAAGCTTGCGCTCACTCAGCCCGACAACAGTACAGAGGCCCTTCAGGGCGCTCCAAAGGCTTCGTCGCAAGGCCAAGGTTGTACCGTCGGAAAGCGAGACTTGTTGCTTGCGGAAATGTGGCGCCAAATACAGGCTTGGATGTGTATGCTGGAGGTGCTCAGGCTGAGAGCTTGAGAACAGTGATTGCCCTGGCAAGCTTCTTTGGTTGGTTGTTGGGAGTGTTGGATATCACCAGCGCGTTCCTCAAAACGCCTATTCCTTGTCTTGAAGGTTTCCCCATCTTTGCGTTGACCCCGCCCCGCTTGTTGGTCAAGCTTGGTCTTGCAGTTGCACATGAGCTGTGGATACTATCCCACGCGGTTTACGGCCTTCGAGAGGCCCCGCGCTTGTGGGGACAGTATCGAGATGCTTGTTTGGCAGCGTTGGTGTGGGACCTTGACGGCGTGACCTACCGGCTTGAGCCTTCGACCCTAGACCCGAACTGGTGGAAAGTCGTCAGGGTTGAAGGTGGTCGCGTTGAGGGCGCATTGTTGGTGTACGTTGATGACTTCTTGTTGTGTGGGTCGCTAGGTGTCCTTCAAAGTTTGGCAAAGGCTCTGCAAGAAAAGTGGGCCACAACACCGTTTGTGGTAGCTACCCCAGAGCAGCCGATCAAGTTCCTTGGCGTGGACATCATTGTCATTCCTCGTGGGTTTGTTCTCTCACAGCAGTCGTACGCAGAAGAAGTCTTGCGGCTTCATGAGGTACCTTGCCACGTGAGGGGTAGAATCCCTTGTCCTCGGGAGCTAGCGTCGTTTGAAGTTGGCGAAGGAGACTCCAGC
The DNA here is from genome assembly GCA_905221615.1 of Symbiodinium sp. CCMP2592. Lineage (NCBI taxonomy): Eukaryota > Dinophyceae > Suessiales > Symbiodiniaceae > Symbiodinium > Symbiodinium sp. CCMP2592. Next base: position 470,547 of record CAJNDT010003957.1, on the reverse strand, counting down.
CCCCCTGACGGGGAGGCCGTTCACCGCGCGCAACAGGTGACTGGTGAACTGCTGTGGTTGTCTCAACGTACTCGCCCGGACCTGGCGTTCACTGCCAGCTTGCTTGCTAGTTTGTCTACGAAGGCGCCTTGTCGTGCTCTACGCATTGCTGACCGTGCCTTGGCTTACTTGCAGCGAACCAAGACAGCGTCGCTGGTGTTTGAGGCGGACGGAACCCAACTTCACGGTTGGAGTGACGCAAGCTTCTCGCCAGAAGGCCTTCGCTCACATGGAGGCTGGTGCGTGTGTGTGCATGGATGTCCAGTTGCTTGGAGGTCGGCGCGTCAAGCTTTTGTGACACTTTCTACTGCTGAAAGTGAACTCACTGCTTCGATTGAGTGTGCAATCGCGCTTGAATCAATTGAGGCGTTGCTTCACACGGTTGGTTTTGACGTTGCGGAAGAAAGGGTTTTGCACGTTGATTCCCAAGCGTCACTTGCGATTTCTGACGGTCATGGATCATGGAGAACGCGACACCTACGGGTAAGAGCTGAGTACCTTCGTGAGCAGACTCGCTCTGGGAAGCTGAGGCTTGCCTTCTGCCCGGGTGTGGAACAGCTTGCAGATCTACTGACCAAACCTCTTCCGTCTGCAAGGATTGAAGAGCTTGTCAGGTTATGGGGCATGCGTGACTTTGCGGGTGATACAGCCGACCGAGAGGTCAGGCCGAGCTCGTCAGCAGCTGTCGACCCAGTCGCGTTGAGTGCCTTGTTGTGTTTGCTTCAAATCCAACCTGCACGAAGCTCAAGCCGTGAATCCGAGTATCCTGGCTTGCAGCTTGATGGATCCCTGGAGCTGTACTTCGTTCTTGGCATGGCATTGGTTTGTGTCCTTGTTGTGTGGGAGTGGTTGAAGAGATTGTGGGATCGGCTTGATGCGTGGTGGGCTGGTTCGCATGCGTCGTCTCGTCGAGCCCGGCGTTTGAGGCGTATGCAGAGAGCTGTTGAGGATGAGCTTGCTGCCCAACTGCAGGGCATGAGTCTTGAGGACGTGTCTTCCAGACCACCAGCAGGTGAGTCCACAGCTCACAACGAGAGGGCACCTGTGCCTTCGCAGTCCTCCCACGAGTTGCCTGCTGCACCACGGCCCAAGGCCACACAGTCTCGTCGCCGCCCTGCAGTGCGTGAGCAGTCTACTCAAACGGATCGTGAGCCTGCTTTCCAACCAGTCACAGGAGTCCCACCAGATCCGATGCCTGCCAGGATCGAAATCCGCACGCAGTATGAACTTCCCCAAGGTCCCTTTTACTTCACTGCGCACGGGGATTGTGTTCATCTAGATTCTAATTGTTGGGGTTTAAGGCGTAATACACCCTTAACTACCCGCAACTTGTGCCGTGTTTGCAGAGACCGCCACCGCACAGGTCTCTAAAGGCAAGCCAAGGTTCAAGGCTAGAGGTCCCAGGAACGGGCATGCTGTAAATAGTGCAGCGTGTGCTAGTTGCCTGTCGGCTCTAGCAAGGAGGAGTGTTGAAATGCTTCTCACTGCATGCCCAGGTATCAGGTTAGACAGGTGTGTAGTCTGCTTGAAGGGATTGCCGGCACTTGTATAGTTTCCTTCAGGTAGGCTTGTACATGTGTGTTTCCTGTATCCTTTGGCTTAGGGGAAGGCTGCGTAGGAAAGCCTCTTGAGCCATGTGTACTGTAACCAACAACTTGTAAAGCTGTACAGGTCGTTTGTTGGTTTGTCGGTTCTCTTGTTGCTTCGTTGAGATCGTGAGTCGCCTCTGCGCCCAGCCATAGAAAACATTCTGCGTGAGCTTCGCTGCAGGGTATGGCCACCCAGGGTGAACACCTTCAACACTAACCCTAAGCCCTAAACCCTAAAACCCTAAAACCCTATAAACCCTAACCTTAAGCCCTATAAACCCTAAACCCTGAACCCCTAAACCCTATCGTCGGGACCTAGGAGCCCTGATTTCGATGCTCCTGGCGCAGGTTCTTGCGCAAGAGTTCAGCTCTTTCAGAATCCCTAACCCCCGGTTTAGGGTTTAGGGTTTAGGGTTTTAGGGCTCAAAATGGCCCAAAAGCCTTGTATAGTATGGTCTTTGGGCCCAAAAGCCTTAATATGTGAGTCCTTAGAGCCTTAGGGTAAGGGTCCATGTACCCTTTTGGGTCAAGGCATATACTATTACATTTCTATACCACCCTTAGAGCCACAATAAAATATGAGTGTTAATATTCTCTTGGGTTTTGGATGAGGTACACGGACCTTTGGGGAATGCATAATTAGGGCCCCCAAAAAGGCACATAAGCCAAAATAAGGATAGGGATATCCCATATAAACCTACTTATAATGAAGCCCAATAAGGTTGGGATATCCCCATAAAATGCTTATGCTTTTGTGCTTTTCGGGTCCCTTTATAATGCAAGCCATGGCAGAGCCTCTGTGTAGAATGGCGGTTGGCAATGGTTTGCAATTCAGGCAAGGGGTCTTGGTGGGATGACGCAGCCCTAATGTAGGAACCTGATTAAGAAACCTTGGGCCTTTATTAGGGTTCCTTATATGAGGTTGTAGGCCCAGGGTTTCTTGATCAGGTTCCTACATCAAACCCTAAAACCTGGATTCTGAGGCTCCTATGACATGACAAAAGCCTCGAACATCTGAAGCCTGAGCCTCTAAACAACCCTAGACGTGAAACCTTATCTAGGCCCAAGAGTAACCTAGGAATGAAAAGGATGCCCTTTTTTGGTTTAAAGGGGGTTATAGGGGAACCTAAAGCCTAAAAGAGGGAATAAGGGCCTACTCCGGGTCCTAGTTATAGCCCTGAACTCCGGTAAACTGTGCGTAGCATACTGTCGTTTACTGTCGTGGCCTATCGTACTTTTAAAACATGTACAGAAGGTTTAGGGTTGAGGATGGGGTAGCATGACCAATCTGAATATACTAAAACCCACAAGGCCTCATAAAGCTCTAACCTTTTGTTGTTTAATGTCGGCTAATTAGATGTTCAATGGGGTCCGATAGCCGTGCAGCCGTACACTATAAGCCGTTCCCAGAAAGGTTCAACCCGGACTTAGGTAGGATTTAGTATGTACTGTACACAGGGTTCAGGGCTTGCAGAGTGGGCGCAGGTGTGTCTGTGTTTCGGACTCGTGAGAACCAAAGCCCTACATCTCTCTAGAACCTCCACTGAACTGTGAAATAGTTCCCCAAGGGTCCAAGTACCTAAAAAAAATATACTCTCCAAAATCCTAACCTACATAACGACTATCCTAAAACCGAGAACCTAATCATGGGGTTCTTTGGACCCTTGGGGGTTGTAAGACCCTAACCCGAACCTCCTCGTCAGCCCCTAAACTCTACCCTAAGGGCCCTAACAAGGTGGGGAACCTCAAGATTAAGGGATTCTGAAACCCCAAAGAGACCCAAGAACTCCTAGGAGATTTCGTAAGGAGAGACCTGGACCCTTAGCGTACACCCAACACCTACAGCAGAAGCCCAAAAGTTGGAAACCCGATAGCCTCAATCCGTAAGAGTAATGTATAGGAAATCCCAGCACTATTTGTCCTTAATCCGGTTTCCAACTTCATGGGTCTTACTGTAAGCCGGAGCCTTCAACCCCTAAATCGGAAGCCCTCACCACAGAACGGCAAACCCGAAGCTCTGAGCTGAGCTTCGCCAATCGCGAGCCGTTTGGGGCTTCATGGATGGCTTTCTTATCCTCCAGGTTTACTGTATGCCCATAGAGAAACGACCACCGGGTGAATGTCTCGACGCGCCTGGCAGCTGGGGAACTTCTCAAGGAGCTCCGCATACGTGTAGCCTCAGTGATTTAGGGTCCGTTGGCTTAGCAAAGGGTCCAAAGTACCTGCATAGTAGAATGTAGGGTTTCTATACTAGGAATTGCTATTATGATTTGGGGAAGTAGCTACTCAGTGATTTAGGGTTTTAGGGTTTACCTAGAGGCTCCATAGTGGTCCCCTTTTCGGTTCATATTTAGAAGCCTATAAGGTAATCCCAAAAAGGATTTGGGGTTTAGGATTTAGTGTTTAGGGTTTCGATTTTGTGTGTTACTGTAATGCTCCTAAGAGGGTCTTGGGCTTTCTGGGGGAGGGTTTCGGCTTTGGGGGCTAGGGTTTGGGATCTCACTACAAAGGTCCATGAGCCTTAGGGCAGGGCTTACCTTAGGATTTAGTATTAGTTGTGGCTGAAGTAGAACTACAAGTCCTCTGAGTGGGGGTACTGTATTTCTTTACCTTTATACACATAGACCGCATGTACTTTGTCCCCTGAACCTTCAAGCGGGCAGACATGCCAGGAGGCTCCATGGAAACGCTGGTCTCAGAATCTGATAACAAATACCCTGCACGCGCCACCATGGCACCCTTACCCTGAACCCTAAAACCCTAAACAAGCCCCGAAATCCATGCAACCCGCTTAAGGAAGACTTGCCGCCAGCCCTCCTACGGAAACCCGTACAACTGCGTAAACCTACGTACTTACGTATCGGGTACTTGGACCCCCTACATTTTGCCCTCGGCCCCAAGCCGTAACCCTAGATCCCCAAACCGAAAATCTTGGATCTGGCACCGTAACAGTTCCGCGCAACTACCCTCTATCATACCCTAAGTACCCATTATTAAGGACCATAAGGGACCCATTGAAGGGAACTTGGGGGGGTGCTGGTATAAACCTTAACCCGGAGCCTTCAACCCTAAATCGGAAGCCCTCGCCACAGAACGGCACACCCGAAGCTCTGAGCTGAGCTTCGCCATCGATGGGCGGGGTCCTGCCAGACGCTAAAGCACTGCCGTTGCATATCTCTGCAAAGAAGGCACAGGTCGTATCGACTGGGAATCAAGTAGCCCAGATCTGACGTATTCCCCAGAGAGTCAGCATGCTGCTTCAGGTTGTCTGGCAATTCCGCACCGCGGGCATTGCGCAACAAGCGCCGAATGCGTGCTGTGACTTCGCCATAGCGGCGTTCTGACTTGGAAGCAAGCAAAAGCTCCCACGACTGTGCGGGAGGCTGCAAGTATCGGAGTCGCACGTCCTGTTCCAGCACTGTGGCTTCTGCACCGTCGGCCAGAGCACAAGCAGAGCGCAGGCAAGCGGCAGCCCCTAAGGCTCCATGCACCCATATAGTAGGTACTTATAGGCCTGAAAGTACCTATATAGGGACCCCTTTCAGGCCTAAGTATCTACGATAAAGGTACATGGAGCCTGTGGGAAAGTGGATGACACTTGCGCAGCGTGTGCGACAAGTGCTGGCTATGGCCGCTGTGTACTGGCACCAAAGCCCGGGTATTACAATAGGAGGGCTTCTATAAGGGTTTTTCCAGAAGTCTGGGCTTCTGTAGGGCTTCCATAAGGGGTACTATACGTAGTTTTTGTTGGAGGGGAGTGGGGTTATGGGTTCAGAGTTCATGGTTTCGGCGTTTAAGGAGACACCTGGCGCCGGGCGCCATATTGTTCAAGGTTTACATGACTTTTGGGTGTAGAGTTGCTTTGTGTTACCAGGTCCGACACCTTTTTTCGGGGAGGGGCAAGGGCGCCTCCCGACAGGCCCACCCAGGGACTTTAGAAGCCTTTCATAAAGAATATGCCAAGTTATGCTAGTATCCCTCATAAGCAACTCAGTTGCAGTAAAGTGCACTGTTCGGAATCCCAAGGACCGGAACACCGCAACCCAGAGGGGCCATCCATAGAACCTACACACAACAACATACTACCGTGCCGTTTGGGGCTTCATGGATGGCTTTCTTATATATGAAGGTGTTGAAAATTTAGAAACTGGCTTTTCTGAACACCAACGCCTCCAATGTAGAAAGAACCCTTACGCCTTAACTAGATAGATCAAAGATCCCAGAACGAGGCACCCATGCTTCAGACCTACCCACCCCCAAACCCTAAACCCTAATGTGCTGAGGACGAGGCTTTCGTTGGTGTACGCCTCCAAAGAACGCAGATGCGGTTCGCTCCCAGAGCTTCCAGTAGGAGTTAGGATTAAGGGGATCTTTGGGGATGTAGGTCCCGTTTAAGAGAACCAGAAGGAGGGTTAAGAAGGGTCCCCTTTAAGGCATCTCGCTAGTACTATAGTGCTTGTTTTACACAAACCCTACTACGGAGGGTGGCTCTAACTTCCCTGGGGTGGTTCTAACTTGGCCCCTGGTTCTAACTTCGCACTCGGAATTAAGGCTCCTTGTGCACATGTGTTTGCAATTGGTGTTTAAGATTTAGGGCCTGTACGCCGGGGCAGATGCCAAACAGCTTAAGCTTTTCGGTGCAAACAACGCTCAGCGTACAGCACTTAATACCTAAACCCGACAAGCTGGTTAGTATAGAAGCCTGACTAATTACCTAAAGTGTTCATTACAGCTCCTCGTAACAGCCACTTTAGAACATCCCCAAAACCCTCTTCTAATTACTAAGGACCCTATTCTGTTACTTGAACCGGCGGCTTTTCCGTGAATCCTTGCGAGCTTCTCGGCTCGACTCTTTTCTACTGGCTGCAGCCCAAAGCCTAACCGAACGCTTGGGCTTCGGGGTTAGGGCTTCAGGGTTGACCCCGGGTTTCGGGCTTCGGGGATCAAGGTTTCGGCCCTTTGATTTCGAAGGTACCCAAGCAAGGACGACTTGGACGCTTAGCGATCCCTTTTAGTACCCCTAAAACCCCTATAAAGCCATAAAATAGTAACTCTTATAGATCCCTGTAAAGAAGCCTTTTAAAGGAACCCTATTACATGGGAGTTCTCAAAAATAGGGGACCCTAAGATAGTACCCTAAATAGTAGGATCCCTATCACAAAGGGTAGCAAAATAAGGTACTCCTGTTTTCGGAAACTCCCATACCCTATAGATCCCTTATAGGAACCCTTAAAGGAAGCTATAGATCCCTTTAAAGAAGCCTGGAAAGGAACCCTACTATATAGGTCAAAGGAGTCTTGGGGAGCCTGGTAGGTCTCCGTGGTGAATGTGGATAGTAGGTCCCCATGCATGTTTCTGTAAGAAGTCTGGCATGTGGAGTAGCCAGTGCCATTTTTTCATCAATGGGACACCGAAGTCGGCCTCCTGGAAGCTGGGTTTAGGGAAGGATCCCTTAAAGGAGTCTTCGAGAGCCTGGTAGGTCTCCTTGCCCTCCTTTGAGCAGAGCAGCTGCAACTCCTCCTGCGCACGTGGAGAGGGAACTGGGCGTAGTAGGGCTGGTAGGGTTTAGGGTTCAGGGTTTATTTAGGGTTTAGGGGTTTAGGGTTGCTAGGGTTTACCCATAGGCTCCATAGTAGTTCCTTTCTGGGATTACCTTATAGGATTCTAAATATGAAACCCAAAAAGGAACTACTATGGAGCCTCTAGGTAGGGTTTATTGAAGGTTTAATTACGGTTTTAGGGCTGCTTGGGTTTAGGGTTTATGTAGGGTTTGGGGTTTTTGGGATTTAGGGTTTCAGGGCTGCTAGGGTTTAGGGTTTATATAGGGTTTGGGGTTTTCAGGGTTTAGGGTCAGCGCGATACCCTAGGGGTTCATGTACCCAACCAGCATGTACTTCGGCCCCAGCGTACTTTAAGGCCAAAGCATATATGTCATTTATTTGGGTACATGGACCCTCAGGGTCAGGGCTTCAAGTTAGGCTGTAGGCTGGGTCAGCATAGGACGGGGATCGACAAAGTCGTGCTAAGTAGTGAGCGCCTAATATGTTTCGATCGACAAAGTAGTGAACCCTAAACCCTAAACCCTAAACCCGCTAAGTAGTGAGAGCCTGATACTTTTCGAACTTGGAATCTTGGATTTGGCCTGGGGTTTGACTCGTTCTGGGTATATGACTCTGTCTGCTCTGCAGTTACCAGTTACCATTCGTTCCAAGGGTAAAAGGAGGGACCCTTAATAAGAACCCCTAGGTATATACCCTTCATATAGCTATTATATACCCATTCTATAGCCCATTATGGGGCAGGGGTCCCCATTAAGGGTCCCTCCTTTTCCCCTTTGATTCGTGACTGGCTATCGGAAAAGTTCCCTAAGCCGGCAAACCCTAAACCCTAAACCCTAAACCCTAAACCGTGGCTCTGTTCTGAGGTAGCGGGAGATATCAAGTCACACAGGACCCTAAGGGTACAAGTACCTGATAATCATATACTCTCTCAAATACTAAGCTGGGTTGGCCTTTAAACACCCTGAAAAATATTTATATATAGGGTCCCTTATAAACCCAAATAAGGAAAAAAACGTCCCAAAATCCAAAGTAGTAAGCTACAGAGTACACAATTATTGGGTCCTTCGGACCCTTAGGGGGAAGGGTATCAACAGCCGGTGCGAAACCAGCGGAAAGTGGCTGTTCACTCGGGCCACCACTCACCTTCTGCATTGCCAACCCTGAACCCTAAACCCTATACCCCAAACCCTGAGCGCCAAGTTCTCAGGCCAGGGTTAAACAGGATTTCAAATTTAGGAACCTGGTTAAGAAACCTAGGCTCCTTATCAGGGTTCCTTATATGAATGGTAGTATTTTGGTGTTACAGGACCAGGGGTTTCTTAAACAGGTTCCTACATTAGGATTTCTGTCCGTCTTGCATGCGCGCGAGGTCTATCACGCGACGCGGGAGCCTGCCAGAATTTGGCTGCTGGCAAACCGCGGGGGACTCGAGCCTGCATCTTTGCATGTGCTTTAACCCAAAGGGTCCTTTAAGGGATCTATAGGGTTCCTCCAATAAAGGGATCTACAGGCGGTACTGTCATGGGGAGTACTTCCCCAAATCATAATAACATTTCCTAATAGAGAAACCCTACATTCCTACATTCTACTATATGGCACTTTGGACCCTTTGGGTAAGTGCACCAAGTGCGCTGCGTGCAGAATCCTTCCCAGGTAGCTTTGTACCTGATACCCCTAAGAGGGGTTTGGGACCCGGTATGACGGGTCGAGTGCGGTGCAGAAGCTCGCAGCATTTCTTTGGCTGCATGTGATTCCGAGGCACAAAGCCACGACACTTGAGACTTTCGGGTTTAGAGTTTAAAGCTCGGGGTCTTATAGGGTTCAAGGGCTTAAAAATTCAGCCTTCAGACATGAAGCTAATTAAACGATTTGGGGTTACGGCTTACATGGCGTTCAGGGCTCAGGGTTCGTGGCTGCGAATTCACAATAGACATACAAGCCCCAAAAGTTGCCAATCCTCTCCCTGAGCGTTCCTTGTCATGCTGATGCAGTAGAAGCCCAAAAGTTGAAACCCCATAGCCTCAATCCTTTAAGAGTAATGTATAGGGAATCCCAGCACTATTCGGCCTTAATCCGGTTTCCAACTTTATGGTGGTTTACTGTACTCTCATACATCGCGAAGCCCTTGTTGCAGTTACTCAGGCCTCTGTACTCACAACTCCATGCTCAGCTTCTCGTGAGGACGTGTCATCTCCAGGATAGTGGTTTCGTGGGGTTGTATTTTGGGGAGTAGGTACGTGGAGCCTTGGGGTAACAACTCTCAAGACCCTCACATAGAAGCCGGAAATAGTTAGAACAACGACACTATAATACCACCCGCAAACCCTCATAGAGAAGCCCGAATTGTTAGAATAACGAGACCGTAAAACCATAATGCTATAGTACCCCCGAAACCCGATCAAATTAGAATTGAGGCCCGGCATCAGGCAACTCTACACCCGGCTCTTCGTGGGGACCAAGACCTTCCAATATCCTTTGTTTATGGAATATCGCTTCAACTTTAGTAGGATCCTATCGTAGTTTTCAAGTATATTCAACCTAATATTCTTTCATATTAAGGAATTCACCTTATGTGGCAGCCTACTCAAAAAATGGAAGTATACTCAACGCTTATTCCTTGATTAAAGGATTTTGGGAAGGTCTTGGGAGCTCAACGCCAGAAGCTGGATTTCAGCTCCGGACGGGAGGCGTTCGACTTGCAAAGACTTTCGGAGCGGCACTGGCGCAAGTTCGGCAGGTCGAAGCTGAAGACCTGCTCTACATGGGTGGTTGTCAAAATTAGGTACCCTAAATAATAGGTTTAATAGGTGCCGTACTATACCAGAAAGGACCATAATTTTGACTACCACCCACATGAGCACTGCTTTGCAGGGTGTACATACTTTTTTGGCGTCTAGGTTGTCCAAATAAGGGTCCCCTTTTGGTCCTTAATGTCTTGCGGCACCTAATATTTAGGGTGCCCAAAAAGGGACCAGAATTTTTCAACTACCCATGTCGAGCACGAAGATGCTGCCAGAAACCCGAGAAAGCAACTAAGCCCTAACCTTAGGTACTGCCCCCATACAGTAATAGTCTATAACAGGGCAACAATTAAGGTCTTACTATATGTCTATATTATGAATATTAGTCAGCTATTACTGAGTGGGGGCCGTACCCAACCCTAACCCCTCTGCAGCCCTAGGGTGTAGGGTTCAGGGTTTTGGGGTTTGGGGTTTAATGGTTCTACAGCCCTACATCCTAAAACCCTGAACCATAAACTGTAGAATCTCTACCCTGGAACCCAAAAACGCTGAACGCTAAAGCCCTAAAACCCTGAACCCGAAACCCGACAACCCTTGGCCCTAAAAGCCCTAAACGCCCTGAAAACCCTAAAAAACCCTGAACCCTAAACCCAACAACCCCGAACCCTTAAAGCCCTAAAAACCTAAAACCCTAAAATCCCCTGAACCCTAAACCCAACAACACCGAACCCTTAACGCCCTAAAAAGCCTAAAACCCTGAAGTCCGAACTCTCTGTCCCCGCCTTTGCTGGCGTCCTCGTGACTGCGAGCAACTGAGGCCTTGCCAGGGCAATCGGATGGACCCAAACAGAGCCTTAGGGTTTAGGGCTTTATGGGGTTTTATTGGGTTTTATGTTTTTCTTATCGGGCTTTATTGGGTTTGGGATTTATAGGGTTTTAAGGGTGTAGGCTTTAGGGTCTTGTAGGGCTTAGGGTTTTATGGTTTCACAGGGTTTTGGGGGTTTGGGGTTTAGGGTTTGCCCGGGAGCTGGGAGGCGATATCCTCAGAGTCATAGATGAGTCTCCATCGACGACATTTTCAATTCCCGAAGGCTCCATGCACCTTTATATGGTTCCTGTAAGGGTTCCTTTAAGGGTTCTATATAGGGTATCATAAGGGTTTAGGGCAGTTGCAGTTCCCGTCCAAATCGCTTGACATCCTTTGGCTGGCGAAATTCTCATTGCTGTATCTTGGGCTATCTTGGTTTGCTGCTACTGCTACCACCTTCGCATCAACTTTTAAACCCGAATAACACGCTGGGAAACACTAAGCCGCACATCCTACTCTGTTATGTTCTGCGCCTGCGAACCTACACCCGAAAGGAATTGAAAGTCTAGGAAAGCTAGCGAAACATTACTTGCTTCCCCAATAAGCCACAGAAACACAAGGTTAAACTTTCCGACTCCTACTAAACTACAAGAACCCAAAAAGTTTAAAGATTGGCTATTGGGGATCTAAAATTAACAGCGCCTGTTCAAACCAAAACCCGATGAAATTTTCAGTTTAGGGTCGTAGGGCCCGGGGTCCATGGGGTGGAGGGTTTAGGGTGGAAATCCCTGAGCCCTAAACCCCCCCAAGCCCAAAACTTTAAGGCCCTTGCACTTGAACATCCTTAAACCCTGAACTGTACTTGCTGTTGCGTTAACCGCATTTGGCCGAAAGGAACCCTAAACCCCATACTTCCTAAACCCTAATGCCCTCCCTCTATAAACAGTAAACCCCATAAAGTTGGAAACCGGATTAAGGCCCACTAGTGCTGGGATTCCCTATAAAATGCTCTTAAGGATCGAGGCTATTGGGTTTCCAACTTTTGGGTAGGAACCCTCAACGGAAATCCCCCAAAACGAACCCGAGACCCTCACAGGAGTTCTTTAACATGGAATTAGCCCTGAACCCTAGGCTCCCTAAAACCCCAAACCCTGAACCCTAAGCCCTACACCATAAATCCTAAACCCAAAAGGCCTGTCGTGGATCTCCAGGGGATGCCACGTCGAGAGTGCTCCCCACCTTCTCGCAAGATTCTAGGATTTCGGGGCTTTGGGAATCCCTTTCAAGGGGTGCAGGATTTAGGGTGCAGGATTGCTTTTAAGGGATGTAGCCTGTAGCAAGCAGTTCCGTTTAATGGGTTCCTATCAGGCGTTAAAGGTTTGGGGAATATGGGGTTTTGAATTCCGTTCGCCAGGTATATAAAGGTTTGGTGTTTAGGGAGTATGGGGTAACGCTTAGGGGTTGGGGTCGTTAGGAACAAGAGTTTAAGCTGCCGAAAACATTGCAGGAAATAGGAGGGGCTGTATGCTTGTTTTGCAGAAGATTTAGTTCTGGGACCTGTGACCCTCTGGCAGGAACAATGCTAGCGCTCGGTGTCTTTGAGGCGACTACATTTCAAGGCCTTAAAAGATGATGCGGGTTTGTGTAAGGGTGTTCTATGGTGTGCAAGGTCTCGTAAGCCCCTTCATCATCTAAGGACATACCTCCCATGTTTAGATAGTCACCAGAACAGGGTTCCTTGACAACTTGCTCTGCTTCTGCTCCTGCCGGGCCGCCATGTCCAGCAGCAACAGAGGCCGTACACGCCTGTGCAGATGTCGGAAAAAGCGGACGGGCCACAGGGCAAAGTCCTGGCATCTCAGCCTGAGCTACTCCATCCCCATGCTTGGCCATGAAGTCGGCAGCATTCACCACACCAGTGGCGTAAACTGAATTTGTATATAGTGAACCCCAGAAAGTTGGAACACTGATTTAAGACGATTAGTGCTGGGATTTGCCATACTTTACCTTTGAGGACAATGATGTTCCAACTTTCTGGCTTCTACTGTAAATATCGGGGGCCGTTCACCCGAGAAAGATGAAGGGATTCTCAGCTTGTACGGCCTAAAACTTACTCATAGGGTCCAAAGGACCCAATAATTAGGCACTCGGGTTTTAGGATAGTAGTTATATAGGTTAGTACTTTGGAGAGTAGATGATGATTAGGTACCTGGACCCTTAGGGTTACTTGCGACACCCACAAGCACCCTCTAAAGAGCGTAGGTTTAGGGTTTGGGGATCCCGCTAGGTTTTACGGTTTAGGGTTCCCTAAACCTGACCTACAAACACCCTCATATTCTATAGGGCTTTATTACATACGAACATCATGCAAAGGATCCGCACAAATGTAGTCTGTTGAGGCTGCAGGTCGTCTTCAGCATTTTGGGTAGGAGGAATGAAGCCCGAACGAACAAAGAACCATTCCCCGGCCCTCTCAACTCCATAAACCCTGTCAGCCCTATCTACCCTAAAGCCGTATTATACACCCTTAACCCTGAATCTTAGACCCCAAAGCCCTAAGCCCGAAACCTGCATGAACACTAAAACCCTAGAGCCCTGTACCCTAAGTATCGGTCTGAGCATGGGACACCACATCATGGTCGGCGTCCGGACCTGCATCTGGGGCCCCTTCTCTGGGTTCAGCGTTGAGGGCTTGGGGTTTAGCCATTGGGGCTAATGGGTTTGTAGGTTTGGGGCTTGACCTTTCCTGGGGTGACTTGTTTTGTGGCTTGGATCCTATGGTAAGAAACGATAACGCCACCAAAGAAGAACAGTACGTTGTCTAGGTAAAACCCTCAACCCTTGTAGGAACTCCTCACAATGACTACCCAGAGACTCCAATATCCCTTAATTAAGGAATATACCTTAAATTATATCAGGGATCCCTAATATGATTTAAGGAATACTCCTTAATTAAGGGATCTAGGAGTCTCTGGGTAGCTTAAACGCCCTGAAAAGCCCCAAACCCTTGTAGGAACCCCCGAATTGCAAGCTTAACGGATCCCCTTCAACCCCCCAAAACAATGAAGACTGTAAGAAGCCCTTGAAAGGAACCCTCAGAGGAATCCTCAAAGAAGGCCCAAACGCTGAAAGGAACCCTCAAAGGAATCCTCAAAGGAATCCTCAAAGAAGCCCTAAACCCTGAAAGGAACACTTAAAGGCAATCCCGCGGCAATCCCTTAAAGCCCTCAACCCGGCCGTCGGCCGCATCCACATCTGGCAGCCGAAGTATCCGCAGTAGTCGCCCGAGCTCATCGCGCCTCGCTTTTAAGGGCTTTTCTTGCAGAGTTTTCGGGTTTAGGGTTTCGGGCTCAGGCTTTAAGGTTTGGGGCTTAGGCTTTAAGGTTTAGGGCTTAAGGTCTAAGGTGTGGGGCTTAGGGTTTTGTAAGGCATGAAGTTCCATGAAGTTTAAGTTTTCAGGGACTTGGAGTTTATCGCGTAATTAATTGCGACGGGGTTCCTTCCCAGAGACTCCAATATCCCATGAATTAAGGAATATACCCTAAATTATATTAGGGATCCCTAATATGATTCAAGGAATATTCCTTAATTGAGGAATATTCCTTAATTGAGGGATATGGCGGTCTCTGGGTTGACTCAGGGGTTCCTGGGGTTGGGGGTTTAGGGCCTCGGGTGTGCAAGTCGCTCGCACCCTCCAAGTGCCTGAGGCGCGAGTTGCGAAACCCAATGCTCCACAGAGCCCTACCCAAAGGCTCCATGTGCCCATATAGTAGGTACTTATAGGCCTTAAAGGGGTCCCATATAGGTACTTTAAGGCCTAGGTACCTACTATATGGGACATGGAGCCTTAGGGCTACATTTACCCTACTTGGAGGATCATGGGACTTAGTAAGTAGGGTTATGAGTACCTTAATTGGGGTTATAAGTATAGTTACCTTACTTATAACCCTGGTTCCTAAGTCCCATGATCCTCTAAGTACCTGAACCCTGAAGAACAAACCTTTTTTGCGGCTGCTCCTTCTGATTTCCTTGGCTAAGCCCTAAACCGCTGAACCGTACTCAACACCCTACATAAACCCTACGCTTGAAAGTCATCACGAACCCCTACCAGCCCTGCGCCCTAAACTAAACTGTAGTATAGCGGCCTTGATAATTAGAATAGGGCTTTGGGGCCAGTTCTACTATAAGCTAGTGCAGAACACCCCAAAATAGTTTAATTATTAAGGCCCCTTAAGTAATCCTTAAATTAGAGCTAACCCAGAGCCGAGATGCAAGTCGATTGCGTGGATCTCAGCATGCCGACCAGTGCGGTGGAAAAGCACGTACCTTTAGGGTTTATAAGGTTAAAGGGAGCTCCAGAAAGTTGGAATATGGTTTCAGGGTAGGATACCTTATTATTTACCATAAAGGGTTTAGGATGGTTTAGGGTTTAGGGGATTTAGGGGGTCTAGGGTTTAGGGTTTAGGGGGAGCAAAGAGCAAAGGAACCATTCAGGCTTTACTTGGAGGACCATGGGACTTAGCAAGCAAGGCCATAAGCACTTTCATTGGGGGTTGTAGGTATAGTTGCCTTCCTTATAACCTATAATATCTAGTATCTAGCTACAAACTCTCGTGATCCTCTAAGTAGGGCTCAGGGTATGCTTTATATAGGTAGCTTTCGGAACAACTTAACCCTTGACGGAGGTTGAGGCTTCACCTGGACCCCCAAAGCATGTAGATTCGTGGCCATCTGGAGGTCTTGAGCCATTGTTCTGCCTACTTTTGGAGATTGAAGTGCCTAGTAGGGTTCAGGGGTATGCTTTATAAGTATGCAATGCGCACCCTACACATGAGCAGGCGCATATTTAAATCTGGTAGGTTTGTATATGAAGCAGAAAGAAGGAGCTAGAGAGCGAGAGAGAGAGAGGGAGAGTCGCCAACCTAGCTCATTCATTTTCGCAGAGCGGAAAACTATCGTGGTAAAGCTCCTCAGAATCTGATGGCGGGTTGTTAAAAGTGCGCGGCCCACTCGGGGCTGTTTGCTATGATCCTCCCGCCGTGCGAAAAATACCTCGCGGGAGCCGTGATATAGCCGATCAAACTTGATAGTCTGGAAACCAGCAGAAACCTCATCGTTTAAGGTTTAGGTTTAGGGTTTGGGTCTATTAAATTAAATCTGAGAAATTCAACAACAGAACCAACAAGAAACGCAAAAAACTGTAACCTTCTGATGAAGAACCCATGGTCTTAAAACGCGAACCCCGAGCCCTAAACTAAAAGAATCCTGAACGGTATGCTCTCAACTCAACACCCGCTCCTCCCCTAAGAACCCCATAACTCAGGACAATAAACGCCCGAAGCCCTAACAGGGAGCCTTTGAATGAGCACTCAGGTTATAGAACCCTGAACCCTCAAACCGTGAAACCCCTGAAAGAACTTAGGGTTTAGGGCTTCGGGTTTCGGCTTTCTGGTTGGGGAGTTTATAGTGTTCAGGGCTTAGGGTTGGGGTTCAGGAGCAGGAACCCTCAAATGTAAAGCTTGGGTACGGCCCCCACTTAGTAATAGTTGAATAGTATTCATAATATAGATTTAATAGGACCTTAAAAGCAGCCCTATTATGGACTCTTACTGTATGGGGGCCGTACCTAATATAAAGCTATAAACACCCGAAAACCCTTCAACCCTTAACAGAACGCAGAAGCCCTATACACTCTACCCTAACCAAACACCCCCAAACCCAAGAAGCCCTAAACCCTGAAAACCCCTATAGAGCCCCAAAAAAGCACAGTATAGGGATGTCGCCTTAGTAATTAGAAACGGGTTTTGGAGACCAGTATACTAGAATTCGAATCAGGAATCCCAAAACCCGATTCTAATCATCAAGGCCCTCATTTCAATATATCATAGAGCCCTATTGTAGATTCCTTGAAAGGAGCCCTATTCCAATTGTTAAGGCAGAGCCGAGGTTCAGAACTTCCTCGACGGGGTCTACATGGAGGCCGGAGACCGACGTCCTGAGCTCCCCCGGGCTTTCCCTTGAAAGCCCTTGTCAAGATTGTGGTTTAGGGTTTAGGGTTTTGGGGTTTAGGGATATATAGGCTATATAAGGGTTTAGGGTTTGGGGGTTTAGGGGCATAGGCTAGTTTATGATCCCTTTAAAGATTCTTTTAAGGCTGCCTTTGGGTTTCGGGAACAGGGTTGGGGGCTGCTTCTCAGGATTCCTGTAATTTATGGAGTTGCTTGTATGGCTTCTGTTTATGCTTCCTTCAGAGGTTCCTTAGAAGACATCATGCCATTGACTGACGATGCAGGGATGCTTTAAGGTCAAGAGTTTCCGGCTCACGAAATCGGCTTTGGGCAAGGCTTTGCTGTAGCCCCAAACTAGCAAGGCCCCCATGGGTCCCAGGTATTGTTATGGGGGATACTTCCCCAAATCATAATAGTAATTACCTCATATGGAAACCCTACATTCAACCATACAGGTACCCTTTGGGGGTAGGTGTTGACCCCATAATATGGTAAGCAGTACGTCCGTGGATCTTCAGTTGAAGCCTTCGGGGTTTGGGGACAATTGTCCCGGGCGCTGGCTCTCACAGCACGCAGTCTTCAAAGACTCCTACACCCCTTTATAATGAAACGGAATAGGGTAGGTATATCCCTATTGACATGCGTATGCTACTACGAAAGAAACAACAACACAACTTGTCCAATGCTTTGCAGGGAGCCCTGCAGCAAACTTCTCCATGAGCATCATCTCCTCAGGTGGGCTACAGTCAACATTGGCGACAACAGCGGCCATTCTGATATCACATCTTGTGAAAATCGTTGCGGAGAGTCGAACTTTGATGACTGAAGAAGTATTTGGTCCAGTTTGGTCCTGCGGAACCTCAAGGAAAGCCCTAATTTGAGCAAAGGCTCCGCTTGAACTGTCGTTTGTCTTTGCCCTTGCTCGTCGTGTGCCTGACAAGCGCAGGCGGTTTATTGCTATTGCAAGGCTTCTCAACCTTGATTTATTGGGATCAGAGTTTATATAGTTGAAGCTTGAGTTTTCGTCTGGCTTTTATAGGGATGTTATCGGGTGTTATATGGGTTTCTATCGTCTTTACAGTGGTTTAGGCCCAGGGCGGGTTGCTCAGTTGTGTGCCGAAAGGTTATATGATGAATATGCGCTCAAGGAGCAATAGCCGGCTATGCTCGCAACTGTGCTCGTAGCCAAAACACAGTCTGATAAACACACACTGCTTGACAAATCCGAAGCCCTACACCTCTGAGGCCGTCTCACTTTGGATTCTATTGCGCTTTATGGAAGGACTGTCAGGATGGTTCAGATGCTCAGGAATTAAGGTCGCGGCATGACGATTAATGCAGGGCCGAGGATTACCCCAAGGGTCCATGTACCCAAATAGTACATACTTTGGCTCCAAGGTACTTGTATTGGGACTACTTTAAGGCCGAAGTATATACTATTTGGGCACATGGACCCTGAAGGTTAAAGTTCGAGGTTGACATGAGATTGCTGCGATGTCGAACTTTGCACCAAGCAGAGCCTGACAGGCGACGACGCCAAGATCAGCCTTACTGACCAGGAGCATGTCCTGCGACAGGTTGAAAGTCAAACCCGCAAACTCGGAGGACTCATCTTTGAAGGGGTTTCCCCAAGGGTCCAAACGACATCATGTTTGGGTACTTAGGATGAGGACAGTAGTTACAGCGGATAGTTTTTGGGCAAAGTGTATGATGATTACGTACCGGGGGCCCTTAGGGTTTGGGCCAAAAGGCCACATTGTTTACGTAAAGGCCCATGGACTTATAGTAAATAATGTTATAAGCACGTTATAATTAGGATAACCCCACTCAGGGGATTTTTAACCCCAATTATTCCCTACAAGTACTTACTAAGTCCCATGATGCTTCAACTTTAAGACTTTAGGATTCAAGGGTTTAGGGTTTCAGATTCCACACCTTTATAATGACTGTAGGATTTAGGATTCAGGGCCTTTAGGGTTTTAGGATTTAGAATTCAAATCTGTTACGGGCTAGGATTCAGGGCCTTTTTTTTAGGTTTGCCCTGCGGTTCATCCTTACACTGTCCTGCCGGCAGGTGTAAACAAAGGCTACTCATAGCACTTATTTCCCTCTCTCTCTCTGTCAATCTCTCTCTCTCTCTCTCTCTCTCTCTCTCTGTCTCTCTCTTTCTAGATTTGCTGCTTCAACATCAAGCTCGCCGGAACAATTCTTTGACATGCGTGTAGCCCAGTAGCCCTAGTATGGCCTCTAAGTCTCCAGCGCGAAAAGCACCCAGGCAACTCCGGCCAGTGTCAGGTGCGGGTCATTTCGTTGCTGTGTCAGGGCGCCATTGAAAGCTCCGCCGCCACCAAGCAACGCGCGCTTGGTCCCCTTGCTGATGTGTGCGTGTGCGTGTGCGTGTGCGTGTGCGTGTGGATGTGGGTGTGGGTGTGGGTGTGGGTGTGGGTGTGGGTGTGGGTGTTGTGGGTGGGTGTGGCTGTGGGGGGTGTGGGGGGTGTGGGGTGTGCGGGGTTGGGGGTGTCGGGGTTGTTTGTGGGGGTGGTGTGTGGGGGGTGTGGGGGGTTGTGGGGTGTGGGGTGGTGTTGGGTGTGGTGTGGGTGTGGGGGTGTGGGTGTGGGGGTGTGGTGTGGGTGGGTGGTGGGTGTGTGGGTGTGTGGGTGTGTGGGTGTGTGGTGTGTGTGGGTGTGTGGGTGTGTGGGTGTGTGTGTGTGTGTGGGTGTGTGGGTGTGTGGGTGTGTGGGTGTGTGGGTGTGTGGGTGTGTGTGTGTGGGTGTGTGGGTGTGTGGGTGTGTGGGTGTGTGTCTGTGTGTGTCTGTGTGTGTGTGTGTCTGTCTGTGTGTGTGTGTGTGTGTCTGTGTGTCTGTGTGTGTCTGTGTGTGTCTGTGTGTGTCTCTGTGTGGGTGTGTGTCTGGGTGTGGGTGTGGGTGTGGGTGTGGGTGTGGGCGGGTGCGGGTGCGGGTGCGTGTGCGGGTGCGGGTGCGGGTGTGGGTGTGGGTGGGTGTGGGTGTAGGTGTGGGTGTGGGGGCGGGGGTAGGGGTGGGGGTGGGGGTGGGGGTCGGGGGGGGGGGTGGGGGTGGGGGTGGGGGTGGGTGCGCGGGTGGGTGGATGGGTCGGTGGGACGGTTTTCGTGACGAGGTTCAAAATGCTCTCCGACGGCTCTTCCGTGTCCACTTCGCAGAGCCGCGCGCGCAGTAGGTGCTGCGGCACGCGTTCAATGACCTGCTTGTCTGCATCCTGGGCTGCCAGGTGAGCGGCCGCTCGTGACGGTGGAGAGTCATGCAGCACTCGTGATACTCCTTTGCGAGCTTTCCGCGTGCCATCGGCCAGCCCCCAGGCAACACACTTCAGATGCTCCACAGCGTCTGCTCCAAACTGGCTAACCAAGCTTGACACGGCGGCGATGGCCGCGTGCCTCTCGACTGCAGTTGGGAAGCTGCATGCCCGCATTATCAGAGCTGCTGCGGCTTGTGAGCACCTGATGTGCACTCATGAGGCTCTAACTATCGAAACTTCTGCTACTGTGCCTGCCTAGCACAGTGCGACTTCATGCTATCGAACTCATTCTCTTTGCTGCCGGGTCACTCCGGCTCCAATGCACTTTCCCCTTTTGGAGATGGACATCGACCATCAGCATGCCTTTCGGCAGAAGGCCGATTTTCTTCGCCGCTGCAGGGCTACACTCACTCTGCCCATCGGTCACTGGTGTGCCCTGCACCAGATGTCGTTTGCTTTTTCTGCGAGGATGCCTGCAGAAGTTTTCCAGGTACTGGGCGAGGAGCAACGGCAGTCTCTTGTAAACCGTTTGCATCATCGTCACACGCTTCTAGAACGGCACGCGCTGTGGCGCTGTGCCGAGTGCAACCCTGCATCCCGCTCTCCCGCTCTATGTCAGGTTAGAGGCCGCCTGACGAGTGCGGTCGCACCGCCCCCCGGCCCTGTCAAGTGGCAAAGAAGACAATGGCAAGAGAGACCCGGATATATCATGCGAGAGATACAAACTGAAGGAACCGCCTGATATTTGATAAGCGAAAGAACCCATGAGGAAAAGCCCCGGCCTCGACTGGCCCTAAACCCTAAACCCCCAAACCCTAAGGCCCCAAACCCTACACCCCTAAACCCCTAAAACCTTTTTAAACCCCCAAACCCTAACCAAACCCTAAAGCCCTAAACCCTACACCCCTAAACCCTAAAAACCCTAAAACCCTAAACCCCCAAACAGTAAAGCCCTAAACCCTACACCCCTAAACCCTAACCCCTAAACCCCTAAACCCTAAACGCTCTCCTGCTGCGGCCAATAGCTCAGGGCCTGCAGCAAGGCACGCAGCCATGACCCTAAGGGTCCAAAGGTCCTAGGTACTCGGTTTTAGGTTAGTAGTTATGTAGGTATTTAGGCCCCATATGGTAAATACTGATCATACCAACAATACCCATACCCTAAGGGTCCAAAGGACCCAGTAATTAGGTACTCGGTTTTTAGGACAGTTCCTTTAGCGGTTCGTTTAAAGGGGCTTAGGGTTTATAGGGTTCCTTTTAAGGGTTCCTTTACGGGAGCCTTTAGAGGGGTTCCTATAAAGGTTTGAGGTTTGGGGTCAGGGTCCCTCTGAAGGGTTCCTGTGAGGGCTCCGTCAAGGGGTTCCTATGAATGCTTCCTTTTCAGAGTTGCTACGAGGGTTCCCATAAGGGCTCCCAGGGGGGTTCCTGCAAAAAATGTGTTCCTATGAAGGTTCCTCTAAGGGTTCGTTTAAGGGATCCTTCAAGGGTTCTACCAACGGGTTTAGAGTTTCGGGTGTTGGGGTGCCTGTACCCAAATAGTATGTACATCGGCCTCTTGGTCTCTACATATATCTACATAAAGAACTTTAAAGTGCGGCAGCAAAACTCTGAAAAATCAGGCCAGAATCCCCAAGTCCTAAATAGGGGATGTCCGACTACTCTAAAACCCTACAGCCCTCCCCTGCTACCCATGAAACGCTTTTATTCACCCTACAATAGCCATCCTACACCGTAAAGCCCTGAACCCACAACCCTATATGCCCTAAACCCCACAATACTTGGGAGTTTCCGAGAATAGGGGACCCTAAGATGCTACCCGAAATAATAGGATCCTTGAAGGGCCCCAAGAGAAGATACCCCTAATTTTTCGGAAACTCTAAACCTTGAAAGAGCCCGTTAAAGGAACCCTTATAGTACCCTTATAGTAACCCTTCCCTAAGGATCCAAGTACCCAACAATCATATATTCTCCAAAAACCTACCCTACATAACCACCATCCTAAACCCAAGTACCTCATTCTTGAGTCCCTCGGACCCTTAGGTAAAATCATGGCCCAAAACCTATAAATGGCCATTATTCTACATGCGTTGGGGTCCAGGTAACCCTTCAAAGGAACCCTTATAGTACCCTGATAGTAACCCTTCAAAAGGAACCCTTATAATTAGTACCCTTATAGTAAGCCCTTGAAGGAACCCTAAAGTGTCCCACTGTCCACTCTGCGCGGAGTCCGCCTGTAGAGCCTCCGTCTCCTGCGGATCCTGGCGTCTTGGTTTAGGGTTCTTTAGGGATCTTTTAGGGATCTTTTAGGGGTCTTTAAGGGCTTAGGGGTCTTTAGGGGTTTAGGGGTTTAGGGGTTTAGGGTCTTTAGGGGTTTAGGGTTTTAGGGCTCTTTAGGGTTTAGGGTTTAGGGGTCTTTAGGGGTTTAGGGGTTTAGGGGTTTAGGGGTTTAAGGGTTTAGGGGTTTAGGGGTTTAGGGTTGGGGTCTCTGGGGGTTAAGGGTTTAGGGGTCCTTAGGGGTTTAGGGGTTCAGGGGTTTAGGGGTTCAGGGTTTAAGGGTTTAGGGTTTAGGGGTTTAAGGTTTAGGGGTTTAGGGGGTTAGGGTTTAGGGTTCAAGATTTGCTTTCGGTTCTGTTCGGAGAGAGGGGGGTAGGATTCAAGGTTTTGTAGGGTTTAAGGTTGATATAAATAAGGGCCTAGGGTTTAAGGTTTTAGGGTTGCGGCTGGAGCATGCCCTTAATAAACAGGAGGGAGCAAGATGCGGGCAAGCTCACTTGGCACCGCCCGAAGCGCTTCGCCAGGCAGGTTTCCAGGGCCTAGGCAGAGAGGCCGGCCCGGGCCCAGTCGACCCGATATTCATCTGCCAGTAAAACCCTACAGCCCTTTAGGAGACTCGGTGGGGCGCATGCACAAATTCGGCCAGCCACAGATTCACCATCCTGCGGTTCCCCGCTGTCCGTCCCACCTTGTAGAACAAGGTGCCCTCGCGATTGCGGGTGACCCCACCATACAACAACATAAAAGCATGCTGCCAAGTCGTTGTCGGTGAGGTAGGATTGCAAGAGGGCGCGTGAAGAAAACCCTAAACCCTAAACCCTAAACCCTAAACCGTGCAGCCCTCCAAGACCCGCTTCTTTCCACCCGTTGAAGTAGTATCTTTCTGGATGCACCTACCGCATGGTTAGGCTCTCAACTTTAAGGCTCCTGGACCCTCGTAGTGAGATCCCAAACCTTAGCTCCCAAAGCCCAAACCCTCCTCCGGAAAGCCCATGACCCCTTTGGGAGACTTAGGGTTATAACATGAATGAGACTATGGGCCCCTCCTACGGTTGATGATATAAATCCTGCATGACCTTAATGACCCTGGGCTATGGGAATTATGGCTTTTTTTCATGCAGGATTTATATCATCCACCGTAGTATGGGCCCTCAACCCTGGAATCCTCATATACCTACTATAGACCCTGCACTAGACTCTTAAGGGTCACTAGAACTCCCTCAAGAAGGCCGAAGGGTCGATGTTAGGGGCCCTTACTTCTCACCTTAGGATGAATCTGAGGTACCCACAGAGAATTGAGGAATATAGCTTAAATCATAATATGAACCCCCTTATAGTTTAAGGTCTATTCCTTAATTAAGGGGTATTGGGCTCTCTGGGTACGCAAGTGTGGGGGTCTGACACTTCGGAATCTCGAAGCTATTAAGCAAATTAAGATAATATGCTGCACACAACACGCAAAATCCGAAATCGGCTGAAGCGCCAGGAGCCCCTCAAAAGCAGTATAACACCCTGTACTGCCCTTGCAAGACCTCTTATAAACCCTACACACCCTATAAGCCATAAAAGCCCTATAAACCCTACGAAACCCGACCCCTGAACCACGGCCTGAGTGGAACCCTTGGAGAAAAGCCCTCAACTAAACCCTTAAATAGTGCTGAAAGATATCGCCACCAAGACTTGAAGGCAGAAACAGGGTTTAGGGTTTCGCCACCAAGACTTGAAAGCGGAAACACTCGATCACCAAACTACCGCAAACTCCAAAACACTGTAAGCATGAAGCTAAACTCCTACAGACCACACAAACCTTCACGAAACATCAACTAAACTTCCGAAACTCTCTGATACCCAACCGAGCCAACCTCATGCCCACAGTACTGTAGCGGCCTCAATAGTTAGATTCGGGTTAGGGGGCCCAGTCTACTATGAATATAATCACGAACGCCCCTAAAATACTATTGGTAATTACTTAGGCCCCTATAGTACATCCCCATAACACCCCTTATAGTATCTGTATAGAGCCCTTTAAAAGGAGCCCTAAACCCAAAGTAGTGCTCCTGAATGCTGCGCCCGAAGCTGGCATTCGGCAGGTCCCGCCAGGTGACCCGGGCAGACTGTTTCAGGGCCTCTCATGCGTTTTGAATTTACCCGAATGCTCCTAAGCCCGGAGAGCCCAATACCCCTTAATTAAACAATATACCTTAAACTTTAAGGGTTTTCATATTATGATTTAAGCTATATTCCTTAATTAAGGGGTATTGGGCTCTCTGGATTAGTGTTTAGGGCTTCTATTTTGGGTTTACCCTAATGTTCCTAAGAGGGTCTCGGGGTTTCTGGGGGAGGGTTTCGGCTTTGGGGGCTAGGGTTTGGGAGCTCACTACAAGGGTCCATGAGCCTTAGGGTAGGGTTTAAAAAGGGTTTAGAATTTAGGGTTTAGGAGTTTCGGGTTCAGGGTCGAACAACTCTTATAGGTCCTACAAAACCTCACAGAAGCTCTGAACGCCAACAAGAAACCCTACATTCTTGAATGCCTTGTTGAACCTCTCAACACAACAATTACCCACTGCAGGGGCCTTAATAATTAGAATAGGGTTTTGAGGCGCATTAGACTATGCTATTGTAATAAGGAGCTCCTAAAATAGTATATGCAACTATTAATTAAGGCCCCTATACCATAGCACCCTACTATAGATCCCTTGTAGACCCTTTCAAGGAACTCTGTCAAGGACCCCCCTAAATAGTGTAGGTAATTAGCTGAGCCCCTATATAGTACCCTAAGGCTCATGGACCCTTGTAGTGAGATCCCAAACCCTAGCCCCCAAAGCCGAAACCCTACCCCAGAAAGCCCAAGACCCTCTTAGGAGCATTAGGGTAGCACCACAATCCCGCTGCGAACCTCGCGAGATCTCGCAGCTCAAACAGTCTCAAAACAAAACGGCACCTTCCTTTAAAGGGATCTATAAGGGATATAAAGGGATCTATAAGGGCTACTGTAAGGACTATTATGAGGATTTAGTATAGAGGCCTGCCTTACTCATTCGAATAGGGGTTTGGGGTGCTATGCGTAAGTATAGCCAGGAGCCCTAAGAATAGTATCGGTACATATAAACCTGGCCCGACAAGCATCAATGCTACTGTTCCACATATGGGAGTTTCCGCAAATAGGGGACCCTAATATTGTTCCCTAAATAGTCGGATCCTTATTATAGGAACCCCAAAACAAGGTACCCCTAATTTTCGGAAACTCCCATATATACTTGTTGGTGGCGGCGGCCAGGAAATCCACAACCACAGCATCCTATCCGAAACGCTTCTCTATCTAGGATACCCAGTAACCTAAGAATAAAAAGGCCTCTCTTTTTGGTATTGGGTAACTTTTATAAGGAACCTAGGACTACAAAAAGGGAATAAGGGTACTACTGGAGATCCTAGCTATACACCCTAAACCCGCAGGAGAATCTTGAATCCGAAACCCTGCCCTAAGGCTCCTGGACCCTCGTAGTGAGATCCCAAACCTTAGCTCCCAAAGCCCAAACCCTCCCCCAGAAAGCCCGTGACCCCTTTGGGAGATTTACAGTAAACTCCGTAAAATTGGAAACCGGATTAGGGCCAAATAGTGCCAGGATTCCTTATACAGTACTCTTAAGGTTTGAGGCTATGGGGTTTCCAACTTTGGGCTTCTACTTGGAGGGTCGGGGGACTTAGTAGCTGGTTATTTTAGGGACTTATAAGTACCATAAGCCCAATTGGGGTCCCTTTTAGGGTACTTATAGGTCTACCTACTACCTACTTACTAAGTCCCTGAACCCTAAACCCTATACTACCCTTATAGAGCCCTTGAAAGGAGCCCTTAGAATCCCCTTTAAAGGAGCACTTACTAAGTCCCCTAAGGACCCTCCAAGTAGATCGAAAGGCGCCTCCGTGGCCAGCACGGCGATGATATCCCGGCCAGCCAGGGCCAAACCTAAACCAGTGTTTAGGGTTTAGGGTTTAGGGTTGGTTTAGGGTTTAGGGTTGGTTTAGGGTTTAGGGTTGGTTTAGGGTTTAGGCTTTAGGGTTGGTTTAGGGTTTAGGGTTGGTTTAGGGTTTGGGCTTTTGGATTGGTTTGGGGTTTACTGTTGGTTTTTAGGGTTTAGGGACCAAACCAACACATACAAGAAGTTCGGCAGCTAAGTCCTAAATACTAAAACCCCCTCATCTCTGAGCCATCAACCCTAGACAGCTTCAGCACGAAGTTGCGAAGCTTCGCAGGTTTGATTGGGGTTTTGCCAAGACTTCCAAAAAAACCTAGCTAGGGCTTACTAAGTTTCGGGTGTATCAAGTCCAGAGTATCGGGAGTAGAGTATCCTCAATACCTTCAGCCTTCTTGGAATGGAAAGTATGGAATGTTGACACCCCGAGAATTGAGGCAATGGTTGAGGGCTCCAGCTTTTCCATTCAAGCGATTTTGACCGTGCCTTCAAGACCGCGTACATTTCGAATCGTACGAGATACATTGTGCAACCCGATACAGCCCTCTGAAACTACGAAGCCAACACCATGGTTCGCAATTGCGAAACCCGTCAACGCTAAACGCGTCAACCCTTTCCCCATGCAATTTACTAGTCTAGGAGGTGCTTTAAAAGCAATTGAAAATGTTAGTAGGTAAGATCCTCTTGAAACCAATAAGAGCAAATGTAAAATGTCGCAAAGACCTACCTAATAATTCACCGCGGACGAAGAGCTGCTGTTGACGGCAGACTGGTTGCCACAGAAGCTAATGTCCTGGGAGCGCACAACCTATCCGTGACAGTCCTACTAGGATACCCAGTAACCGAAGAATAAAAAGGCCTCTCTTTTTGTTGGGTAACTTTATAAAAATCCTAGGACTACAAAAAGGGAATAAGGGTACTACTGGAGATCCTAGGCAAGCTCTAGGGCCTAACTACCCTCTAATGTACCCTAACTACCCACTACGAAGGATCATAAGGGCTCGATTAGGACTCTTGGGGGGGGTACCCCATACTACAATCATAAGAAGGAGCTATATGCTACAATTATACTAAGGACCCCTAAGGCATAGTATGACTAAGTATGGAAGCTTCTGTCTTTTGTCTTTAGGGGTTTGAAGGTCTCGGTCTGGACGGGTGTAAACTACGGGTTTGTAATGATCAGGAAAGGGATTACGTCGATTTAGGGTTTAGGGTTTTGGGGTTTAGGGTTTTTAGGGTTTGAGGGTTTTAGGTTTTTTTTTTTTTGAGGGTTTAGGGTTTTAGGATTGTAGGGTTTAGGTTGGTAGATTCTGCCATATTCATGGTTAGAGATTGAATTAGAGATTGGGAGGGGGGGGAAGGGGGATACACCTCATGAATTCGGAACTACAGCAAATCAAGAGGAAAAGTCAACTGCTCAGGGGCCTGCAGCTTAGGTTTGGGGCCTAGGTTTAGGGCTTTAGGCTGTGGGGGTAAGAGTGGATTTGGGGGGTTTAGGGTTTAGTTAGGGTACTCTTGAACTCTAAACCCCAAACCAGGGCCCTGCGATGCCCAACAAAAATGAGGGTATGCTGGCACGCTCTCGTCCTAATGTTAAACTCCGAGCCTCAAAACCCGAATCCTTGTCGTTCCAATCATTATTTGTTGTTGGCATTATTCTTTTCTTACTGACTATTATTATTCCTATTATTGTTGTTGTTTTTATCTTATGATCATGAACATAGTACCTATAATACCGAAACCCAAAACCTTTCCGTAAGCCTTTAGGCACTCAAACACTCTAAATCCTAGCTTACATGAAACACATCACGACAACCGACTGTGAGGCTTACATGTATCAGCACCCTGCCGAACAAAACTCCAGATTCTAGCAGGTCAGCTATTCCGGACCTGGAAAGCTTATGGAAAACACTAACCTGTAGATTCTTTTTATCAAAACCCTTTTGGAGCAGTGGCGGCGACAAATTATGGACTCAACGCTGCAACCCATAACTCTGCCAAACCCCATAAACCTCAAACCCGAATCCCGAGAAAAGATGTGTATGTCGTGCGGCGCCAATCTCAAGCCCCGGGAAGGTCGTCTCGCTCTCTAGACCTTGACAAGTTGCAGTGCAAGCTGTGTCGTGAAGCGAAATCTGGCCTTCGCGCCAAAGCAATTATTGAAGCTGAATTAGACCAAGAATGAAGAACTAGAAGCATGGACCTTACAGAAGCCCACCACTAATGCACCGCCAGTGGAAAGGATGTGCTGCTTGGCCAGTGAATGGTTCCAGCGTTCGTATGGTGTAATTTTCACGTGCTGGGGACCAGGTTTTGTCGGCCCATGCCGCTCTGGACTGGAAACATACATGAAAAAGCCCTACCATGGTCATACCGTGACGGTATCATCAAATAATGCGCTGCTTAACACTCTGATGTGTGATTCATGAAAGCTCTTCACCGGGAACCTATCCCTATAGGACCCTGTCCCTGTTTAAGGTACCTACTTTTCTAAATAGGAGATCCTAACCACAAAACTAGGTGCCCCCAACAGGGGTAGGGTATGACCTTCCAGGTCAGCAGCTCCCAGATCAACTGCCTTACTTGGAGGACCAGGTGACTTGGTCCGCAGTTCATGGACTCTGAAAACTGCCACAGTTCAAATCCGAAACAGCAACCTAAACTCTTAATCACAATCTGCCTCAAGGTCTGACAGTGCAAGCAGGCCGCGTGCTACGCCGCGCGAAAGCTCGAAGCGGGCCATGCGAAATGCGGCAGAAAGGAGGAGCGAATTCCCGGAGACCTGATGCTTGTGATCGGCTTAGGATTTGGGGTTTAGGCTTTCGATTTTTAGGGTTTAGGGTTTAGGGTTTCGATTCTGGGTTTACCCTAATGCTCCTAAGAGGGTCTTAGGGCTTTCTGGGGGACGGTTTCGGCTTTGGGGGCTAGGGTTTGGGATCTCACTACAAGGGTCCATGAGCCTTAGGGTAGTGTATCTTTTACTAGGATACCCAGTAACCTAAGAATAAAAAGGCCTCTCTTTTTGGTATTGGGTAACTTTATAAGGAACCTAGGACTACAAAAAGAGAATAAGGGTACTACTGGAGATCCTAGTTTACCATGCAAGTACGCACACGAGTCCTACTTAGACTACAACTGCTACCTGCCCCTGGGACATTCGGGGTGTCAGGGATCTGCACTAAACCTCCAAGTACTCATGCAGTACCCAGAGAGCCCAATACCCCTTAATTAAGGAATACAGCTTAGATCATAATATGAACCCCCGTATAGTTTAGGGTATATTCTCCTTATTTAAGGGGAATTGGGCTCTCTGGGTAGTCAGGTCTTCATGTCCCTGCAGGAAGTCGACCAGATGCAGGGTCCGCCTCCTGTCCCGTAACTCTGATGAAATCCCTGACATTTGGGTTTAGGCTTCAGTTTGGGGTTTATAGGGTTTAGGGTGAATCGATACTTTTGGGAATCCGCACACAACGGATTAAGATGGGTTACTCATCAGGCCCCTGTATTGCTCCATAAACCCAACAACAGTAGCCTCTAAAGCCTGGAATGGTAAACCCCCCCCCAGAACCTGAACCCCATAAGGGTCCACATGCCTATGTATATGGGAGTTTCCGAAAGGGGTCCTTATAATCAGGATCCTACTATTTAGGGCACTATATTAGGGTCCCTTCTTTTCGGAAACTCTCATAGATGTACTTTAAGGCCAGACAGAGCATATACGATCTGGGCACATGGACCCTCAAGGGAACTCTCAAAGGGAGCCCTGAGAGCTTACAAATAACCCTTAAAGCCTTAAGGATAATTTATATGACGATTTAGGGGTCCTTATTAAGGGTCCCTCCTTTTGCCCTCGGATTAACCCTAAGGCTCGGAGGACTCATATTTTTAGGCTTCTGGGCCCAAAGACCATACCTTTGGGCCATTTTGAATCTTAGGGTAAAGGAGCCCTGATAGGAAACCCCTTTAAGCCTCAGGGACGAAGCTCAACCGCCTAACCCCTAAACTCTAAAGCCCAAAAGCCTACACCCTCGAAGGCCTGGTAAACGCGAAACGCGGAACCCCCAAAACCATGGAACTCCCGCAATAGAATCGAATCCTTAACCGGGGGAACCTTGCTCGGAACCCTAAACCCCAAACCCCTAAACCCTTCAATTTCCCTATCCCCTAAACCCCTAAAGCCTAAACCCTGACTCCTCACCCGTAATCCCTACAACTCTTAAACCCTAAACCCCTGAAACCCAGATCCCTGGTAAGTCCCAGACGGCCACGCCCGTAGGGTGGAAGAAGATCGGCCAGCCTTCGACTTTCAGTGAGATGCCTCGGAGCGC
Organism: Symbiodinium sp. CCMP2592; assembly: GCA_905221615.1. Taxonomy (NCBI): domain Eukaryota; class Dinophyceae; order Suessiales; family Symbiodiniaceae; genus Symbiodinium; species Symbiodinium sp. CCMP2592. Next base: position 439,955 of record CAJNDT010003957.1, on the reverse strand, counting down.
CATGTTTCCTTTGGTTCCTAGGGTTCCTTTAGGTTTCTAGGGTTTAGCGTTAAGGGAGCTATGGTTCCTGTTTTGGGGTTTTGCGTTGAGGGGGCTATGGTTTCTTTTTAGTGGTTTCTAGGGATGAGGGCTTGGGGTGTTTAGGGTTGAGGGCTTAGGGGTGTAGGGGCTTACTGTTCAAGTTCCTGCCTCTTGCACGGAGATGGCGTGTAGAGGCGGAGTTCGCAGGCTTCAAGGATTGCTGTTGAAACGGGGGGCTACTTTCGGCTTTCGATTAGAGGGTTTAGGGTCTCGGGCTTGGGGCTTAGGGTTTCGGGGCTTAAAGGATTTTTGTTGGCATTGGGTTCAGGGTTAAGGCAGGTTCAGTTTGGGGGATGAACAAAGGCTGGTGGAGGGGTGTTAGCTTGAGGGTTTGGGTTCAGGGCTTTTCATGTTTTGTTTTGTAATTCCCTAGCGCTCCAGTTGCCCGGCAACACATGACTGGAGCCCCGGGGTTAGCTGTGTTGCTCAAAGGGAATCAGGGTTGGGCCTACTATACATGTTGTCTTTTATACAACCTAAACACGTCTTGTTTCACCCGGCCATAGCATTAACTAACCCCAAACCCCAAACCTTAAATTAAACCGTTTATATGGGGTTTTCCGAAAACAGGGGACCCTAATATAGTACTCAAAATAGCAGGATCCTTAGTATAAAGATTCCACAATAAGGTACCCCTAATCTTCGGAAACTCCCAGAGAACCCTAAAGCCCAGAACTCCACACTCTAGAGAACCCCTACGGAACCCTCAGGCCCTAAACCCTAAACCAAGGAACGCTAAACCAAGGAACCCTTCTAGGAACCCTCAGAAGGAACCCTCAGAAGGAACCCTTCTAGGAACCGGTTGCTTTAAGGCTTGCATTAAGGGTTTCTTTTAGGAGCCCTTTTACGGGTTTCTTTTAGGGTTCCTCTCCGGGTTCCATTATGGAGGGGTTCCTTTGAGCGTTCCTTGTAAAGGTTTCGAGTTTGGGGTTCAGGGTTTGTACGGCTCTGAGGTACTTACTACCCCAATAAGCCACAGAAATAAAAGGTTAAACTTTCCGATTCCTACTAAACAACAAGAGCCCAAAAAGTGTAAAGGTTGGGCATTGGGGATCTAAGGGTCCTCTCACAGCCTCTTTAAGAGTCCCCTTAAGGGTTTCTTTACACGCGAAACCGAAGCTCTGAGGGTCCGCGCCTTTAAGGTAGGTCTCCTCCGCACCATCGGATCTTGCCAGATTTATGCTCCTTCGTGCAGGGTTCTAGGGTTTAGGGTTCGGGGTTTAGGGTTTCTGGGTTTTAGGGTTCAGGGTTTAGAATTCAGGGTTTAGGGCTCAGGGTTTCTATGGAAATGTTGTAAGCTTTTACCGGGAGGGGGGCGGGGTTGGGGTAACGCTCTATCCTAAGATACACATGGTCCCACAAGGGTTTTGCATGGGTCTTAGCGGATTCTATCCCGCTTCTTTGTGTGAGTGTTACTAGGATACCCAGTAACCTAAGAATAAAAAGGCATCTCTTTTTGGTATTGGGCAACTCTATAAGGAACCTAGGACTACAAAAAGGGAATAAGGGTACTACTGGAGATCCTAGGTTATGTGCGCCCCGTCACCAAAGCAAGCTCCAGGATCGATAAGCCCAATGGGGCGGTGGGCAAGCTGGGGCGGATGACAAACACAGACATAATACAAAGTATGGCGTCTGCCCAACCAAAAAAATATCGAAAACCCAGAAACCTATATCTTAAATTCTAAGCCGATGACGTAGGCACTAATCTCCTAACATCCCTGAACCGTAACGGCTGGCTACAGTTCGAACACGACAAACACCCGAAGCAACCAAGTTATTGCTTACAATGGCGCCACGCATACAAGTTGTGCCTGGTGGGGTTGAAAATTGATGAACAAAACTAACTACTGTAGGCTAGTGAGCGTCGCAGGAATAAGCTCAACGACACCTTGATCTTCCAGCCATGCCTGCAATCAGTGCCTAATCCTCCTACGCAGTAGTCCTCATGAATGCCCAAATCCTGAGTCGAAGTGCCCCTAATGCGGAGCCCCAACACTAACCCCTCAACGTTACAACCTACGAACAGTCTTGAGAAATATTAAACTTTGCAAGCCTAAGGCGCGCTTCACCCATGTTGAAATATAAGATTCTACAAAACCCTTAGAAACCACATGGAAATCCCTAATGAGCCCTTATGAAACCTAACCCGGAAACCCAAAATAGCTCGAGGAGGCTCGGGGCAGAAGCATGCCACCAAATCATGGTGACGGCAAGGCAACCCAGGGACCTGTTTGTGCTTAGGGTTTAGGGTTTAGGGTTTAGGGTTTAGGTTTTAGGGTTTAGGGTTTAGGGTTTAGGGTTTTGGGTTTTGCAAGACCGTTATCATGAGGCAAGGCAACCAGGGACCTTGGCAAGGGTTTAGGGCTCTTTCTGAGGCTTAGCACTTACTGTTCAAGGTCTAAGGAAAGCTTTTCCTACTTGTCGGAAATCATGGGGAACTAAAGGTCAACCGTTTTGGTTATATAGGGAGTATATAGGGACAATACCACCCACAAAGGTTAAAGGTCACCTACTCGACTACTAGGTTTTCAGGGGCTTATACTTACTGCCCCGACTAAACAACAAGAGCCCAAAGGGCTTAAAGGTTGGGTATTGGGGATCTAAGTATAAGAGCGATGGCAAGGTAACCCAGGGACCTGTTTAAGTGTTTAGGAATTTGGTAGCCTTCGAAGGAACCCTAAACCCGAAACCTTAAACCCTAAACCCCAAACCCCCACACCCCAAAGGCTAACCTCTAGGTTCCCTAAATGGTTCCTTTGAGGGATCCCTTTAAGGAGCCGTTGCAGGAACTCAAAACCCTAAACCTTCAACCCTAGATTTAAACCCTAAACCCTAAATCCTGAACCCGAAAACCTAAACCCTAAACCCTAAATCCTAGGTTCCTTAAGCGGCTCCTTTAAAGGATCCCTTTACGGAACCTTTGAAGGAACTCCAGTGAAGGCCAAGGCACACAAAGAAGCAGAAAGAGGCCAAGCTCTGCACGGCTAAAGTGGAGCGGATCGGATTCCTTGGGGCGGCGTGGGATCCCTTACTACCCCAATAAGCCACAGAATTGAAGAGTTAAACTGTCCAACTACAAGACCCCAAAAAGCTTAAAGGTTGGGTATTGGGGATCTACGATCCTTTCATGCTTCCTCGGAGGGTTCTATATGTGTTCGTTTAAGGGTTCCTCTAAGGCGGATTAAGGCTTTCCGGATTTGTGCATTCGAAGTTTAGCATTGTGGGTGTCGGTTGTTCAGGGTTCAGGGAGCTGGCTCCGAAATCAGGTTTCATAAAGGGACAACCCCTAGTGCAGAGTCAAATGTGGCAACCAACATCATGACAGGAAAATGTACACAAAGTAATTAACAAACTAGCCCGAACGGGCCACAGGAGACAGTATGAACAGAAGCCAGAGAGCCGCGAAAGGAACTCAGATGGAGAGTCTGGGTAGCCAAGCAAAACTCCCTAAACCAAAACAGTTTTCAAGAGCCAAAGTTTCCTCAAGATCTAAACCCCAAAACCCCCAGCTTGCACCGGATGTTTTACCGCGCAGGCCGCTACGGTATTGTACGCAGAGGACGGGATATCTCAACGAACCTTAAACCCTAAACCCTTTAGAAATTAGGCATGTGAGTCAATTGGGAAAAGACTCCGATCAGAACCTGCTGCGTCTTCTCCCCAATCCAAGAGCAAGTTGAATGACCCTCCATGTCGGTCAGTAACCTTAACGGCGTTTTCCCCGTCTGGCTTGTCACACTGTCCTTCAGGGTTTAGGCTTTAGGGTTAACCCAAAACCCCAAACCCTAAACCGTCTTGCGCAAAAGGCGGCGCATGTTTCCGCAGCATCAGGGAGAAGGTAGCAGACACGAAGGGTGGAAGGAAGATACCTGCTCACACACAGCTTGGGCCACTAGAAACCTAGCAGCCACAGCAATCGAAGAAAACAACCACCTAAACCCCAAGCCCCAAAGCAAGCTCTATATCTGAGACTTTGGTTATCGGTTGACCTTTAAGGATTCAGGATAGCTGCATTCTGGAGCCGAGAAACTTCACATCCTGGCGACGAACTCTTGAGCAAACCGCAAGCAAATGTGTCTAACATTGAGGCCTTAATGATTGGAATGAGGCCTTGGACGAGGTTGCAGTATGATCATGTAAGGGTTTAGGGTTTATGTAGGGACTGTAAGAGGATATTCTTACTACTTATTCAGACCCTTCTCTTGTCTGCATAGGAAAAACCCGCATAGATGCCCTCCGAAAATCTGGTCGATGGCGCGTCAAAAACAGCTTACTACCCAAATAAACCACAGAATTAAAAGGTTACACTTTCCGATGCCTACTAAACTACAAGAACCCAAAAAGTTTGAAGGTTGGGTATTGGGGATCTAAGTAGTAATTACCTATACTACTTTGGGGTTTCCTGATTGTGATTACTTAAAGGCTCATGGGACTTAGTAAGTAAGGCAGTAAGGTTATAATTAGCTTTTAATTAGGATAACCCCACTTAGGGGACTTATAACCCCAGTTATAACCTACTTACTAAGTCCCTTGATCCTTCTTCAAGTACAAGCAGATCAAAGGGAGCCGCTTCCGCCTAATCGGATGCCCACGTCGGACGATCCTTCTCCTTAGCTGCTGCAACAGGCGCCAACACGTCGGGACCAATCTATCGGAGACACGCACGGCTGATGTACAAATTCTCGATTACTGTCAGTATCCTTAACAAGGCGAATAACTACTTAAAGCAAGATTCTACCCATCGACATCATGATAATTTCAAGGTCAAGAACGAAGTGCAGCATGTGTGTGATGATGCTTGCTTTCAAACATGCATGCATACATACATACATGCCAGCATACATACGCACAGACATACATACATACAGACAGGTAAACAAAAAACTGAACAGATAGACAGCCGGGCAGGCAGGCGGGCAGGCAGACATAAACGCGCATACTGTACTGACTGCATCATATGTAGACGCCCCCGCGCAATTTCAGCAAAATTCTGACTCTTAGCCATGTGCAAGATTGCTTCACCGGTGGTTGATTGCACTTGGCAGAACACGAGAAAAGTGAAACTCCGAACCCCGAGGCCCATCTAAACTCTAAGCCCGCTAACCCTAAACCTCAAACACCTAAATCAATTAGGTGGAAGCCCTCCGACATGTCCTCCCTCGAAGTCACAGCTTCACTGACATGCCGGGCCTCAAGCCGGAAATTTCGATTCCCCAACTTACACCCTGCTTACTTTACAGGTCAGAGTTGTTGCAAGGGTGGCAAATCAGGGTTGCGAAAATCAGGGTTACGACATGGGGTCTATAAAGATGAAACTGACGTTTACAAGCCAGGAGTCCATGCTTGCCGCCCCTTCGCATGGAAAGTCGGCCGTAGATGAGCCCGGCAAGGCAAATCCTCACATGCGAAATACATGAAGTGTAAAAGGGGTTTAGGGTTTAGGGTTTAGGGTTTAGAGTGTAGCCTTTACGGTTCGGCTTTGAATACGGCGCAGAAAACCCGTTTTGTTGACGACAACAATTTGAATGCTAGTAGCGGGAACAATCCGTCGAACGAGCCCTTACTGTCTCCATGCAGCGCTAGCACGTCCAAATCCCCAAATCCCACCGACTCTTAGTGCAATTGCAGTTTTAAGATGCGTGAAGTGCAGTGCTAAAAACGGCCCTCAATTCTGGATTTAACCCTTATGACTTAGACTTAGAGGGTTAAACCGGACTGTTAAGGGTTCATATCTCATAAATGACTCATAAACTACTATTGTTGGGGGTTTGGGGCTGCAGGTTCGAGTTCAACGACATATCACGCACAAAGCACACGCACACACACACACAAACACACACACACACACAATTATATACACAAGGAACATTTCGCATACAAGCCCCAAGCAATCCTAATGCAAGACCTGAGGAATCCCCCAATACTAAAGACTCAGTACCCGGTTGGTAGCAGAATCTCGATTTGGGTGGTTGTTAAAATGATGGTCCCTTTTTGGGTATCCTATATAATAGGGCTCCAAAAAGGGACCGTAATTTTGACAGCCACCCATTTAGCTGGGGCTTGGGGTTCAGGGTGCAAGCTCCGCGGTTGATGATAAAACACAGCTTGGTCCTACACGCCCCAAGGTGCACAAGAATCCCACGATCCCTGGAACAGTTACATGGGAGCTTCACAAAAGAAGGGAGCCTTGCAGAGAAAATTGAATTCTTGGACCGCTATAAAGAAGCAGTCGCGCCGAAGGCAGCATCACATCTAAGTAAACTCCCTTAGAACCATAATAACTTTAGTTTTGTTAATATTCTCTTGGGTTTTATATGAACAAAAGTGCAACAAGTAATTCCTAAGGAGACTGTAGACATAAGGCAGGTTCCATCATGAGGGGTCTGGGAGTCGCGGGGAAGCAACCCCACACCCCCCCAAAACCTCATACCCCAAGGCCCTGATAAAGGGGCCTTAATGATCATAACAAGCATGACGAGTTGTGGTCAGGGTATATACTGTAGGGTATAGGGTATATCGGTACATTGTAGTTGTAATGAAAGTGTATCTTCAGGAACCCTAAGGAAATTATGTTCGTAATGCTAAATGATCGGAGCTCAGCCATGCCACAGCGTAAACAGAGATCCGAAGGTGACAAACTGCTTGGCCTGAAACTCAACACAGGTCTTGAGGGTTTTTCGGGTATATGACTGTAGGGGCTTGAGGCCATATGCAGGAGCAACCAAAACCGAAGTTTATCCATCGCTTTTCAGGGCTTCGAAATACTACGGTTGATGATACAAATGCTGCATCACCTTAATGACCCTAGACTATAGGAATTATGGTATCTTCCTTATCATGGGTCATGCAGGATTTATGTCATCAACCGTAGTTCTGGACTTCTGGCTCATGCAACCGCCACAGTCACAGGACCTGTAAAAGGAGCCCTCCACTGTTTAGTCCTATACATCGGTGATTATTTCGGCAATAATGTTTTGGAATCCGCAAGCATCAGGAGTAGATTTATCCCATTTCATTTGCATAGTGCTCGTGTCAGGAATTAAGAGCAGGAAAGGTTCAGGGTGTGGGTTGGCGGCGAGGGCGTTCTGCACATGGTCGAGAAACACGCAAAAACACTTTACCTCAAACCCCGAATTCCAAACCCCAAACGGCACTAAACCCTAAACCTGACGGTTTGAACAAAACAATACTACATAAACCCATGGGCCCTTAGACAATCACTAAACAAATGCTGCTGCGCTTTTAGGGCTCCGGAAGCTGCTGCATGACCGTACCCGTAGGCCCCATAGTAATTCCTTTTTGGGGTTCGTATTGGGGTTTAGGGTTTCGGGGTAACCCCAAAAAGGAACTACTATGGGGCCTACTTAAAAGATCATAGGACTTAGATAAGTAAGGCAACTGTTCTTATAACCCCAATTAGGGTACTTATAACCTATTACTCACTAAGTCCCACGATCCTCTAAGTATGGCTATGGTTGCTTCCCTGGAGCTGTCGGTGGCAAACGCATCCCCTAAGACTCCAATATCAATATCCCCCAATTCAGGAACATTCCTTAAACTATATAAGGGATCCTTTCATCATTAGGAATATTCCTTAATTGAGGAATACTCCTTAAATCATAATTATAAGGGATCCTACTACAATTTAAGGAATATTTCCGTAATTCATACAAAGGGATCCTACTATAATGTAAGGAAGATTCCTTAATTCAGGCATATTGGAGTCTTAGGGTCCCGCGGTCAAGTTGCCCTCCAAGACCACCAGCAACGTGGGCAGGTCAAGCTCGGGCCGAAAGGCAACATTTGGATTTAGGGTTTGGGGTCCTAAACCCTAAACCTCTAAACCCTAAAATCGCTCTTCGAACTGCATGATGAAGTAATCCTTTTATCTCGTCAGGGATTCCAGTCAAGAGGCAAAGCTCGGCGCTGCTACCAAAGCTTTCTGCCCAACTTCTCATGGGGATAACAGTGATCTTCTTCTGCACAGGTTTCTTCGAGACGACGGCAGTGCAATTGCTGCTCTGTGAGGGCTTCATCTTCTCTTGCACCCATGTCTTCTGGAGCCTGTAGTACTCCATTTCCTTCACAGTCGTCAGCTAGTTGCTTCCTAGGGCTCAGCACGCCCAAGATATGGGGACGACAGAAACAATCCACCGCAACCTAAACTCTGTGCATGCACCTTGAGCCCCGTGCACATCCGAAACCCTGAACATACCCATCCAAAGAACCAAATCCGACAATCCAAGATAATATTGCCCCAAACCCTGTACTATGAAACCTTATAGACCCAAGAGTAACCCGGGAATAAAAAGGTGCCCTTGTTGGTTTTAAAAGGGGCGTATAAGGGAACCTGAACCCTTAAAAAGGGGGAATAAGGGCCTACTCTCGGTCCTAGTAATAGTAGCCCGTAGAGTGCGCCTGGCTCCGATAGAGAAGCCGTTTCGGGTCGAACACCTCCGCTGCACTCGCGTCTAGGGTTTAGAGTTTTAGGTCTCATCTAGAGGCCCTAAGAATTACTTGTACTACTCTTGAGGGTTCCTTATTATGGTTCTAGTACATTGGGTGACCAATGTACCATTAAGCAAGGGATATGACACCAAACACTCGGTACATTTACCTTTCGTTTTAAGGTACCTTGATTAGCTACGAACCTAAGCCGAAGGGCTCAAGCGGTTCAGGGTTTAGAGCCCAGGGACTGAGGCTGGGGAGCCGGGAAGGTTGGGATGTAACTTAGTTGCTGAGTTCATAAGTCATAAGCCCCACACTTAGTTTTATAAATACTATCCCAAAAAGTGTAACGTGTATCTACTCAGCTACTAACTTATAGTTACGGCTTCTACTGTAGAGTTTGGATTGATGCTTACAGGCTTTATGGGGCTTCTAGTGTTGCTTGTGTTTGCATGGGATCGGACCTACTTTGGGGTCTGACATCGAAGCTTCAAATCTACTTTGGGTTATCTGGAGTCCTAAAGTCAAAGATCAACCCTGTTGGACCAAAGCATATACCGCGGGGGGAGATGTTACCCAAAGGGTCCTAGGTACTCTCATCGGAGATACTTCCCCAAATCATAATAAAATTTTCCTAATATAGAAACCCTACAATCTTGTATACAGGTACTTTGGACCCTTTGGGTTAGGGTTTGGGTTTAACTATACCCTAAACCCTTGGGTTTAACTATACCCTCAACCCTAAAATATAGGGTCCCTACGCAGGTAGGGAGTCGGCCCAAAACGCTGTGGTGCCATGCTTCTCGGCACGCCGATCCGATTCGCCTACTCTCCACAGTGAATCCCCAGAGACTCCAATTTCCCTTTAAAGGGATCTATCAGGGATCCTCAAGGGTTCCTTGAAGGCAGCTATAGGGTTTAGGGTTGCCAGAGACTCCAATATCCCTTAATTAAGGAATATAGGGATCCTATTATATTTTAAGGTATATTCCTTAATTAAGGGATATTTGAGTCTCTGAGTCGGTCAGCTCCTCCTGGGCCACCGTCTCTGCAATCTTGCCCGCGGTGTAGAAAATATTCTATGACATCCAACATCCCGGACAATAGCACTGACAAGACGTGCACGGTGAGGGCACCTTCGCCATGAATACCTTTCCTCCCTTGAAGGAAGGCGTCTTGCCTCAGATCACAGCAAAACTCGCTTGGCCCATCTGTGGTCGAACCACTAACATGTGTACGGCCTTGGGCAACACCGCCGCGCGGTGGTTGATGACATAAATCCTGCATTACCTGACCCTGCACGATGGGAATTACAGTATATTCCTTATTATGGGTAATGCAAGATTTATATCATCAACCGTAGTAACCTAGGAATAAAAAGGCGGCTCCGTTTCTGGTATTGGGTAGTTTTGCAAGGAAGCTAAGACCACAAAAAGACAACAAGGGACCACTGGGCGACCTCGATAAGCTTCAGGGTTAGGGACACGAAACGAGCATTCACTAGAAACGACATCCTTTGTCTAAAGGCCTATACGCCCTAGATAAGGGACAACCCTAAACCCCATAAGCCTATAAGCCCTATAAGCCCTATAAACCCTATAAAAACCCTAAATCCCTACACTCCTAAACCCCTAAACCCTATAAACCCCAAACCCCTAAACTCCTGAACCCTGAACCCTAAACCCTATAAACCCTAAACCCCCTAAACCCACAAAATACCACCAGAGAAGGGACCTCGAGCTCTTAGACAGCTCAGAGTCTTTCCCTGCCCGAACCAAAAACCAGACACACCATACACCCGAAAATTCATCCCTACCTGGACCCCAAAGAACCTAGATTCTTAGGGTTCCCTAGTATGATTTCTTTATATAAGTCCTTAAAAAGGTGGGTTATTTGGGGTTTAAGGTAAACCCTAACTGCTCCGAAACCCTAACTATGATAAACCTACAAAAGTACGTAGGAAAAAGCTTGAGCCCCTCGTCAACAAACCGGAGCACTGAGGAAAAGCAAACCCTAAGCCCTCAACCCCGAACCCCTAAAGCCCGAAGCCCTAAACCCTGAAACCCTAAACCCGAAGCCCTAATTATGCCCCAAACCCGATATCCCAAGCCGAGGTACCTAGGACCTTTTGCTATACCCCCTTAGAACCATAATAAAAAAGTACCTTGAGTATTCTCTTGTGCTTTTATATGCGCAAGACTGAAAATAATTAACTATTCCTAAAACCCTAAGCCCTTAGCCCTAATTATGCCCCAAACCCGATATCCCAAGCCCAAATACCTACGGTTGATGGTATAAATCCTGCATGATGTCAAGGACCCTAAACTATGACCCCCTATAGATCCCTTTTCAGGAACCCCCAGGATTTATATAGGACCTTTCGGGACCCCATAAAAAGCGAACAGGGACGGGCGACGTGCAGCGTTGGCACGGGAGACCCAGGTTCCTCCACCCGCGGCTGGGAGTCGAAACAGGGTTTAGGGTTTAAAGGGCGTAGGGTTTAAGGTTTAGGGTTAGGGTTTATAGGGTTATAGGGTTTATGGTTTAGGGTTTATAATAGGGTTTAAAACGTTTAGGGTTTGAAGGGTTTAGGGCTTATAGGGTACGGTTGAGGGTTTAGGGCTTATAGGGTTTATAGGGTTGAGGGTTTAGGGCTTATAGGGTTTATAGGGTTGAGGGTTTAGGGCTTATAGGGTTTAGGGTTTAGGGTTTAGGGCTTATAGGGTTTATAGGGCTGAGGGTTTAGGGCTTATAGGGTTTAGGGTTTAGGGTTTAGGGCTTATAGGGTTTATAGGGCTGAGGGTTTAGGGCTTATAGGGTTTAGGGTTTAGGGTTTAGGGCTTATAGGGTTTATAGGGCTGAGGGTTTAGGGCTTATAGGGTTTAGGGTTTAGGGTTTAGGGCTTATAGGGTTTATAGGGCTGAGGGTTTAGGGCTTATAGGGTTTAGGGTTTAGGGTTTAGGGCTTATAGGGTTTATAGGGTTGAGGGTTTAGGGCTTATAGGGTTTATAGGGTATAAGGCTTATAGGGTTTATAGGGTTTAGAGTTTGGTTTTGGGTTTATGTTATCATCATGTTATCAGAAGGGTTCCTTGGCGAGGCTTCCTTTAAGGGTTCCCTTAAGGGTTCCTCTGAGGGCTCCGTTTGAACCTGCAGGGCTCAGGGTCTAAGAACCTGAAACTACCAAAACCTACTTTTCTGCAGGGTCCCCATGAATTAGTTCTATTTAATATTTATAAGGGTTGATACCAAGAACATGCAAAAACATGCAGGAACTTCCCCATCTTCTCAAACTCCCACAAATACGTACTGCCCCCAATAAGTCACAGCATTGAAAGGTTAAACTTTCCGATTCCTACTAAACTACAAGAACCTAAAAGGTCTAAAGGTTGGATATTGGAGATCTAAAGATAAATACTGAATTCGGGTCTTCGCATCGGACTCAGAATCTAAGTCTTAACCCGTGGCTCTGGATTCTAAGGGTGCCAGGGTTTTTTTGAGGCAGGGTATCCAGCCAAAACACAAGAGTACCCCACGGGGTGCACTAGTTGACTACGAACTGGTGAAACATACTGTGCCGTCTTCGTTTAACAAAAGGGTTTTCGCATGATTCAAAGGCATATAGCGTCGCCATTGCAGAATATGGTAGATTGTGGCCCGTCAGCTGTCGGGTATAAACCCCGTGAATCCGTTGTAGCACATGAAGCTGGTAAGACACCAACTAGTCATAGCTTCAACTTCCTAAATGCAGCCCTTCCCTAAGGCTCCATGTACCCGTATAGTATATACTTCGGCCTCAACGTACCTACATAGGGACCCCTTTAAGGCCCAAGTATCTACCATAAAGGTACATGGAGCCTTGGGGCTTAGTTAGTTGTCTCACTTTTAACTCTGCCATCCTCAAGTGGAGGTCATTCTTCTGGGTAGGTTGTCGTGCTTCTGAACTTTCTGAATGCCTTGCGTCCTTACGGGGTAGAAGCCACAATCATAGCACAGCATTTCGAACAAGCCTAAACCCTTGCCTCAAACCTCTGCTTGGAGGATCATGGAACTTAGTAGGTAGGGTTAGAAGTACCTTACTCGCGGCTATAAGAAGACATAGGTATAGTTACCTGACTTCTAACCCTAGATACTATGTCCCATGATCCTCTAAATACACCGAAAGCCCATATAGAACCCTTGATAGTAACCCTTATAGATCCCTTGAAGAACCCTAGTTACTATGCCTCATGATCCTTTAAGTAAACCCTTAAATCCACACACTAAGCCCCACTTCCCCGAGCTCAAGAATTTCTCTAGTCCCGGAGCGCCCCAAAATCCCCAAACCCGCGAAACACATCTGAAAATAATTGGGGTTTAGGGCTGAGGGTTCAGACAGCCCCCTACAAACCCTGAAATTCTTGCAGTAATCCGTAATCTAGGGGCCGTAACAAATAGAATAGAGTCTGGGAGGTCATTATATAATAAGGAACCCCCAAAACCATATGTTAGTTAAATAGGCCCCTAAACACCCTAAACCCTAAGGAACCCTCAAACCCTATTCAAACTAGATGGGCCCCTAAACACCCTAAACCCTAAACCCAGAATCCTTGCCGGAGGCAGCCCCGAAGTTGATGGACTCGTCGGTGTCGCATCGCTTGAGATGCCTCGCTGTGCTGCTGCGATTTCATGCCAGGGCCCTCCGGGGTTTGGGTTTAGGGTACCTTAGGGTTTAGGGCTTAGGGTAGGGTTTTGGGGTACCTTAGGGTTTATAGGGCTTAGGGTAGGGTTTGGGGTACCTTAGGGTTTAGGGCTTAGGGTAGGGTTTTGGGGTGCCTTAGGGTTTAGGGCTTAGGGGTTGCCAGGACCCCCTCTAAGGGCCCTTCCATTAGAGACCTTATCGCACTATTGAATCACGATTAAGTGCTTGGGGTATAATAGGGGCAGTTGGGGGGTCCAGCCCTAAACCCTGAACCACCTTCTACAAGGAACCTCTTGCCTGGTTAGGCGTATGGCACCTAGATAGATGTGAGCAGTATTCCTAGGATGGTAACTTGGGTTGGGATCATCCTACTGGGGCTGAGGTTTTACGATATATGTTATCCTATGGTGGGGGGTGAGATCTTGAGATAGAAATTTTATCCTAGGGTGGGGGCTGGGTGGTGCCATACACCAAAATAGGCAAGGTATCATCTAACTTGCAAGCCCTCAACTGTCCCCTAGTACGGGCTGAATGCAAATCCCAAACATGGACTTTGGGGCTCAGGCATTAGGGTTTTGTGGCGCAGGGTTTAATGCTTAGGCTGCAGACTAAATTGGGGCCTTACAGTAGTAGTTTTTGAAAGGGCTTAGGCGTGAGGCTTTTGGCTTTTAAGGCTTGTAAGGTACGCCTCTCTGGCTGTGCCCCTATTTGTCGTTTACTTATCAAGAGCAAGACGTCGAGGTCCCATGTTTCTTCGACTTTCCTGCCATACCCAAACCTTGCATAAACTGAACTGACCTCTGTTCTACACTGAATACCCACTATTAAGGAGTATAAGAGCTCTATGAAAGGGTCCTTGGGCCGGGGGTGCTGGCAAGGCCGAGCGTTTGGAGTAGGGTTTAGGGTTGGGGCAGGTGCCTTGGCGCGTGAGCCTCCACGTCGAGGTCACCCAAACCTGAGCATTGAGCTTCGATGCTGATTGCAACACGAAGGGGCGTAAAAGACAGACTGGGCTGTGATCCGAAAATCTGTATGAAGCCTTCCTGTTACAAGCAAAATCACGAAACTTCGTTGACTTCGTTTCGCTTCCTATGAACTGTCGGGAAATGAATTACCTATACTAGTTCGGGGGTTCCTTTTTATGATTACAGTATAATGGGCCACAAAAACCAGATTCTAATTATTGAGGCCCCTATATTATACCAACCTAAGGCTACTTCAATCCTAAAGTCCTACACCCCAAACCGCCAACCCAAGGCCTAACGTACTAATTATCGGGTCCGTGTGACCCGCCTGGCTGAAATGAGCTGAGATGACCCGTGCAGCAGGACTCTTTCGGCTTTAGGGCCTACGATGTTGGACGTGGAAGGTTTTGGGTTTGGGGTTTAGGGCTTAGCCTTCTCATCCTTAGCATTCCCATGCCGCAAACCTACAGTCTAATCCCAAAGCTGCAGAATCAAAAGTCGCATGCAGGAGTCTCTTTGGCAAATCTTCCCGGAACATCTCTGGACGTCATGATGCCTTCACAGAGCCATGCGGCCAGCGCGAGGCTGCCACTTGCAGCACCACATCCAGATGCTGGACAGCATGTAATTACGTTTTTTTCACATTTTGCCAGCGAATTCTCAACCCCCACCCCCGGCAAAAGCAATTTAAAGAGGCTTTGTAAACAGTTCTCGACTCCCCTAATCGAGCCAGGATTTTTTTTGATGGGACCTATTTTTAAAAACGAAAGAATTTTATTAAAAACAGAAAAAGATTTTAATAAAATCTATTTGTAGTCTTATTTCCTCAAGAAGCGAGTTTTTATTAAAAACCGAAAAGATTTTAAAACCACTGCGAATTCAAAGGTTCTTCAATAAAAAATCTACCCATTACCCAGAAACTTGGGCGATCTTTTAAAACCTCAGGGTGGGGGTAGGGGGTGTAGGTTGGCCGATGAACATTTGTTGTTTGAACAGTCGGGATTGCGCAGCAATGGCAGGCACAACAAGGTCCTTGTGGTAGAGAACCGACTGGTGACTTCGAAGTTGTCAAATCTCGTACCAGGCCATTAACCCAAAACCTAAATCCTAAAGCTCTCAACCCGAAGCTCTAACTCATTGATCTCCGCAGTGCCAGAACCTAAATCCAGAACCTAAACACCGAAGAGCAACGCCATCAGCCCTGCATAAGTATAATAGAAGAGCTGCTTACAACTTAACCCCACTGCTAAAGAATACAAAAAAGCTACAGCAACAACCCCTAAACCCCTCAACCCCAAACCCTAGTTATCGTATTCAACCGGAAGTTGCTTCTTCCTCGACCTCTCCGACACGAAGTGCCCCCATAAACTCTGTGTGATCACTCAATGCTGTGCCGACTTTGAAAGTCGAAGGGGAAAAGGAGGGACCCTTAATGGGGACCCCCACCTTATAATGGGCTATGTAATGGGTATATAATAGCTATATTAAGGGTATATACCTGGGGGTCCTTATTGAGGCTCCCTCCTTTTACCCTTGGAGAAAATCGAAGTTTAGGAAGTTTAGGGTCTAGGGCCTCGTGGCCCTAAACCCGACACCATAAATCTTAAGCGCAACAGTCTGCCCCCTTACACCAAGCAAAACTGCAAGATCAATATGTAAACAGTTATCTCTCTCTCTCTCTCTATAACATATATATATATATATATGTGTGTGTGTGTGTATGTATGTACATATATGCACATAACTCTGTGTGTATATATACATGTAGATAGTTATGTATACTTATGTGTATATACATACAAACATATGTACATATACACATACAAATTTAAATTGTATTCATGCATAAGCATGTAAAATTACTCATGCAGGGAAACACTTATTCTCGCCAAGACTCCTCTTTGCCTAAAGCGCTGGGCAGCTGGATGCAGCAGAGCATACGGCCTTGGAAACCTGGGCGAGAGGCTTACCTGAACCTACCAAAACCTAGTGCTTTGTAGGGCCCCTATACACCCAGGTTATTGTTCACAATAAAACCTACAAGCAGTGTAGGTTATGGCAGCTTTCGGTTGTGTTTAGGGTTTCGCGATGGCGACCAATGCTTGTTGGGTTAGGGTTATAGGCTATAAGGATGCGGTTCGAGGAGGTTCTATGCTCAGGGTTCACTAGGGGGGCGGAGGTTCTTTTTTTGCGATGCACCAGAGTCTTGGAAAGTTCAAGCAGAACCGCAGACTCATTGCTGCTGTTGCAGGACATAAGGGCCTTCACATGGGTGGTTGTCAAAGCTAAGGTTCTTTTTTGGGTTACCCTAAATAATTAAGGACCCCAAAAGGGACCCTAATTTTGACAAACACCCACATGGGTGGCTGTCAGAATTAGGGTCCCTTTTTGGGTCCCTATTATAATACGGCACCTATTATTTAGGGCACCCAAAAAGGTACCATAATCTTGACAACCACCCACATGTAGAATACGGGTATATTGTGGAATTTCGGCTCTCGGGATGCAGCTTTGCAGTGCCAATCGCATGCAGCTCCCCTGGCGGGGGCTCCTCGGCTCTTCGTAGAGTTTAGGGTTTAGGGTAGGGTTTAGGGTTTAGGGTTTAGGGGTTTAGGGTTTAGGGTTTAGGGCCTTCTGTGGGTTTCTAAAAGCAAGGCTTACAACAAATCTTGAACACGAAGCCCAGAATATCCGAAGTCCTTATACAACCCTAATCTAGGATGCCCAGTAACCCAGGAATAAAAAGGGCTCCCTTCTTGGTATTGGGTAACTGAATCAGGAGCCTAGGACTACAAAAGGGGAGTAAGGGTACTACTGGGCATCCTACCCTAAACCCTAAACCCCTAAACCCTTAAAACCCCTAAACCCTGAACCCCTAAACTGGGCATCCTAGTGATTAAGACGCTTATCCGAACCGTCGCTGCGATCCTACGTTCCAATACCAACTCATTCGGCATGGAGTTTCGAGTTTAGGTTTAGGGGTTTAGGGGTGTGGTGGATTGGTGGGTTTAAGGTTTATAGGGGTTTAGGGGTTTGCGGGTTTGGTGGGTTTAAGGCTTAGGGGTTTAGAGGTTTAGATTTTCGGGGTTTGGTGGGTTTAAGGTTTTTTTTAAAACACATGTTAGACCCAACCCTCCCACTGAGTCTCCTCTGGCGTGTAAGGTTTAGGTTTCGGGGTTTAGGGGTTTGGTGGGTTTGAGGTTTATAGGAGTTTAGGGGTTTAGGGTGTAGGCCCTTGGAACCCCTGCAACACCCTCGTCAAAGCCTAAACAAACCCATCGACTGTAGTGTATTGTGGCACCCGGGCCTGGACCCCATAATCCTTCCATTTTATGGTTCATTATTCGAATTTTCTTATATGGATCCGTACAAAGTTGATAGTACTTTGATGTTACGGTATCTGAATTATATGAGGAAACCATAAAAAGAGGAAGGAACACTTAAAAAGGTAGGCTTTATTGGGGGCCTACCGCCCGAGCGAAAACTCCAAAAGTTTGAGCCGCGGAGCGCTAGCTGCCTCGGCTCCTGCGAAGCCTGTCCAGGGATATCATAGTAAGGTCTCTGATAGGCATTAGGGCATATTAGACTATCGGTTTAGGGTTTAGGGTTTGGGGAAGTATATTCCTTCAGTAAGTGATTTTGGAAGGTTTGCATGGGCCCTACGGCTCCATGTACCCATATAGGATATACATTGGCCCCAAAGTACGTATACAGGGACCCTTTTGAGGCCTAAGTATACTATACTATATAGGGTACATGACGCCTTGGGACACGAAGATGATGCATACAGTATCCAGAAAGAGAACTACATCTACCCGAAGCCATGCAGCAACGCCTACCAGCAGCCCCCAACACTCCGAAATAGCAGGATGCGACCCTTGACTGTACTATAAACCTAGTTGGAACCACAATTCTGTAATTGAGGGTTCTGCCTGTGACCGAAGGAGATCCGGCGTCGACAGGCTCGAGCTGGATATTGCAGCAGAGAAGGATCCGCTGTCCTGGGCGTTAAACAACGTTGTGGAGAACATTGTAGCAGAAGGTTAGGCCCTGAACTCCTGAACCCTAAGTAGCAGTTAGTCCGAAAGAATGGAACCAAGCAGAACCCCAAACCCCTAAACCCTAGGTATATTGTCCTAAAACCAGGCGTTCCGAAAGTTGACACGCCTTTGCAGTCTCGGTTCATCGCATGTAGTTCATGCTTAATTGTCAATGGTTTAGGGTGTAGCGCTCAGGATATTGGGCTTTAGGGGGTTTAGGGACTTGTCCAGTATCCTGCGGGAGCTCAAGGATAAGTTCTGGTCTTATGTCGGGATTATAATACGAAAAGCAAGACAGTCAGCAATCTCCCATACGATTAGAAGAACCACTCTTCATCCTTGAAGGAACCCCTCCCTCCTTCAAAGGAACTCTCAGATCTCTCAAGGAAGCCCCTTTGAGGGGAAGCCCTGAGAAAGCCTGGGGAGCCTGGTGTATAGGGACATTTTGGACCGTTCTCTAAAGTAGGGATCCTTTGAGGGTTCTGTTTACAAGGGTGCCGTATATTTGGGATCTGCCTTAAAGGGGGCCTATAGTTGGAGAACTACATCGGAGGCCTCAAAGGGTGGGATGAAGGTAGGTGGGATTAAGGATCCCCTATATAAGAACTCTTACTTCGGAATATCCCACCTACCTTCATCCTACCTTTTGATCCACCGAAACCCTAAACCCTAAACCCTAAACCCCTAAACCCTAAACCCTAAACCCTAAACCGTTCGGCACAGATTCCAAGGTGGTCGATCGGGTGAGCTCGTGACCAAGTCCGTCGCTGGCACTGCCTCGCTTCAGGGTGTTTACCCATAGGCCCCTGAGTAGCTCAGTAGCTCCTTTTTGGGACTATGTTTAGGGTTTAGGGTTTAGGGTTTAGGGCTTAGGGTTTAGGGTTTAGGGTTTAGGGTTATAGGATTCTATATATGAACCCCCAAAAGGAACTACTTCCTCGCTTTCGAGGAGTTTAATGTGGGAACCTGATTGAGAAACATTGGGCCTAAGGGTTCCTTTAAACGGGTCTATAAGGGTTACTATAAGGGATGTACAATAAGGGTACTAAAACCAGTGTAATGAGGAACCTGATTAAGAAACCTTGGGCCTTCATTAGGGTTCCTTACATGAATCCTACTATTTGGGGGGTTAATTACAAGCCCAGGGTTTCTTAATCAGATTCTTACATTAGGGCGTGTTGGGTTTCCGGTCGGGGGTTGCAGGTTTAGGGTTTGTTTGGCCTTAAGGCTTAGGGTTTTGGTCTCAGGGTTTGGTGTGCCTTGCATTCTCTGTGAGTGCGCGGGCTGTGTCCTGTGGAATTGCTGGTCTAGGTTTGCCTCAAGGCCCATGGGACTTAGTAAGCAAGGTTATAAGTAGGTTGCAATTAAGGTAACCCCACTTAGGGGACGTATAACCCCAGTTATAACCTACTTACTAAGTCCCATGATCCTTTAAGTGTGGGGTCTGAAGGTTCAGGGAGGGTGCAGGGTTCCAGTGTCGTTTAATGGCTCGACGTCGGAGTCTGTGAGGGTATAAAGGAATAGGATTTTTTTGGAATAGGAAGCTAGACCCAAGAGTAACCTAGGAATAAAAAGGGTGCCCTTTTTGGTTTAAGGGGGCTTATAAGGGAACCTAAACCCTAAAAAAGGAAATAAGGGCCTACTCTGGGTCCTAGGAAGCCAGCCAGAGAGCAGCCATCGTTGATGCTGGACGAAACATGCGACAAAAATGAGGAACATAATTCTCTCAGGCTCTCAGGCATGTGCACCTGTCCCGTGACACCTAAAGGCTAAATCGAATTTCAATTGCCATCCATCCATCCATCCATCCATCCAATCTAGTGTCTTAGCGCAGAACAAGTGCTCTTTGCAAGCCGTGGGCCTGCGAAGGCAGAAACGCTGACATACGAGCCTAATCGCGGGATGTGGCGTATGCTTTTCGACCATGTGCGCCCAAGGTTGCCTATGCAAATCCACTCTTGCTGGATGAGGTTGTTGCTAACTAACACATTGCGGTTGGCTTTTTCGAGTTCAACCGTGGATCGAGAATATTGCAAACTTGTATCAACCAGAAATCCCTGAAAACCAAACCCTACAAGACCCATAAAGAGTCCTGACAGAAGCCGTATAATTGCAAGCTTTGTAAAATCAAGACCCTAAACCCTAAACCCCTGGAACTTACGAGGCTCCCCAGTAGCCCGCGCCAAAGATTAACAGGGCTACCCTTCTTACTACCCAATAAAGGAACCCCAAAACCCTATTCTAATCATCAAGGCCCTCATATCATAGAATCCTATTGTAGATTCCTTTAAACTTACTACCCCACTAAACCACAAAAATGAAAGGTTAAACTTTCCGATTCCCACCAAACTCCAAGAACCCATTTTAGAAAGTTTAAAGGTTGGGTATTGGGGATCGGAGCCTTTGTTCGCACCATCGGCTTTAACAATAGGGCCCTCGCTCATCGCGGGCCGATCGCTGTCCCGGGAACTGCCCGACATCTGCAAGCCACGAATCATCTCCTGGGCAGCAGGACGGTAAACACAGGGGATAATCTTCTACCACCTATTCTATTATATACCAATATAGTAGCAGCCCCCCCCTCCCCCCCCTCCCCCCAAAAAAACAAGTATTATGTGTTGGTAGCCTTCTATACTCAGGGTTTAGAGCTCAAAGGGCTTGGGGTGTCATTTTTGGAGCAACTTATCGAATCGTCAGAAAGGGTTTCTGGGTATAGCATGCTATAGCTACTTGTAAAGGGGGAACCCGAAGGACCCCGCAGTAGTAGTAGTCGTCGTCGTAGTAGTAGTAGTAGTAGTAGTAGTAGTAGTAGTAGTAGTAGTAGTAGTAGTAGTAGTAGTAGTAGTAGTAGTAGTAGTGGTAGTAGTGGTAGTAGTGGTAGAAGTGGTAGAAGTGGTAGTAGTGGTAGTAGTGGTAGTAGTGGTAGTAGTGGTAGTAGTGGTAGTAGTAGTAGTAGTAGTAGTAGTGGTAGTGGTAGTGGTAGTAGTAGCAGCAGTGGTGTGCTACTGTAATTGCAAGTACAGTCGAACGCTAACTCCGATCGCTGGACCTTGAAAACCTACAACCCCGAAACACATGTGCGAACCCCCCTTAGCCTAAACCCATATTCGAACCCTATGATAAAATCTAATGCCCCGCATATGCTCACCGAAACCCCAGTCAGACCCGTAACGCAACCATGCGAGACGACGAAAGCCTAAGCCAAACTGGAGGCGGAGGTCGCGTAGGGCTCGGGTCTGAACCACCTGGTAGAGGCCTGCCAGCACGATAGACCTGAGCCGGGAAATGATCAGGCTTTGACGGGTGATCGAATGCAGGGACTTACGGATTAGTTGATGTAGGGGCATTAAAAAATTAGAACAGGGTTTGGGGAGTACATTCTACTTTAATCATAAGGCGGAAGCCCCATAATAATATCGGTACTCATTAAAGCCCCTATTTTTAAAGTGTTCTTACCGGGGTTTGGAGGAGCGGAATGGGGATTCGGCAGACCCAGAGAGCCCCATACCTTAATTAAGGAATATAGAATAAATCATAATATCAGGATTTAGGGTTTCAAGGTTTAGGGTGTAGGCAAAACTGAACCCCGAACACCAAAAGCCCAATGGAGGACCTGAAGATAAGGGCCTCACTGATTAGAGTATGGCTTTGGGGCCCAGTATACTGTAATCATATTAGTAAGGACCCCCCGCCCCCCAAAAAAAACATAAATAGCATAGGTCATTATGACAGCCCTTATATTGAAGGACCTCAGAGTCAGCTCCAAATAAAAGCATCTCCGAAATCCGGTAGGACTGACGAAATCTCCGCACCCGAACCTAAACTCAATTTCTCTGGGCTTCTTATTACCCAAACAAGCCACAGAAATCAAAGGTTAAACTTTCCGACTCCTACTAAACAACAAGAACCCAAAACGTTTGAAGGTTACACCAAACCCTAGACCCGAACTTCTAGATTCCTTCAAAGGTGCCTTGAGGCTCCTTTAAAGGATCCCTTTAAGCAAGGTTGGGTATTGGGGATCTATGGCCTTTGGGATTTGGCTGAGGCTGTCTGGGTTTAGGTTTTTAGAGTTTAATTAGGGTATAAGGGGTCTAGGCTTTGGGGGTTTAGGGTAGAGGTTTAGGGTTGAGGGAAACCCCCTTGGCTGTCAATAAACTTTGCCTCAAACTTGCACATACCCTAATTATGTACCCAAAATGTATATACTTTGGCCTTAAAGTACTCCCTATGTAAGTACATTGGGGCCAAGGTATATACTATTTGGGTACATGGACCCATAGGGATGTAAGTTCGCTGTCCGTGGCCACTATCGAAAAAACACATCTTCACCGTACCAGCTACAGAAATGAAGCAGATAACATAGGGGCCTGAACACTCAAAAAAGGGTCTTGAGGCCCGATAAACTATACTTATAATCAGGAAAGGAACCCCCCAAAATAGATTATTCAGGCCCCTTTAGCAACGGGGCTTTGGCGGTGGGGTGTAGCTTTGCAACCTTTGGGTTGGATCCTGAATAGAATAGCCCCTTCATGATAAGGCTACCCTTTTTATTCAAGTCTAATAAGGAAATCCCAAAACAAAAAGGGCAAAAGGGCACCACTGAGGAACTCAGCAGACCCGAACTAAACCCCCCCACAGATCCCTTACAGAACCCTTTAAGGATCCCTTTACGGGCACTGTTGCTCAGGAACCTGGTGTGGTTTAGGGACTCGCAGCGCCCTTCTCCTCCTCAGCCGGGAAGCTGGAACAGGCAGCAGATGGCCCAGGAGACTGTAAACACAAAGATATCGATAAAGCGCTCGTTCGTGTTCCTCATCTTTTAGGGTTTGGGGTTTTAGAGTTTTAGGGTTTAGGGTTTAGGGCTTAGGGTTTTTAGGGACCCAGACAAGGACCTAAACAAAAACCATAAGGTTGGGATATCCCAGAATCCAGTCTTTAATAAAGCCACTAAGATAGGGATATCCGGTTGATGATATAAATCCTCCATTACCTTAAGGACCCGAAACTATGGGCCTTATGGTGTATTCCTTAGAATGGGTCATGCAGGATTCATATCATCAACCGTCCCACCCGAAAGTTTATGTTTAGGGTTTAGGGTTTTGGGTGCTTCTTTGGCTCCTGAGTTTTGGGGTGCCTCGGCTGTCTGGTTCTTAGTAGGGAACGGGGGGATGGATTATGGAGACTATTACAATCCCCAGCCCGAACATTGAAAAATGATAATCCGCATGGTCCTTGGGTACAGCATATGGAACCCCCTGATCTAGGGCTTAGAGTTTACGCTTGGGGTTCAGGGTTTAGGGTAACCCCAAGGGTCCAAGTACCTAATAATCATATACTCTCCAAAATCCTAACCTACATAACTACTATCCTACACCCGAGTACCTAATTATTAAGTCCTTTGGATTGTATAGGGACTACTATACCATTGGGGATTATATAAAGGGACTACTATGTTATTGGGGATTATATAGGGACCACTATATTATTGGGGATTATACAGGGACCACTATATTATTGGGGATTATATAGGGACCACTATATTGTTGGGGATTCTATAGGGGCTACTATATTATTGGGGATTATATAGGGACCACTATATTTTGGGAACTATATAGGGACCACTATATTACTAGGGATTATATAGGGACCACTATATTATTGGGGATTATATAGGGACCACTATATTACTGCGGAGTGTATAGGGACCACTATATTATTGGGGATTATATAGGGACTACTATACGGATAAAGCGCTCGTTCGTGTTCCTTGCCAACCCACGAGGACGACACGAACTCTGCTTAGGGGGAATACTGAAAGGATCGTGGGACTTAGTAAGTAGGTTATAACTGGGCCCTAAGCCGGGTTATCTTAATTGTAACCTACTTATAACCTTACTTACTAAGTCCCATGGGCCTTTAAGTATGTGTCGCCTTGGTTCCTGCTACATCCTAACTGATGTTGGAACCTGATTAAGAAACCCTGGGCCTTCTTTAGGGTTCGTTTAAAGGGGTCTATAAGGGTTACTACAAGGGATGTACAATAAGGGTACTATGATAGTGTAGGAACTTGATTAAGAAACCCTGGCCTATAACCCCAGAATAGTAGGGTTCATATAAGGAACCCTAATAAGGGCCCAAGGTTTGTTTTTGATCAGGTTCCTACATTAGACTAAATCCTGAAATCTGGCCCTACTCTTTTTGCCCACGCTTGGTAAGGCTGTTGCCAGCTTTGAAACCCTAAACCCTAATTAAAGCGCCCCAAGTGCGTCCAAGCGCTCAGGGGAAGGGAAGCCTTCGACTAGGACAGCGACCTCAGATCACTCCCCAGAGAGCCCAATACCCCTCGATTAAGGAATATACCTTAGATTACAAGGGGGTTCCTATTATGATTTAAGGTATATTCCTGAATTCAGGCATATAGATCACTAGGTAGGGCTTTGGGTCATTTTATATTTGCTCTTATTGGGCTTAAGAGGATCTTATCTACTACTATTTTGCAAAGGCTTCAAAAGCACCTCCCAGGTGACTTTCTGTAGAAGCCACGTTGCTTGAAGTGGGCTGGTGCGAAATAAAATTTGCTTGTGCATATGATGCCTGTATGTACAGCGTACGTCTGCATGATGCATGCAGTTATGTATATTATACATAGATAATCATATATATATATATATGTATATATATATATATATGTAGATATAGTGTGTGCATATACATAAA
This sequence comes from Symbiodinium sp. CCMP2592, assembly GCA_905221615.1. Lineage (NCBI taxonomy): Eukaryota > Dinophyceae > Suessiales > Symbiodiniaceae > Symbiodinium > Symbiodinium sp. CCMP2592. The sequence goes on along the minus strand of CAJNDT010003957.1, from coordinate 415,021 downwards.
ACTAAGTTCAATGCATATATGCATACACAAATACATAGAACGAGAGAGAAAGAGCGCGATGCAATAAATCACTGTATGTATGTGTAGATTCCCATAAACAAACAAGCATAGTCTACGGTTGATGATATAAATTCTGCATGACCCAAAATAAGGAATATACCATACTCCCATAGTTTGGGGTCGTTAAGGTAAGGCAGGATTTATATCCTAAACCCTAAACCCCCTATAGATCCCGTAAAGGAACCCCTTAAAGGTATCCTTATAGATCCCGTTAAAGGGAACCCTAGGATTTATATCATCAACCGAAGTACTAGAAACTAGCATCTTCAACAGAGTGACTCGGCCTAGGCCCAATGGTTTTGGTGGGGGGTGTAACCCCTCGGAAGGCCACAGCCTAAACCTCAAACCCGAAAGAAACCCAGAAACTAGTACACAACTCGCATCGCTCATACCAGGAAAAGAGGGTTTTGTGATCCAATGTACCTGTGAACTAATCTAGGGGCCTTAATGATTGGATTAGGGTTTGGGGGCCCAGTATACGATAAGTCTAATAAGGAACCACCAAAATAGTATAGGTAAGGCCCCTGTACTAAACCCCCATAATACCCCTTATAGTAACCCTTATCAACCCCTTTAATTGAAAGGAACTCTTTAAAGTACACTAAACCCTAGACCCTGCCTATCAGTCCAAGGCCTAAGAATGGAACCTCTTGGCGTTAGGGGCATCTCAGGCATCGTCCCCAGAGCGCTTATCTAAGGAATATACCTAGGGATCCTTTAAGGGATCTATAGGGTCTAGGGTTTAAGCGATTCCAATACCCCTGAGTTAGAGAAACCCTAGTACAATCCAAGGCATATTCCTCAACTAGGGGTTTTGGGGCCTCTGGGTCGTAGGCACGTGAAATCTGCTCACAACCTCGGAAGGGTCCTGGTGTTCCAAGCGCAGCAGCTTAACCTCAAGGCTTTAAGAACTCATAACAAAATTCAATGGGTCAAAAGTACCAATATAGTGGGTCAGAAGGTCCCATGTGTGAGCCCTCTGCCCCAGCAACCAGCATGAAAGCACACCCCAGTACCTAAACCCTAAAGGCCAAAGCCTAAACAGTACACCCTATACACCCCTTGACGCGCAACCGCCCCTAAACCCTGAAACCCTCAACCCTAAACCCCTAAACCCCCAAACCCCTACACCCTAAACCCTATAGACCCGAAACCCCTCCGCAAAGGAACCTCAAACGCCTTGAAGGAAATGCAAACCCCTTCGAACGTTTAGCCCCCAGCCAGCTGCCGCACCGAGGGGCCACGAATCCAAAGAGTAAGGTGGACTTAAGAACGGTGCTCTGCCTTGGTATACCCAGAGAGCCCAATACCCCTTAATTAAGGAATATACCTTAAATTATAAGGGGGCTCATATTATAATTAAGCTATATTCTTTAATTAAGGGGTATTGGTTGCTCTGCCTCGGTATAGAGTAGCTAGAGGCTCATACCCTACCCGTTTTTGCAAGGCACTAACTTTTCTATATAGGAGATCCTATATAAGCATGAAACTAGCAGGTACCCTAAAAAGGTCAGGGAATCACCCTCCAGGTTTCGGACACACTATTAAAGGGATTGCTATAGATATCGGTACTATTCACTCCCAAGTATATACTATTTAAAGTACATGGAGTTTCAAGGCTTAAGTGTCACTGGCTTTCATGCCCCGAAACCCTAAACCTACGCCCTAGAGCCATGGTGGTTTTTGCGTTTTAGGAGGTTTAGAGCTGTGGGCTTCCCTGGCAAGAAATTCCTCGAGCCTTCAATGCAACCACCCATAAACTCCCAGGAAGCGGTTTAGGGTTTAGGGCAGTAAAGCCCATAAAGTTGGAGAAACCGGATTAAGGTCAAATAGTAATACTCTTAAGGATTGAGGCTAAGCGGCTATTGGGTTTCCAACTTTTGGGCTTCTACTGTATGTTAAGGGGCTGCGGCTTCGCCGTTTCAGACACTCAGGGCAGGATATTGCCAGAAAGGTCACATCCCTCTCAATACAAAGCTCTTCCTAAACCCCAAACCCTAAACCCTAGACCCTAAACCCCAAACCCAAAGCCCTGAGCCTGAAAACCCAAACCCTAAGCCCCAAAGGTGTCATACGAGTGTGGCGAAAGGGTGGAACAAACGCTTGTGAAGATTCCAGATTGGCCGGTTGGGGCCGTAATTGTAAGGATATACTACGGTGCCGCCCTGTTTGAGCATCCGATGAAGATTTCGGGGCTTAATCAATGTTTACCCTAAGGGTCCTAACAAACTGGGAAACCTCCAAGTTGAGGGTTTCTGAACCCCAAAGAGACCCAAGGACTCTCCCTAGGACATTCCGGACCCTCCCAAGGAGATACCTGGACCCTTAGGGTAGTTAGTTTAATTCAACGTTTCAACCTTTCAGGATTTGGTGGAGTTGGGTCGTCAACCCTATGGTTCCCTTAAAGAACCCAGAACCCCTAGAGTTCTTTGGGGATCCCTTTTCCGGAGCCCTATGGTGTCGAGGTTCCGGCCTTTCCGCCCATAACGAAGCAAGGCGGTAGAAGTGAACTTGTTTCAGTCCGAAACAAGCACTCCGCTGCCGAGCTGCGCTTCATCCAAAGTCTCTGACAGCAGGTCGCGCAAATTCTCGCGCCTGCTTCACGGAGCATTGAAAGCTTTTGGGCTTAAAGTCCATTTCAGCCCGACGCTAGCATGACGACATATATGAGTAATCCTTTCCAGCTGGTGCTGAATGTGCCCTCTATATGCTAGCATGTTGGGAAGCAAAGACTCGGGAAGCACTTAACTCGGGGATACACCCAATGACGAGGATTTCATGGAGCAAGAGTACAGTACAATGGCGGCCTAGTAAGATTAGCCTTAGAGAGCGGTCGACTGTGGGGCCTGGGTTTGGAAACAAATTTAACAAACCAACACACCACGACAAGAATCCAGGACAAGAATCCTTGACAAGGCGATACAGACATCAATCATTTCAACAAAAGATGCGTGAACAGAAGGTTAAGAGCAGCAAGTAAGCATCACGAGCCCGATCCAAAGGCCTACGTAACTTCAAAAACTCCTTATACACAAACGCAGGCCCCAGGATCGACCCTTCTGTAGCCTTAAGGGGTCGTTTCAAGGGCCGGGGGTTGAGAACCTGTAATTAGCTAATTAGGTTAAGCGACATGCCCGACCGGGGCAGACCATGTGGTGCAATGGGCCCAGCCGTCTATACAGACAGGCCTTGTCTCCATGTAGCTGTGCTTCATCTGTTCTTCGTGCTGTGCCCGCGCTGTACCTGCGAACTCCAACCGATGAACCCCGAACGCACTACTCACTACTTGTCGTGATACTCCGGCAAAAGAATTAAGAGGGTTTAAGTGTAGCAATATAGCGGCCTAAAAAAACTGCCAACAATTACTGTGGGGTCGTGATAAGGCTATAATATAGTATACCCCGACACCTTTTTCTGATTCTTGAGGCCCCTATAGGAACTGTGTGCGTTGGGCCGGCCACTGTCTGCTACAGTTACAGCTCAGTCGCAAGCCTCATCGAGTTTCATGGCTCCTTTACTATAAGGGCCTTTAGAATAGGGTCCACTATGCTCTAATAATTATTAGAAGGAGCCCCCCAACATAGTACAGGTAAATATTCAGGCCCTTATATTACATGACACCATTACCACCCAGGTCACACGACATGAAATGCAAGAGCCAAGTCACCGATGGCTTCGTCGTGGAGCACCCGGCCCACATGCAGAGAGTGTTCGTGCTGAGTTTGGCTCATGCCCACGCTTTCCTGCATGCAACAGCCGGGGATAATCGGAACCTGTAGTTTGGTTTGCTTGCACGGCTTCCACTTGATTTCAAACGAATCAGACTTGAATCCTGTGCAAACTACAATTATGTTTAATGCAAGGTCTCACATGGTTGGCCGTCGTGGATGCATGTCGAGGTAGTGAAATCTTCGTTCGTGCATAACATGAAAAGGACGAAGCCCTGACAGCATCGACTGGTAGGGAAAAGGACTGCATAGAGGATTCGGCGAATCAAAAATATTTACCCTCATGTAATACCAAATGAACAGGTCCTGGTGAACCAAATCGCTCATATGACATTCAGCAACCATTCAGCATCATGACGCCAATCTTGCAAGTTGGGATTTCCATCGTGAATGGGATCGGCCCAGATGTGTGCGACAACGCTGTGAGTTCACAGGGCTACCTACTGATCGCCTTCGAAAGTATCCTACCGGAAAGGTCAATTGAGTTTCGTGGGCTTCGGCTTGTAACCCAAAGGCTCCATGTACCCATATAGTAGATACATAGGCCTTAAAATGCCTATATAGGGACCCTTTTAAGGCCTAAGTACCTACTAGATGAGCACATGGAGTCTTAGGGTAAGTGTATGATGATGTTGCGTGGTTGCATAGCCCCTAAACCCCTAACCCCTAAACCCCTAACCCCTAAATGTTGCAACTTCCGTCCTCGTGCTGGTAAGAGCTGCAACGGACCGACCTGCAAGATTCGTTGTGGCGGGTCTGCGCCAACCGGACACCGGCTTAGGTGTCTGAGCTCCCACAACAGTGTTTAGGGTTTAGGGTTACTCTTTATTCAAGCTGGTTTGGGAATATAGCATGCTCGATTACCAGGTTTTGGCCAGAAGCTGGTTTATCGACTGTACTATGAACCGGCTGAGGCACATTCACGAATTGAAGTTCCAAGTAAAAAAAGGCAGGACAATTGCGGAACGTGGGCGCTTCAAAGCTGGGCGGGAACAAACCGTGCTGCCGCTCACATTCGGAAGGTCGACGTTGTTACAGCTATGTGTATGTATGTGTGTTTGTTTGTCTATCTTTTTCTCTCTCTCTCTCTCTCTCTCTCTCTCTCTCTCTATATATATATATATATATATTTATATAAATTGGCTACACATGTTAAAAGATAAAAATGTAGGTCACTTAACACCGAACATAATGCAATATGATGCACACCGTCTGTTTAAAGTTCGACTTAATGTGCTTCGTCGGGCAGCACCGCACGCAAATAACGTGGAGACTTGGAGCGTTGAAACTGTGCTGTTGCGCTATACTGTCGCCGCAACTCGACGCCACAGCTTGTTTGTTTACTAACTAGTTTTTAATGATGATACTCAGCCATCTGTGCCATCCTTCTTCAACACGTCACCAGTGCTGATTCTTGAACCAACCATCAGCCACCGTGATCGTCTGCAAAATGCCCGCGCGAACTCAAGCATAAATGTAATCAGATGCACCAAACACTTGCGAAAGGTGTTATCCATGCAACGTTCGACAGAGAAGCACAAAATGCAGGCATAATACAAGCGCAGTTATTTACTTTGCTGCCATAATCTGTGGCACAGAACAATAGCGCAGGAGACATGGTGGCGTTCTGGCTCACAGCAAAAAAGACATGCACTAAAGCAATCGTACGAGGACAACAGTGGAAACAACAAGCACAAGTCGAGTTCGCTGATTTGTTCTGGCTCTTGTGCAATGTAGTAGTGCAAAATTGTCCGGTTGCCAGAGGATTCAACCTTCAGCTTCAACAGGGAATCGGATAATGAATCCTGTACGACAAGGAAGGCTGGAGGAACTTGAAAAGCCGGGCTTGACGAAGAGTCCGGTGTTGGTCCAAGCACCTAACTATCGAGTCTGTGGCCCTGAACCCTCGTATCTACTATGTATTGGGCTCCCAAACCTTATAGAATCATAAAATATTAAGGCCCCTTTAAAGGAACCCTACTATAGATCCCCTATAGGCCCCTTTAAAGGAACCCCCTATGGCACGAACCCTTACAGCACCCTCGACGGAACCTTGACTTGAAACGTCGACACTCTAAACTCCAACCCTATGAACGGTACACCCTAAATCGAATTATTAGACCTAAGCCCTAGACCCCCTAAGCCCTGAAACCCAAAACCCTATTGCGGAGACATTTGTAGAATGATTTTCGCACTTACAACCTTTAGAAAGACCTGTTAAAGACACATCTGTAAGCAAAGCCCTTGGAAAGACCCCTGTGGAACCTGTACGGAACCCTTCTAGCTACAACTGTAGAATTCTGCGGCTCCGGTGCTAGTCCAAGCACCCAATGATCGAATCTACCACCCTGAACACACGCATCATCTTATGTATTGGGTTCCGTAAAACCCTGTAGAATTCTGAGCCGAACCCTTTTCAGTACCCTCGACGGAACCCCGAAGCGTCTAAACCCAAATCAGTAGAGCAGTCTTTCCCCATAGCATTTGTCCAGAGCCCTAGTGCTCTGAAGACTTTTTTCGCGCTCTCTCTCTCTCTCTCACACACCCTAGGCCCTAACCCTACCCCCCCCACTAATCGCAAACCCCTAAACCCCTAAATTCTAAACTTCTTCCACTTCCCTACACCCGAAACCCCAGATCCTAAACCTAAACCCTATATCCCTAAAACCCCAAAAAACCATTGCAGAGGCAAGAAGCTCGAGGTGCTGGGAGGCGCCTGTCTTCATTGCCTCCTGGTGCTGCCTGTTGGTTTAGTAGGGTTTAGGGTTCAGGGTTTAGGGTTTACCCTAAGGGTCCAAGTATCTCCTTAGGAGGGTCCGAAATCTCCTACGGAGAGTCCTTGGGTCTTTTAGGGGTCTCAGAATCCCATAAGGTTGAGGTTCCCCAATTTGTTAGGACCCTTAGGGTAGGGCTTTTGATATTGAAAGACTGCTTTGTGGTCTGAATGACTCTGTATCAGGGTTTAGGTGTTGATGTCGGGATTATTATGACCCTTTTTCTTGTCAGGCTTTACAGCGATGCCCTTCAGGTCCGAAGCAACTCATACTGAGGTACTTGGGTTTAGGGAAGTAGTAGCGCAGGCTAGTATTTGAGGAGTATAATGTGTCTGTGTATATATATATATATATATGTACACCAGAAACCCTTGATAAGCACTGCCCCCATCTTCTGGTGAAGGGTTTGGTTTCAAAACAGTGCCCGTTCTCTGCTGGGCTAAGGGTGGACGACGTGTTTAATTGTGGTTTGCCAGCGTGACCTTCTAACGAGACCTGCCGGCTCATACCCTGCCGCTTGTTTTGGGGGTACCTACCTTTCTATATAGGAGACCCTAACAAGAAAACTAGGTACCCTAAACAAGGGGTAGGGTATGACCCTCCAGGGAGACCCAGAGGAAAACAAGTACAGTAGTGTCTGGCCGGTCTGGCTAAACGTGTTGATCCTTCGGGAAAGGAACAACAAACAGCATCCTCTTGAGAAGACGCCCTCAATGCTTTCGGCCAGCATGTTACTTGGAGGATCATGTGTTCACGAATATGACTATGAATACAAACCTCTATGTATATATATATATATATATATATATATATGAAAACATAAATGCATATACATACACACACATAGATAAACATAGACATAGACATCACCAGTGACATCTACATATACCTAACTTTGAAGACACATGGTCTGTACATCACTAATTGCTTTTGCTACTGGATCACGGTTATATCCAACCTTGCTGAGGTCGACGTACTCACCGGGGTTTGGGATTCTTTTTAAGCGTTCCTATTTAGTCCTATTTTAATCCTTCAGGCAGGGTTCATCCCTTAGGGCGTTGACTTTTTGATTTCGACATTTCGGGTTCTCACTCTCATGGGACATGGACCAGAAGAGTCGTATTCCAGCCTCATCGTCCTCACTGAACCTCACCTTTTCTAGAGTGATGCCCTTTTGAAAGACTTCCACCAAGGCGGGGCTCGCCCACTCCAACCTCTCGTCGCTGATCACCGAGTCGCTCCACAGTTCCTTCGCTTCGACCAGCGGCGTCACCCAGTGTGCTAGGGGTTTGGGTTTAGGGTTTAGGGTTTAGGGTTTAGGGTTTTCCATCGGCCAGTTTCAGGAGCCTGTCCGAACACGTCACCCTGCTGCACTCGGAGTCTAGCCGGATGGTGGGCTGGGCCACGCTCCGGGCTGTGCCGTACTCACCGGCCTTCACCCTGTCCAGCAGCTCTTTCACGTGTTCCGGCTCCACGGCGCGATGCCCGGATTCACCGCTGAGAGATAGGTCTTCGAGCTGGAAAAGCTCGTGGCCGCAGCTGATGGGGCGCACCGCCATGGTCCGAACACTCACACCGCTGCTGAGCGACGGGAGACGCCAAAAGCTGAAAATGAGAGTTGCCCAGGTGAACCCCAGCATTAGGGAGCTAACGGTTAGCAAGCTAACTTCTGCGTTGGACATGTGCAACCCTGTAGAACAACTTTGGAAGGCCAACACCTGTGCACAACTTGCTTCTCATGTTGCTGAAGCCGAAGTTGAATCAAGTGAACCCCAAAGTTCGGGAGATAACCGTTAGCAACCTAACTTCGGGGTTCAACAAAATGAACCTGACCAATCAAGTTCCAGGTGCCCCGGGGGGGTTCCGAACCATTTTTGCAAGGCCTAAAGATGCTACTACCGACCCCACTTGGAGGGTCGGGGGACTTATTAACTGGTTATTTTAGGGACTTATAAGTACCATGACCCCAATTAGGGCCCTTTTAGGGTACTTATAAGTTATAAGTCTACTTACTAAGTCCCCCGACCCCGGTCTTCCCTGAACCCAAAACCTCTAAACCTCCGAAGCCCCATCAACCGTACAGCACCCTTAGGAACCCGAACCCAAAGGGGTCCGAGGTACTCTTATGGGGAATACTTCCCCAACTCATAATCACATTTCCTAATATAGAAACCCTACATTCTACTATATCGGTACTTAGGAACGCTTAACGAAATCCTAGACCCTAAACCCTTAAAGGAACCCTATATTGGTACTTTGGACCCTTTTGGGTAAACCCTCAAGGGCACCCTTAAAGGAACCCTAAACCCTTTTGGGCGGCCTCTGGGCAGCTTCGAGGGCCTCTTGGTGCTGGCGCCAGCTATCTCGTACTCCCAGAATACCTGGTCCCAGAGACTCCAATATCCCTTAATTAAGGAATATACCTTAAATTATAATAGGATCCCTAATATGATTTAAGGAATATTCCCTAATTAAGGGATATTGGAGTGTCTGGGGTGAGTGCCCTTACCCTAAGGGTCCAAGTACCTAATTATCGTATACTCTCCCAAATCCTAACCTACAGAAAGACTATCCTAAAACCGAGTACCTAATTCTTGGGTCCTTTGGACCCTTAGGGTTATAGTGTTTGCTATAGGGGCCGAATCAGAATAGAGGTCCGTAAAGTCTTCGTTTAGAAGGGTTCTATAAGGGCTACTATACGGGCTTTCATAAGGGTGCACCAGGATACCTGGTGGAGGAAGCCTCAAAGGAACCCCCAGCCCTTCCAATGAAGACTTTCCCTCAAATCATGGATCAAGGGATTTTGTAAGGTCCGGGCTCTGCTGAGTTTCGACCCGGAAACTCTGAACTCTAGACACACTCCAATAGGGTTTAGGGTTTAGGGTTTAATCGACACCCCAAGCCGCATCCCTACACCCTAACAAGCACATTGTGGGCGTTGGCTTTGAAGGTTTCAACATCATCGAGGGTAGAGTTCAGGGTTTAACACTTCGGGGTGCCATGGGATTTGGTTGGCTTTGTAAATATGCTCATCCTACAAGGCTCTAAAGGATCCAATAAGAATGTCCGTGGGTTTAAGGTCATAGTTATAATAGGTTCATACTTGGGAGGGTATAGTATAGGGCCTTCATAATTAGAATAGGCTTTGCGGGGGCCCATTATACTGTACATATAATAAGGAACCCCCAAGATAGCATCGGTAATCATGATAAGGCCCCTATCGTACTGTTTAATATGATTATTACCCTGGGGCTCCAACTAGCCCAAAGCAGGCACTATTTGCAGACTTTAGAGGACACAGCAGGTACTGTTTGTATACTTGGAGCCCTAGGGTTAAACCCTAAACCCTAAACCCCTAAACCCTTAAACCCTAAACCCTTTGGGCTTGGGTCGTGGAGCTTTCCCCTCCCACCGATCCCATAGGATACACTTGTCCGTATCGGGCAGTGAGAGAATCTTAGGGTTTATAGCGAACCTCAGAAAGTTGAAACTTGGGTTCAGGACGATTAGTGCACGGATTCCCTCTACTTCACCTTAAGGGCATGAGGACACAGGATGTTTCAACTTTGTGGCTTCTCCAATAGGTGGGCCCAAAGGGTCCTACCTACAAGGGTTCCTTTAAGGGTTTACGGTTTAGGGTTCCTTTAAGGGTTTAGGGTCCTTCCAGGGTTTAGGGTTGAGGGTTCCTTAGGGGTTCCTAAGTAGGAAGTACTACTAAGACTTGGGGAAGTATGCCCCCCATCACAGTACATAGGACCCTTAGGTGAGGTATAGGCCAGGTCAAGGATTTTGGTCTGAGCGCGGTGTTAGGATACAGTACTTAGCCGTTTTTAGAACCATACAAAAACAGTATTTTTTGAATCCCCCTTATATGGGTGGTTGTCAAAATGGGTCCCTATTGTAATACGGCACCTAGTATTTAGGGTACCCAAAATGGTACCATAATTTCGACAACCACCCATATGAGTTGTATCATAGTAAAAAAACATAATTCCTAAGAGCAGTCAAGGATATGGGGGATGCGTCAAGCAATCGTAGTAGGACATAGAGCCCCCCCAAACCCGAGCAGATGATCTGAGCTACTGTCAAAATAAGTCAATATACGAATGCTACTCATGAGGACAAACCCAAAGGGTCCAAAGTACCTACATAGTACAATGTAGGGCTTCAAAAAACATTAGGAATCCGTATTATTACTATTATTGTTGTCATTATTATTATTCGGCAAAGTACCCCCCATAGCAGTACCTGGGATCCTTGGGGAAAGGACATGCTGAACGAGGAGTGTGATCGGAGCCATAACAAGGCCACAGTGGTAAGCTCCTTCGGCCCATCATCAACACATCGCACAGTAGGACCAATGCTCCAGAGCTGCTCACACCCATGTCCAACGCCGGCATGGGATTGACCAGAACCTCCTCAGAGCGAGAAGAGCCGCAACGTTTAGATCCGAAAGAGCCCAAAACGCCCAAATGTTGGGGATTAGAATCGGGCTGCGTGGGTTCCTTAAACTTTTTATAGTTGTAGTAGGTTCTACCTCAAAACCATGTTCCAATTGTTAAGGCGTATAGTAACGCATGAATGATGGAACAGAAGGACATGACCCTGATCTTCAATGACTAAGGCAATGGGTACATGTACACCATTGAGTCTCACCCCAAAGCCCTAAACCCTGAACCCCTAAACCCCAAAGCCCTCAACTCTAACCCTTGAAACCCAAAGCTTCAATCCTTACACCCCAAACAATCTCTAAACCCTGAACCCTAAAACCCTACACCCTAAAAACCCAAATCCATCAACCCTTGTGTGTAGGGGATCAAGCCGAAGGGCTCGGGCTCGTCTGGACTGGCATTTAGGCGGGCTGTCTTGGTTTCATGCTGGTTTGTTGGCTGTAGGTGTGTTTACTTCTAGGGTTCAGGGCTTTAAAACGTCTGATACTTTGTAAATCTCCTGGCACGTCAAGATGATGCACGAGCTGCACCCCTGTGGATCATGTGACTTTTGCAGGCGTGGTGGAGAGCAGAACTGATTCATAGGATCTGGAGCGTTTGCTGTTGCCGGTGGTCGATGGTTGGTCGAGTGTGCAAGCCCTCGGCGAGACATTTATACAGCCACTGTTTTACCATGACTCGGTAGGTAGCAGAGGCAACTACATATTTCTCAAGCGCTATCATGTAAGTCCTGAATCCTGTCGACAGGGGTCCCGTTCGCGGATCCCTGGCATCTGTCTTTACGGCGGAACCCTAAAACGGCCGAACTGTGCAATCTCAAGGGGTTTAGGCTTTAAGGGTTTAAGGTTCAGGGTTTAGCCCTCATTTCTTTCAAGTGTGTCGGACTTGCTCCCGCAAGAGGCACTCCCTTTTAGGGTTCAGGGTTTGGGGTTTAGGAGACTGCCCCGTAAAATCCAAATCCCTCTTGCCGCCAAAACTCCAGAACTGCTTTGAGGGCATTCTGGATCATGGTGGCCGCCGCGGATCACAGCAAGGCAGTATATGGACCCAGTGACTCCAAAGCCGCTGAAAAAATGGAATATAGTGTAAACTGTAATGAGGTGGGATCATTTTTCTGAACTATTAAGTCTACTCCTGCAGCAAAGCGCTTTAGAGTCGCCAGGGGGGAAAACTCGAAATTTCTTCAACCCCTTCATGCAACGGTTCAGGGTTTACTTGTAGCCCCAAATCCTACCAGGTTATGACTCCTTCATTCAAGGGGGGCAAACCCTCAAAACGATTGGGTCTCGTATAGGTAGAGTGTTGCGAGTGAAGCCAACAAAGCTAAACCTGAAGTTACATTCATGGGGTTTAGGGTTTAGGGTTTGGGGTTCAGGGCTTAGGGTTTAGGGGTTGGGGTTTAGGGTTTAGGGTTTGGGGTTCAGGGCTTAGGGTTTAGGGGTTGGGGTTTAGGGTTTAGGGTTTGGGGTTCAGGGCTTAGGGTTTGGGGTTGGGGGTTTAGGGTTTAGGGTTTAAGGGCTTAGGGTTTAGGGGCCTTCGTCTCACAACGGTTCACGTTGAAGGGAGCTGGGACTGACGGCGGTCGGGGTTGTCGATGGTTCGGGCTTACTTAGAGGATTATGGGACTTAGTAACTAGAGTTATAAGTAAGGTAGCTATACCTATAACTACTTATAACCCCAATTAAGGTACTTATAACCTTAATTTCTTACTAAGTCCCCTGATGCTTTAAGTAGGCTTGGGGTTTCGGGTTCAGGGCTGGCGGTGTTCCCATGGCAAGTTTATGCTACACAATGCCCCGAAGGCCTTTCTTCGTTCAGAGCTGAGCCAGAGTAGCAAGCGGGTTGGGGTTTAGGGTTTGGAGTTCAAGGTTAGCGTTTAGGATTTAGGGTTTAGAGTTTGAGGTAGGATTTCAGGTTTAGAGTTTAAGGTTAGGGTTTAGGGTTTAGAGTTTAGAGCGACATTGCCTGAATGTAGGGAAGGTTTCGCGGCTTCCTGAGCCCAGAGTTCCTGGCTTTCCAGTTCCTACGACTTGTCCTCGCGCAGGTTCTACAAGGAATGTGTGTGCTGGCGCGAGCTTTACACATAAAGGTCTCAAGCTGCTCTATACGTCTCTGTGCGAATTCGATATGGGCGACGGGGTTTTGTGAGTTCAAGCGAGATAGTGGTGTAGTGCCCCTGAGGAACCCTTGGAGCAAGCCTGACCAGAAGGCTCCATGTACCTACAAAGCATATACTTGTACAGTACAGTACCTAGCTAGGGACCCCTGTAAAGACTAAGTGCACAAACTAAGTACTTACCTCACGAGGCCAGTTGCAGTGTAGAGGCTCAGAGGAATTTCTTCAAGGGGCACTAAAGCCACAGAACCCTTAAACTCCTAAACCTTGCAAGGAACATTATAAACCCTAAAACCCTGTAAACAGGGACTATAAAAGGACCCCCCCCCAACCTGAGCCTAAATAGTTCCTAAACCCGAACAAAAAGAGCCCTTGAAAAGAACCCCAAAACTTGCGGTCGGGGGCAGAACCCGTCGTCCTGCTCCTTGGGGTCCGTCGCCGAAAGCTTCAACATCTCCTCGGTTAGCTTAGAGCTTTAGGGCTCAGGGTCTAGGAGTGTTGGATTGAGGGTTCAAGGTTTAGGGTTCAGGGTTTAGGGTTTCCTATTATGATAACGGAGTTTCTCCCAAGCCAGCTTGCCCACTGCGGGGTAAGCTTCTAGGTGCTCAGGGTTTAGGAGTGTCGGATTCAGGGTTCAGGGTTTAGGTTTCCTTTCAGGGCGGCTTAAAGGGTCCTTTGACGGGGCGTAGTAAGGGCTAAGAGAGGGCCTATGTTATACTTAGAGGATCATGGGACTTAGTAACTAGGGTTATAAGTAAAGCAACTACACTTATAACTACTTATGACCCCAATTAAGGTACATATAACCATACTTACTAAGTCCCATGATCCTCCTTAGAAACCCCTTCTCAGGATCCCTTTAAGGAGCCCTTGCATTTAAGGAACCTTACTTACTAAGCCCCATGATCCTTTAAGTATGGTTGGGGTTTTGGGCTTGGGGGTTAAGGTGGTGTCATGCTTAAGGTTCAGGCCGGTTCTGCTTTGGGGTGTCTTGGGCTGCCCGCTCAAACTTTGCGAAAGGTATCACAGGCTCGGTTTGCTTGTCGTCTGCCACCATGTCCTCTACGGCAGCCACACACCTGGACCGTTTGCGCTCTCGTCCCGAGGCCCGCATGCAGTCCACCATTCGCTGCACTCGTTGCAGGCTACCTTCCGCCGCACACGCAAGACCTGCACCTTCATGAAATACTCTGTTGACTGCGGCAGGATCGTGGGGTCTCGGAGCGTGTACCCAGAGCCTCCAAAACCCCTTAATTAAGGAATATACCTTAAACTATATTAGGGATCCTACTATGATTTGAGGTATATTCCTTAATTAAGGGGTTTTGGAGGCTCTGGGTAATTTTCAGTTTAGGATAAGGTTGCAAGGGCCCCTTTACGGTGCTCCACCTAAGGTTCCTCTGCAGGTTCTGTAACAAATGCTATTCAGTGGTTCAGGGCTTAGGATTCGGAAATGGTTTAATGTCGAGACTTTCTGTAATGATCTTCAAGCAGTCAGAACCCTTAGCCCTAAACCCCTATATCCGCTAAGCCCTATATAAGGGTTTCAGGGAGAGGTAACTAATATATACCGACCTGCCCAAATTCTCACTGAACAACAAATTCGAGCGGTGGAAACACATCACATCTTTAGGGAAATTTGCTACATCAAAAGTGAGTTGCCTCCTGAATTTGTGACACACAGTTGAGGCATCTGGGTTTCTGGCTTAATTAAGAAATTACCGGCTCTTGAGGCTTTGGGATTTAGTGTTTAAGAGGGACGATACGTGAGGCCAACAGTCTCATGGTGTGGGACTTTCTAAGAGGCCCTGCCAAGAGTGTACCCGCATGTGCACTCTCCATCCCCCTACGCTTCTAGCCTGCCATACGCCTGCCCTGAGCCATTCCTAGTTCACTGTTGGGATAGGATTAAAACTGTACATTTAATTCCTTATTGGGTTCAAGTACCCATAAAAATGCAAAACGGTACTCAACTATGACAAAGATTCCGTTCTGTCCCTCAGCTCTCCTACCCCCGTAGCTTGCTACACACCCTCAGCCCTAACGGCCCGAAACCCTGAACCCATCAGTTGCTAAACCCGGAAAAGCTCTAAACCCCCAAAATGTCTGAGAGGCGTAGAAACGTCGCTTGGGCCAGCCGGCGATGTCCAAAACCTACACATTGCGTCTTTCAGGCTGTTTTCAGTTGTTACTACGGATGCCATATACCGTATGGCTCTGTACAACAACTAGAGCAAAATTACACCACAATCCTCCTCTAATTTTTAATCGGCCGCCATTTTGGGGTCTAGGGCTTGTCGTCCGAACGGGACAGAATGCGCAAGTTGTGAGTACGTTTATCAGGAGCCTAGGACAAAGTGCCCACTTGAAGATACAGGAAAGGTCTGGTGTATGGGGTTCAGGTTCAGGGGTTACCTGTAGCCGGAAAGACCTACCTTTTTAGGGTTCCTCATTATGGTTTCTATACATAGCTCCTTAAAAAGGTAGGTCTTTTCGGCTACAGGTATGGTTGAGGGATTCTAATTACAGGATCATGGGACTCAGTAACCAGGGGTATACATAAGGTACATGTAACTCTACTTTACAACTACTTGTCAGCCCAACAAAATCGGGCACTATAATCATGCTTTCTGAGTTCCATGATCCTCCAAGTAGGGGCTTAGCACTTGCGTTCAGCTGTTGGGCTTGGCTTCCAATTCCTTTGCAAAGTGCTGCAAAACACCATGCAGCGTGAGACGTTACATCCTAAATGCACCCCACAACCTAAACCAACACTCCAAATCCTAAACCCTGAACCCCCAAACCCCCAAACCAACACCCTAAACCCCAAACCAACACTCCAAATCCTAAACCTTAAACCCCCGAACCAAACCCCTAAAACCCCCTAAACCAACACCCTAAACACTCTACACCGAAACCCTTAACCAACACTCTAAATCCTAAACCCTAAACCCCTATGCCCCGAACCACCAACACCCTAAACAGTCCAAAGCCAGAAACCCCTAAACCGAAGCGCCTCGGTCAGTAGGGCCCTGGCCTGAGGGCATGGGCTTTGGCACAGTTTAGGGTTTAGGATTTAGGATTTAGGGTTTAGGACTTAGGGTTTAGGATTTAAGATTTAGGGCTTACGGCTTTGGGGTTTAAGGCTTAGGGCGCGGCTTTGGGGTTGAGGGTTTAGGGCTTTGGGGTTTGGGGTTTAGGATTTAGGGATTGATCTGAATGGCAAAAGACTGGCTCACTGGACTCGGGCTTTGGGTTTGGGTTAGGGTTAGGGTTAAGGGCCACTTAAGGGTGTAGGGTCTAGGGTTTGCCAGGACCCTTTCAAGCCCCCTTTACAGAGCCACGTTAGGGGGTAGTTGGAGGGTCTAGGGGGCCCTTTGGCTTCATATACGTTTCAAGCAACTTTTGAGGATAGACTTAGTTTTTTTTCTCCTGCGTCGTCTAACATGAAACCGACCAGGTTCGTTTAGGTTGCATGCAGGGTTTATCTAACGTACTCTTCAGGTATATTTATTGTATACAGGGCTTACACAATACATCGGGTTCTGGGATCCGGGTTGTCACAAGGCTTCTAGCAGGCTCGGGGAACTTTCTCAAAACTTTCTGCCGGCCTCTGACATCCTGCTTCGTGTTCGGGGAATTCGGGGTTCCCTTCAAGGTCTTTCACCTCTGCTGGCTTTGCGAAGCTGTTGACAATTTTTCGTGATTCACATCCTCTTAGTCCCAATAAGGGAGCATGACATGTCCCAAAGGCCTACCTAGTAACAGGGTTTCTTTTTTTTAACGAGAGTTTCTAGATGTTGTGCAGTTTAGGAATTAGTGGGGGTTTTAGTTGGGGTGGCAAGCTGTAACCCTAGCCCCATAACACTCCCAACTGCAGTCTAAATCCCCCTGCCAAATCGTTAACCCCGATTCCAATGCTTCAAGCCTAAACCCTTAACGCCTGCATCCTGAAGCCCTAAACCTAAAACCCTAAAGCTTAAAACCCTAAACCCAAAACCCTAAACCTTAACACCCTAAACCCTAAACCCACCGACAATGACGAAACGCCGCCCCGTTGCCGTGAGGACTTCGGGAAGGGGAGCCGAGCGGTTCGAGTCGATGGGCTGGATGTGCAGAATCTCATCACCTTCTTAGCGTCTCGGTCTTTCGGGCTCTGTCATATGCTAATAACCGTTTTAAGGTCTCGGCTTTTTAGGCTCTGTTATATACTAATCACCTTCTTAGGGTTTCGGTCTTTAGGTCGTTCTTAGGGTTTCGGGTTTTAGTTTAGGGTATTAGGGTTTCGGTCTTTAGGGCTTTCTTAGGGTTTCGGTCTCTAGGGCTTTCTTAGCGGGTTTCGGTCTTTAGGGCTTTCTTAGCGGGTTTCGGTCTTTAGGGCGTTCTTAGGGTTTCGGGCTTTAGAGATCTTAGGGTTTCGGTCTTTAGGGCTCTTGGGGTTTCGGTCTGTAAGGCTCTGTCATATGTTAATAACAGTGTTAAGGCTTCGGCTTTTAGGGCTTTGTTACATACTGAACACCGTTTCTAAGGTTTCAGAATACCAAGCTTTGTAGGGTTTAGGTGTCAGGGCTTTGTTGCATAATACTAACCTCTCTGTTTAGGGTTTCGGGGTTTGTTGTTCTATAACCTTTTTGGGGTTTAGGGATTTGGTATTTAGGTATCACCGTTTCGGGTTTACCTGGTGTAAGCAATGTACCCTTCGGAAAGGGGTATGACTCCAAGAAAGTACATTTACTGTTGCTGCGGTTCCTTGCCTTGGTTACTCTAGACTCCAGGTGGGAATCTCAAGCTTCGCTATACAATAACAGCCTTTTCTCTTGTTGCTTTTAGGGTTTAAAGTTTAGGGTTAAGGGAATTTAACCTTTTCTCTTCGTTGTTTCTTATCATAATAATCGTGTTTGGGGGATTATGTTATTCTGTTCTGTAATTTGTAACACTAGGGGCTACAGGGGAATATGGCTAAAGGTATTATCTCCTTTTTTCACTTGTCCGTCTTGTTTAGAGCTTAGGGTTGAGGGCCGAGGATTCAGCATTTTAATCTCGTTTGTTCTCTGAGGCCCTGTATAGACATTGACATCAGTCTCCCAGACCCTCGGGAGGATCCAAAAAGTAGATCCCTTAATGGGGGTTCCTATAAAGTACCCTTAGTAGTACAGGGCCCGAAATTAGGATCTACTAGCATCAATTTTCTAGATCCTCCCGGGGGTCCGGGCTGGTGAGGTCTGCCTAAAGGTTTGGGACTCAAGTCTGAATACCGCGGGCACGAGATAAACACACCCCCACTCTCACAAGTCAAAACCCGGAACGCCAAGTCGGACTCCCTACTTTCATTTTTCAGTCCGAAGCCCTAAACTCTAAAGCCTGAAAAGAGAAACCCTTAATAAATCTCGTACAGGAACTCTAATTACAGCAGAAGCCGGAAAGTTGGAACATCTGTATCCTCATGCCCTTAAAGGTGGAATATAGGGAATCCCAGCACTAATCATCCTAAAGCCATGTTCCAGCTTTCTGGAGTTCACCATACAGCCTAAACCCGAACCCTCGACCAAAAGACCTTTCAGCCAAGCAGCCGTTGAGCTTCAACGCCTTGAGGCAGATGTCGACCTGGCATAAGGGGGTTTAGGGTTAAGGGGGTTTTAGAGTCTTGTGAGTCTTATGCCCAGAGACTCCGATATCCCTCAATTCAGGAATATATTCTAATCATATAAACCACATAAGGGATCCCATTACACTTTAAAGTCTATTCCTAAAAAAAACCTTTCAGGAACCCGAAGGTATATTCCTTAGTGGAGGGATATTGGAGTCTCTGGATGGGTTTAAAGCTCTTGGGGTTTGGTTTTGGTTTTAGGGTTTAGGGCCTAGGGCTTAGGGAGAGATTTCGGGGTTGGGCATCTCCACCGCTTGCGACAGTGCATATAAGTGCCTTCGTAATTACAATAGGGTTTTGGGGTACATTATACTGTAATCATCATAAGGAACCCCACAATCGTATTGGTAACTGTTGAGGCCCCCTATAGCACGTAGATCATGAGTTGCAGGCAGTAGATAATCTTTCCGGACCCAGCAGGTAATCAAGAACAGAAACACGTGCTTCAGGAAGTACAGGCTGTGCTCTTGCACTGGCTATGACTATTACCGGCAGCACAGCAAACCACAAATCAAGAGTACCAGCAGAAGAAGAAGTAGTAGTAGTAGTAGTAGCATTCGTTGTCGTCGTTGTGGTAGGCCAGTGCCGGTGCTACTGCTAGTGGGCTTCGTGGTGGTGGAAGATGGTCGCACATGCTGATCGGCATCATCGCCTCCTCGGCCGGCTCTGTTACCACGGCCCCAGCGAGAGAGGCGTTGTCTCGTGGGTGCCTCGGATCTATCCCAAGGCCTGGACTCCATGCGCCGCCCTGTGCGCGTGCGATCTCGCTCTCGTGTGTGATCGCGCCGGCGGCTTCTGTCCGACGAGGAACCATCCCTCCGTCTGCGGTGCGACCTTGAGCGCCTGGTGAGCCGGTGCAGCTCCTCCTCGGCCCTGTCAGCCCGGCGCTCTGCGTCCTCCGCTCTGTGGCGCATATCTCTACACTCAGCTCATGCATCAAAGCCCCAAATCCGCCCTACACCCAACACGGTTAGGGTTTAGGGTTTAGGGTATGAGGTTTCAGGTACTTAGGATCAGGGGCTTCATGATTCTAGCATCATAGGGGATGAGGAATTCCGAACCCTGAGCCTCCAAAGCCCTCTACTTGCAGGATCACGGGACTTAGCGAGGCAAGGTTATAAGTACCCTAGTTGGGGTGATAACTAAGTAGTTATAGGTATACTTACCTCACTTATAGCCCTAGTTACTCACTCCTGTGATCCTCTAAGTACCCGATCTGTTGTGTGGCACCTGCGCGGTGGAATTCTTGGGCCAGAGACCCAGCGAGTCACCCTGATCGTACGAGAGGCCGCTGCCTCAAAGAGTTTCTTGAGCAAGGGGGGTGATTTGAGAGTTTCGTGGGCTGGCTTGTCAGGTTTTAGGCCTTAGGAGTTATGGGTTTCATACATATACTCCCCAAATACTCACCAACCAGTCCTACGGTTGATGATAAAAAATCCTGCATGGCCCATAATAAGGAATATATGGTATATTCCTTATTATGGGCCATGCAGGATTTATATCATCAACCGTACTATCCCAGTTCTTGGGTCTTTGAGGCTTTTTGGGCTAGCTGTGCCGGGGCCTAGCTCTCTTGGAGGCTTCAGGGCCCTTGTTTCAAAGGGAAAAAGGAGGGACCCTTCATGGGGACCCCTACCCTTTTCATGGGCTACAGTGAAAATACTGTATAAGAACCCACTGTTTAAGAACCTGAGCCCCTACCCAAGGCGGAATTCACCAGATTCAAGTTGCCTCAATATTAAGAACCTTAGGGTACCCTAGTTTTCGGGTCAGGTTCTTAATTTTTTGGGTGCTTTCCCTCACCAAGGAAATTTAGAATCGAAAACTAAATTTCCCAACCTTCCACATCAAGAAATCTTGTGCCTAAACATGCTGATTGTCTTATCGATGGGCAACAGCAATCATGCCACAGCGCGGTGGTTGTGCATGGGTTCTGGAGGCAAAGGTACGTGTTTCGACCGACGGCATCAGGAAATTTAGAATCCAAAAGTAAATTTCCAGCCCTTCCTCCCGAAGTGGCCATGCATAATCTCAAATCCCCGCTGGTGTCATGCCGCTTCGGGCTGGCCCCCCGCAGCTTGCATTCCACCGAAACAAAGCCCCTTGCCACCCAAACGTGGAAATTTAGAATTGGAATCTAAATTTTCTACACCAGCCCCTTCCTGGCCCTGTGGCCTCTGACCCACACAAACGGCGTCAGGAAATTTAGAATCCGAAAGTAAATTTCCGCGTTCTCCAAACCACAAAACACCAACGTGGAGACGTGGGGAGAAAACAGGCAGAAAAGCCTCCCCACAGCGCAGTGGTTCTGCATAGGCCCTACAGGGGAAAGGCCTTGTTTCGATCCCCGGGGGTGTCTTGCCGCTGCGGGCTGCATTCCCGCAGCTCGTATTCCACTGAAACAGAGCCCCTCGCCACCAAACTGTGGAAATTTAGAATTGAAATCTAAATTTTCCCACCAGCGTCCTGGTGCCGGCCCAAGCCACTGGCCCATGGCCCATCCGATGCCCTCTGCCCCGAGTCCTTTCGAGGAGCTGTGGAAATTTGGAATTGAAAACTAAATTTTCCAGACCCCCATGGCCCATCCACCCCCAAGAGGAAATTTAGAATCCAAAAGTAGATTTTCGGGGGGTCTCTGGCCATGCCCTCTGCCCGGAATCCTTTCGAGGAGCTGTGGAAATTTAGAATTGAAAACTAAATTTTCCAGACCCCCATGGCCCATCCACCCCCAAGAGGAAATTTAGAATCCAAAAGTAAATTTTCGGGGGGTCTCTGGCCATGCCCTCTGCCCGGAGTCCTTTCGAGGAGCTGTGGACATTTAGAATTGAAAACTAAATTTTCCAGACCCCCATGGCCCATCCACCCCCAAGAGGAAATTTAGAATCCAAAAGTAAATTTCCCGAGACCTCGGTCCGGATAAGAACGTGGTTAAGAACCTGAGCCTACCCTAGCTGCTCGAACGGCAAAATCACATGTAATGGAAATTAAGAACCTTAGGGTACCCTACTCTCGCCGAACGGGGTTCCTATACAGGGTTTTCACTGTATATAGTGGGTATATAATAGCCATATTAAGGGTATATACCTACTTAGAGGATCATGGGACCTAGTAAACAAGGTTATACGCACCTAAACTGGGGTTATAAGTATAGCTACCTTAGTTATAACCCTAGTTACTAAGTCCCATGATCCTTTAAGTACCCCCAAAACCCTTATAGAACCCTTAATAGTAACCTTTATAGATCCCTTAGGAGCCCCTTTAAAGGAACCCTAGCCCTAGTTACTGAGTCCCAGCTTTCATTACGGGTCCCTCCTTTTACCCTTGGATTGTTGAAGACTGAAGCCTGATACAGAATGCGAGGTTTAGGGTTAAGGGTTTTAAAGTTTAGGGGTTTAGGGGTTTAGGGTTTAGGGTTTAGGATGGTTTAGGGGTTTAGGGTCTAGGGACCCCGCTTGAAGGAATGTGGTGTGAAAGGAGTTGCATTTGGGCCTGCTAGCACCCCCCCTAAGTACCAATTAACAGAGCCCACATGGTCCTTAATAGTGGGTATCTGTGGGTACAATTGAGGGGGGGAAGCTGGTATACCGAAGGTTTCGGGAAGCTTGGGTTTGCGTTGTACGGTCGTGGGTGGAGGAGGGTATTAGGGTTTGGGGTGTAGTTTAAGGTTAAGGGCTCTTTCTCGGACCTTAAGAAAAGAGCCTAGAAGGAAGCAAGACTGGAGAGCTCCTACAATCTTAAACGTACACTCCTGCAGACAGCCGGAGATCGTCTGTTACATCAGCTTATACGACAGTGTAGAACACAACAAAGCCTGTATAATCACATAAAAGAACCTAAACCCTAAACCCCTTGAGCTCCTTCTGCCGTAAGCCCACCCAAAGCTCAAAACCATCCCATCACCCACTTGCCTTAACCCTACCCTAAACCAAACATCAAACCCGGGTACAGCACCCTTATAGTAAGGCCTTCGAGGTTGAACTCAAAGTGGTCAATGGCTCGCTCATAGCCGTCAGGAACAGTCGACCTTGCGAAACTTGTCTTAGGCATTCGGGGTTTAGGGTTGAGGGCTTGCGGAAAGACCGGAGGCGTCACGTCTATGATTGCTGAAGTCGCATGACCGAACAACTTACATGCATACACAGCATACCAACCAAACAAACGAACGAACGAACAAACAAAAAAAACAAGCAAAACCATACATACACACACACAAACAACAAAACAAACAATCAATCAAACAAACAAACAAACAAACAACACGAACAATCAACCAACCAATGAACCAACCAACAAACAATCATCCAAACAACCAGCAACAAAACAAAACTAAGAAGACTAACGACCCCAATAACACCACACCATGCAAGCTGCTGTTGGAAGTTTCAGAGGTTAGGGCTTAGAGAGTTTAGGGTCTCGGGCTGTAGGGTTTTTGGACCTCGGGTTTGGGGACTGGGGGGTCTGGGGTATCAGACTTCTGGAGTGGGGTGTAGGGATTAAAGTTTAGGGGTTCGGGGTTGAGGGTTTGGGGGGTGTAAGGTTTAAAATTTAGGGGTTCGGGGTTTAGGGGTTTAAGGGTTTAGGGGTGTAGGGTCTAAAGTTTAGGGGTTTAGGGTTTATGGGTGTAGGGTTTAGCGTTTAGGCTTTAGGAGCCTGTCCCAGATAGTGAAGCCGAGAGAACTTGTCATACCTTCCTTCAGGACACCAATCGCAGCAAAGTAAAGGTGATCCCAAGTCCTCGTACTTACCCTCAACGCAACCGCTGACCAAATTCAACTCAGCACGCTCGACCTCACCCTTACACCTAAACACCCCGAAACCATGATCTCGACCCCAACCTAGACTAAATTCAAAAAATCGAAGCCCTACATGCCTGAACCTCAAAAGCTGTAGGCCTTCTGCTACGGGAGCACTACGCAGCACCTAAGCACAAATTTTTGAACATAATGTAGGGGCCTCAATAGTTAGAACAGGGTTTGTGGTGTGTATATATACATATATGCATATATATATATATATATATATATCTAAACTCATGATAAGGACCCCTAAACCCTAAAACCCTAAACCGCAAATAGTACAGGTAATTACTTAAGCCCTGAAAAAATCTCCCTATGAGTTGGGCAGGTCGGTATATTGATGCGTCCCAGATGTTCAAGCTCCAAGGAGGTGAAAGCACCGAAGGCCTTAGGTGAAGCCAACTATCCCCAAACAGAGGGCTAAGGGTTTACCTCATCGCCGAATAACTTACCTACCTTTTTAAGGACTCTTACAAGGAAACTATATTAAGGAACCCTAAAAGGATAGGGGTTTCTTAGGGTCCAGACAGGGTTTAAGGGCTCGGCCTAAAACACTCAACCCTCAGAGCACTGAACCCTGAATGCCCAGCTGGCGCCTCTTCACCGTCATGGACACAGGCTTGGAACCATGGGGCACGAAGGGCTCGGAAGCCAACTTGGCCTCAGGACAAACAGATGGATGCGGTCTAGGGTTTTGGGTATCCTGCTTGAAACAGTCGGAAACCCAACTCAAAAAGAGCAACTAACACAGGGGCCTCAATGGTTAGAACTGAGTCTTTGCCGAGTGTGGTCGAGGTATATAAAGACTGTGAAACTGATACAATTACTAAACCTTTAACCCCTAAAACCTATACAGGAACTGTAAAGGGGATACTATGAGCACGCAACTCACGCTGGTAGGAACCCTAAACGGAAGCCTTGCAAGAACACTTGGGCCCAACAACCCTACTGCAACCCCTCAACCCTAAACACCTTAACCCAACACACCTTAACCCAAAACTCCTAAACCCTAACCGATTAACTCTAAGCCCCTTAAGCCTAAACTCCTTTACCCTATACCCCTTAACCCTAAACCCCTGGACCCTAAGTCCTAAACCCAAAGAAACCTAAACCCCTAAACCCCTCAAACTCCTTAGCCCCTTCACCCCAAACCTCTGCAACCCCTAAACCATCAACTCCTAAACACTTATACCCTTAAACCCCTCAATCCTAAACCCCTGAAATCCCCTAAACCAAAAAACCCTAACCGCTAAAACCCTAACCCTACCAGGACCCCACAAGGGCCCTTTGACAAATCCCTGATGGCCCTTAATAGTGGGTATTTGGGCTATGTTAGAGGATAGTTGGGGGGGTCTAGGTTAGCGCCTTATAGTAGAAGCCAGAAAGTTGGAACACGGCTTCAGGAGGATTAGTGCTGGGATTCCCTTATACTCTACCTTAAGGGCACGAGGATAATGATGTTCCAATATTCTGGCTTCTACTATAACTCTACTTGCGACGTTACTAAGTCCCCTGATCCTCCAAACACCCGCCAAACCCATATAGAATCCTTATAGATCCCTTGAGGGAACCCTTTAAAGGAGCCCTAGTTACTACCCTAAACCCGTGAACCCTTGTAGTGAGATCCCAAACCCTAGCCCCCAAAGCCGAGACCCTCCCCCAGAAAGCCCAAGACCCTCTTAGGAGCATTAGGGTAAGACCCTAAATCGAAACCCTAAACCCTAAGCCCTAAAAACCGGAAAAATAACCCTAAACCCTAAAAGTCGAAACCCTAAACCCTTTTGAAGCAGGAACTGGATTAGTGAGTGTCCAACCACGCAAACGAGCACACTTTTTGGTCTGAGCCCAAGACGTCTGTCGTACAGGGTGCGTTCAGAACTAACACAAAAACTACGCTCGCATGAGGACATGTCAACACGGCTCTTCAAGACAGGGAAATTTCACACCCGTCTTATCTGTAGTGTGACGTCCGAATCATGCTCGAATTTGATCGCTTTGGATCAAACCTACTTCACCGGATTATACCGGGAGCTTGCGCAGTCAACCGAGCCGAGTGCGGCGACTCAAGGCTCTAGGCTGAGTTCTTCAATCGCGAAGCGGAGTGCTTTCGGTACTCTCGGTATTCTGTGCGGCTTGCGCGGGCACATCGAGTACCTGAACGAGATTGCGATCAATGCTGTGATTGATCAAAAGCGGTTTCATACTCTTAGTGAGACAATCCGCAAGTTGTAAATGCGTCGGTATCCATCTCAACTCATCGCCACAGGGATGGTATAGGACGTGCGTTAGCTCGTCCTCTTCCCAAAGTCCTTGGCGGAGTCCAGACATCTCAATGGCAAGGCGTTTATCCTCGCAGGACTTTGGAATCGACGCTGTCAAGTGATCCGAAAGGGACCTGCAGTCCGTATACTGCAGGTGGAACATCGATCTCTTGGCGACTTCTTCCCAGTTCTGTGACCGGGGCAGTTTGCCAAGTACTTCGAGTACTGCTGCTCGAATACGGTCTCCATGCTCTATGGCATGCTGCAACGAGTAAGCCTCACACTGCAGTGTGGCGCGACAAACCCGTTTCATGGTGGACGAGGAGAACGAAATGAGGTGCATCTCATGCGTTGACGCGTTCTTGTCCACCGCCGACTGTGCGGAAGTGAGATAGTGGAAACGGCCTCTCTGCGACTTATGGTTCGCCTCTCCTGCAAAGGAGGCGTCGCAAAACGTGACGACTGCCAGCTCCCCTGTATTCCAGGGTAACTTAGCGCTGTACGTAATCGGCCTATCCGCATCTCCTAACGCCAGTGCTACTACGCGGTTTGCTTCACGGAGCGTATCCACCGTGGCTGTCGTAACACGCTGCTGCAGGGCATTCACCCTATAGGCAAGATCAGGTCTCGTGGCGCGGGCCACCCAAGCCAGCGATCCTATGACGGATCTCAGCGCTGTGCGCTGGCCATTCGAGACTGGAGTCGTGCCCTTTTCAGATTTATGTATATCGATCGGGCGAATTGCACGCGTGTTGTCCCTACAGTTTATACTGATGGTCCCATCGGCGCTTTGCACATACTCGCGTCCGCAGAAACGGAACTTCTCAGTCTCTATGCGACCGATCTTAAACTTATCCAGCAGATTCTGGATAGCCGGCTCGCCTTCGGCGGTAGCAGCCCACAGGAAATCATCCACGTGGGTGCACAAGCAAGCGCACAAACGACCACCTTCTCCTGTAATATAGTACAGGGCTGACAGAATTTGCGAGGCATTTAAGCCAAATTCTCGGCAACTCTCCTTTATACGGAGGTAAAGGTTCCGACCCGCGTCGGTGGTGCCGTACACGGGTACTCGGGCAATCATATACCCGGCTCGCTGAATCTCTGCATCGGGCACACCCTTAGGGTGTTTGGGAACCCGAAGAATGAGGAGGCGCTCAAGGGGTTTCCCTTGGAAGTATGCGTTCGTTATATCGGCTGCTTTGAGCCGCAGGGCCAACGAAACCGCCCATGAACACAGAAGGGCTATACCTTCCGGCTCGGCCGTGGGGCTGTCTGCCCTGATATCCTCCTCATTCGAGATATGCTCGAAGTTTCCACATGCAACCAAGCGTGCTTTCCACTTGGGAGTGTATGCTGCTGTCCCCTTTAGGTGTTCATTCTTATCGGTAAGAACCCATTTGGTGGGGATACACACGTGGCCAGCCTTTGTAAGCTCCTTAAACTCCTTGTCTGTGCAAGGAACCACTGCGTTGAATTCAGTGTACTTCTGCCATTCAGTCTTCATGGCAGCATCCAGCCCCAACTGTACCTCTACAGGGGCCTTATGGTAATCCAGGAGCGAGGCCATGTAGCCAACTTCGACATTAGAGCCGAAGGCGTCTTCCCCATCAGGGGTGAGAGCGAAGGCCTTGGATTCTGCCTCTCGACTATCCGAGGGCTCAACTGCTGACACTGTCGTGCCAATCGCTGCTGTGTGCGATGCTGCTGCCAGTCCGTCGTCTTCCTCAGGAATGTATTGACACGGATGGGCTTCTGGCAGTCCGTTAGCACGTATGTGCTCCGCAAGTTTCGAATGCTCGAGCCATATGTGCTGGGCGATATTTCGCCGATGGCATCGCCGCCAACTGGCCTCCGAACACAACAGAAGTATTCGGTGAAAGTCATCGTGAGCCTCGCTAACTATTCTAGCGATCGTACAGAGCCCTTGGTCTGTTTGCAGGTTGGCTTCAATCCCGCCCCGATTCCTGTTGCCTAACTCGGGGGCGTGACTGTACACAACCCCTTTTGCAAAGCATGTGGCAGAAAGCTCATCACAATTGTATTGTGGATGCCGAACACTGTACGGGTGGCTTCTGCAATCTACGATTTCCTTAATCCCGTACTCGTGGATGCGCTCTAGGAACGTCTCGATGGGAAGATCGGAGTGACCCATGGTGTATATCCCATCGCCTTTCCTGCCAAAGGTGTTGGGCGCATCCCTATATATGGGGTAGCCTAGATCCGACAAAAGCTGTATGTCATCTTTAGACAACTTACCGAGGTCACTCACCGTGTATGCGGAGAGACTGTATCTTTCTCCTACAAACGGTGCGACCATGTGCACGTCCTTCGGGCGAAACTTAAGAACCTTGTTCTTAGTATCATGGACGGTGCCATACATTGTCGTGTTTTGGATACGCACGGGAGTTGTACCCGTGGCTTCTTCCACCCATAGGCCGCCTCCACGATACTCGCCCACACCTATAGTGTAGTTATACGAGCCAGGAGTGTTCGCTAGGTCTCTATGGGCCTCTGCGCCTCTGTTGGTAAGCTGAACGCTACTCCACTGTGGAAGATGGTGACCGGCTTGCATACTGTGATGCAAGAGGTAGTGGTTGAGGTACATGGCGAACGACGGTCTCTCGCGCGTTGGTCCAGAGACACCAACAAGACCACCGTGCCGATATACTCCCATCGCGAGGACTATGCTCCCGGGATCTCCATCATCTAGGAGCGGGCGCGTGTACG
The DNA here is from genome assembly GCA_905221615.1 of Symbiodinium sp. CCMP2592. Lineage (NCBI taxonomy): Eukaryota > Dinophyceae > Suessiales > Symbiodiniaceae > Symbiodinium > Symbiodinium sp. CCMP2592. Next base: position 386,457 of record CAJNDT010003957.1, on the reverse strand, counting down.
CCTCGCGTCGGTCGCGGTCATAAGCGCGAAGGAGGGCCAGACACTCATCTGGAGAAAAACCCTGAGCATCTATCAGGCCTTTTGCCATGATCTCTACGTGATCAATCTCTTCCGCAACTAGTGCGTCATCACGGCCTCCTACTGGCGATCGCGACCGGGTGGTTTCGCCCGTCTTATCTTTGGCGCGAAACCTTGCAGGGGCAGATGGCGCTGGCATCGGTGTGCCGGGCATCATCGCTGGCGTCGATGGTGCTGGCATAGGCACATCGTGCGCGACTGCCGGTGTAAGCGGGGCAGCTGCAGCCACTGGACGTGGCGTCGCTGGTGCTGTGACCGGATCCGCTACGCGCTCATCCTGGAACCTTTGTTCCGGCCCATGTACGATGGCTTCCGGAAGCACTGGTTCACCTGCCAAAACGCGGTGCGCTGCAACTTCGATTTCATCAGCTGGGCGCATCTTCCTAGCGTTCACAAGTACAGGGATATTCTCGTGTAATACCCAGTACGCATTCTCTGCCTCACGTCCTATGACGCGGCTAACCGTGGACCATACGACTCCTGGGCTGCCAGGGACGTTGTCCCGACGGTAGATAACTAAATCACCAACCTTATAATCAGTGTCTAGAGGAGCTGCATTACGCTGTAATGCTTTGGCCACCTTGCGAGAAGTCTCTAAATGAACAAAGGCCTTTTTGGCTTCCTGCCGTGCTCTGTGCCGAATGTAGTATACACTCGTCTCATCATACTTGGTGAACAATGTACCAAGACTTTCGGATTCATCTAGCACGGAACCCGGTGTTCGAGGCTGCTTTCCCAACACGTGTTGTGCTGGGCTAAACCCTTGGTGCCTACTAAGCTCGTTCTTAGTAGTAACACTCTCGGTAACGACCGCCTCCATCTCCTCGATATTCGAGGGCTGAGTCTCCTGCGCGACTTTTCTAATGATGGCCTTAGCAAGTCCACCATGGCGTTCGACCTTTCCAATAGTCTGCGGACTCTCGAGAGGGGCGTTCTTATGGATTATACCATGCTGTGCCAAATACTCTGAAAATTCTCCCCTGAAGTGCGTCCCTCTGTCAGTGGTTATGACTTTGGGATGTCCAGCCCAGCTGATCCACCTGTCAATCAGGCATTTCACACACTGGCGGGCACTTGGGTTACCACCCCCAGATTTCACGAGCACAACTTGCTGGAAACTGGTTCCCATGTCAACTATATTGACAGCAGTGTAGCGATTTCCATAGAAGTCCTTGACCTCTAGCGCATCCATTCCTATCGTATGGTTGAATTCCTTTGGAAACACGCTATCACCTGCGACAGGGTGGTGCCTAGGCACTGGAGCTGTGTCCAGGCAGACCTTACACTTGTAAAGTCCGGCGGCGGCGATGAAATCTTTGCTCGCCCGGGCCTGCTTCAGAACCTGTATCAGGACTGCGTTTGGCAGATGGCCAAACGATCGGTGCAGGCGCCTTATAGCTACCCGGACTCGTTGCGGTAACGATCTCCACGCCGCTCGGCGCTCTGCCTCTGTGTTCGGAGTTCCGGGAAACGGGAATTGTTCCAAAATGAGGCGTTCTCTCTCCTCGGGCGTCAGTGCGCCACCGGCATCGTCCACCCCATCGGGGACACCTCGCTGAGGCATCTCAGCGTCGGGCACCAGCTCTGCTTCGCTGATGTCCTCAGGATCTGTGTCCTGGGCGTCGCCGACAAAGCAAGTTCGGCTAAATGCGTTGATATAGTACTCCTCAGAAATGGTACGACAAAGGTTCCAAAAGTCAGTACTATCCGTATCAACATAGCTACGGGGTATATACCCGTAAGACTCTGACCATGCTTGGAAGAGGTCCAAAGCCTTTCCAATCTCTGGGCCTATGCCTGAGATATGCATGTCTCCCCTCAAGGTAACAGTGTCCTCAAGCATTGGATAGCCGTTCGGGGTAACCAATATGATCGGAATGTTGAGGGTATCGGCTACACACTCAAGCTCCAAACACAACTCCTCTGTGGAAGTCTCAAACCTGGCAACCACGAGGCCCGGTGGCCCGTTCTGCCTCTCGTTGATCACGCTCGCGAGGACCTGTGCCGAGGGTTCATGCAATCTAATCAGGTGATCAGCTTCTCGCATGGCAGCGTTGTACACGATTGCCTTTAAGACTTCGTCCCCCGCTACCATTTCGGTAAGGCTTGAGGTGAGGTACTTGGACTGGGCCTTGCTAAGCTTCTTTAAGCTAGCGGCTGAGGGCCCAGAGGCTGCGCTGCTACTGTGGGGCAGGTCTTCGGGAGGATCAGGGCTTGGAAAAGAAATCTGGCTGGCTTGTCCTACCCACTCCCCACTGCAGACGGCCATGTATGCTGCATCGCGCTCTGCTCCGTCCTCCTCCATGGGTGAAACGTCACCCTCCGGGACTGTGCCCGGGCCGGCAGAGGTGGCAATGCGCGACGCCCACGGCACTCAAGGCATCTGTGTCCTCGATCTGATGAGGCACCGTGGCCGCGTCGAACGCCAAGGGAAAGACCCAAAGCGCGACGTATGCGCCGTCTTCTGTCGGCTCCTGCGTCGGGCAGGCCTGCTCAGCTCCACCGGTTTCGGTGGGCAACTTCTCGGAGTCTGACCCCGGCGGAAAGCATGCGCCTTCATACGTCCAACTGGTGCCGTCGGAGGGGTCCAGATGGGAAAACAAATATCCTATGGGATCTATGTCCCGTAGCTTGCCCGTCGGCTTATACGAACGGCCTGTGTGGCGGGTGACCACAGTGCACTTTATGTTGTGCCGTTCGCTGAGCTCATGGTGATTTTTGTCACCAGCCCAGAAGCGCCTCGGTGCATATGGACCGATCCAGCACGCTGGCGCCTGCTTCTCGCACATCACCTCGTATAGGGCGGTCAGCACACCATCAGGAAAGTCCTGGAACACGATGCGCCTGTTCCACCCGAAACCTGTGTCGGGGCTGAGTCCAATGGCACCAACGTCGATGGCCAGGATCCTCTCGTCGATTTCGACGAGCTTGCCTTGCCCTGGGGGCTTCGGAAACTGACGACGGAATTCTGCCCATTCCGCGTCATTCCACTCGTCCGACGGCCTATCGCCGTGGAATACCACCATGACTCTTTTGCTGTCATGGGGCGGTGCGGATTCTCGCGCTCTGGGAACCTATGGTAACCAGCACTGCCTCGGAAGCGCGGTGGCTCCGGCGGTTCAGGCGGGCGCCTGCTGCCTCCAAGGCTGCTCCTGGGTCCCGGTGGATCCCAGTCACCTGCACCTGTGCCGTCGTCGTACTCGACCTCGTCGTACACACTGTGGGGTGCAGCCTTGCCTTTGCCCTTGCCTTTGTCGGGCTCATACTCCACCTCCGGCCGTGCAGAGGGACGAGGATTCGTGCGCTCACGCGCGGGAGCTGTGTCCTGGCCTGCACGAATGCGCTCACGCTCGGGAGCTGTGTCCCGATCCGCACGGTCGTCGCCTGGGTCGCGGACGCGACCCCAACGGGAGGTGCGTTGGCGTGTCGGAGCCTCGGACCTATCCCGAGGCCTGGAGTCCATTCGCCGCCTTTCTCGGGTGCGGTCACGGTGATGGCCCCTGCTCGAGGAGGAACTATCCCTCCGCCTGCGACGCGATCTGGAGCGGCGTGTGAGCCTCTTAAGCTCCACCTCGGCCCTATCGGCCCGGCGTTCCGCGTCTTCTGCCCTCTCGCGCATGTCCTGCAGCCGATCGTACGCATTATCGCGCTGCCGCTTCACATTGCTGAGGGCCTCTCTCAAGTCACTTATAGTGCTTTCTTGGCAGCGATTCGCATCGGTGAGGTCGTGGACCTCGGCCTCGAGCCTGCGAATCCGAGCCGACGACCCTGTCGGCGTCGCTGCGCGGTCCTGTGCCCCACCGGTCCTTCGGTCCCCCTATGGGGGCCGCTCCGCCCTTGGCTGACGCACCTACGCTAGAACTAGCAGGGTTAGGACCCGAGCTAAAGGTAACCGAAGGCAAGCGTCCTCCAGGGGCTGTGCCCTGTGCGCGATTCATCGCCGCAGTGAGCGAGTTGGGATCGAACTTGGCCACATACGATGTATGTGTCTTGCCGACCAGCCCCATGCGGGTTGCAGCCTGGTACGCGGTTTCGCCTGCCAGGGGAGGCCTATCAAGGGGACCTACCCCCGTCACCGGTGCCTGTATGCGGCCCTCTGCAAGCAGGCGTTCATGAAACCGCTCAGCATATGTAGACTGATCATCAGGGCGTGCACACTGCGGCTCCACGACAAGGATGCACTCATTGTCCTCCGGTCCGTCTGTGCGGACGGCATCGACGAGGAACCTCGTAAGTTCCTCAACCTCCTGGACTATGCCAGGGGCGCGGTGCAAACACTTGGGGCACTGCCCTTTGCACGCTTTGCTGCCCATGAACGGCCAACTGTTCGCTGCACTCATGTGAGTGAGGCTGACGGAGCAATCTGGCACAAGCTCCAAAAGCGTTGCATGGGTAAGGATACCCGCCGCAACAGATCTATGTCTGTTGGCCTTGCAAACAACATGCACGGCTATGGACCGAATCCCAGCATCCTTGGCGTCGAGGACGTTCGCCACGATGTGCCTGACGTGGGCAATCAAATTGGGATGGTCTGCGTGCTCCCGAATTATATCGGGGTTTGACCCAACATGCTTTGTGCGGTCGCGCTGTTCATCGTTGCGCTGCTGGGCTTCGGCAGGCGTCAGATCGTCTTTGCGATCGTCCTTTAGCCACACCATGTCCAACATCACCAGCATATAGCTGGTGGCAGATGCATACGTCGTGGTCGCATGCGTTTCCATCTCTTCGTGCTGTGCGAAGAGCTCGGCTGCTGTCCACTTCCCTCTGACGCGTTGCAGCCAGGCATGGTGCTCATAGCCCCAGGTAAAAACATCAATAATGATGTCCGGGTTCGCTGTGTCCCCCGCATAATACGGCTGCAAGGCCAAATCCGGATTATACACGGATGCTGGGAGAGGCGTGTCGAGCTCCGGACCGTGGGGTCCTCCACCTGCCATTATAACCAGGGGCCTGCCATGCGGGTCCTTCTTCACAACCGCATCAAACTCGGCCAGCTCGCGGTGCCCTCTTGCAATCTCCTTCGGGTGCACTGTGGCACGAGCTGCTGGCGGGATTCCTGGGCTATCCCCAGGCCTGGCCTTCTCCGTGGGAGGCGCCTTCTTGGGCAATCCACTTCCAGGCGGCGCCTTAGGCGCAGGCGCGGAAAAGGTGCCTCCTGCCGGTGCGGCACTGTGGCCGACCGCTGGTGACTTCGCCATGGCACTGTGGCCAGGGTCCGGCGCTGCAAGAACCTTCGGTGCAGCCTTTGCCGTCGGGGGCGCCTTCTTAGGCAGCTGCCCCTCTGCTGCGGCCATCGCGGCGGGCTCCGTGTCTCCTACGGACGTGCCTACCATGCAATGGTTCGGAAACGCTACGCTTATGCGTCGCTTGGTGTTGTTGCGATTCTCAGCTGTCGTTGTAAAGCTGTGACCGTGGCCTACGCCTACAGTGCTATGACCATGGCCTGCATCTACAGTACTGTGACTGCGACTTGTTGCCACTGCGTCATCTGCCGCTGTTGCATCTCGGGGTGATCCGCTCACGGACTCTGAGTGAGCTAAGGCGGCGGCGGCGGCAGACCTAAATATAGGAACTGGCGGCGAGGGAATTTGGAAGCTCTTTATGAGACGGGGTTGTTTCACCTGGGTCAAGCCTTCTGTTATGTTTATGCATAACAGCCCTGAGTCATGTGTCCGACACAGCTTGATCCTAATGATGCTATCCTCAGAAGGAAGTCGAACACCACACTCACCAAACCGAAGATCTTTGGTTATACCAAGCTGGGCCTGCGCGTAAAGGGACAAAAGGAGAGGGGCTGTACCCTTAATCTCATGTGAATCAAGGACGCCCGGAACTCTCAAGTCCTGCTCCAATCCCATTATAGAGAAAGGTATGGTCCTGCTACCCAAGGTCTCGGTAGCACCGCTAAGACCCTTGAAGGTACGATTGCCCTCAGGTTTAAACCTCGTGCTGTAACCGAAGTTCGCAAGTTTCCCCGCCGCGTTTGCTATCCAATCGCTACCGTGAACAGTCGAGTTACAGCCCTCATCCAACACGGCGTATACGTGCTTATCCTCGTAGATATTTACTACGGGCAAATCAACCAAAGCCGGATGGATATCTGTGACCCCCTCAGTGAAAGCCACGAAGGCGTGCCTCGTCGCGGAGGCCCTCGAGGAGCGCGATCTCGCCGACGCCACTTCCCAACTGTTGTTGGTCGATGGCGCAGAGTGATCGTCTAAGGCCTCTTGCAGGTATGCGAGAAGGTCACCGCGGGATATCACGGGCTCGGTTACGAAGTGACCCTCTATGGTCTCTTGAAACTGGGCAATAGCCGGAACTACTACCTCTACGGGGAGGCTATCCCCCGTGCTGCCGACTATGCTGCGCAGAAGATCGAAGTCCAGGGTGTTGGACTCCCGCAGCACTGTGGCTGCGTCATCCCTAGCCTTTCGCTCGGTCTGCGGCTGCTCATCTAGAAGCATCCCACAAAGCTTGCACTTAATGCGGGAGGTCTTCCTACTGCTACCCGACCTCTCGGTGGAGGTGTGGGGGCATGTGGCCTGATCTATGACAGGCTTCTCTTTCTTCGTCTTGGTGACGGTGCCGCATTTCTTACAGGTCCGCATGTCTATGTATGCGTTACTCCCCGACTTGTTGAACTCCTTGCAACCTCCCCGGCATTTCCGGGGGCCTTCGCTGGACGAAGCAGCTGACGCGGCGAGGCGAACCTCGGGCTGAAAGGGTTCAGGCGGGGGTTCCTGGCTGAGAGGGACATCCCTTCTCGTGATGCTAATGGGGTTATCATCACGCACATCAAAGTACTCCGTGACCCAATCCAAGAAATCGGCCAAATTTATGGATGGGCACTTCTGCGTGCGTCCCCAAAGAACATACCCAGGAAACGTATACAAGACACGCTCATAAGTCAGACCCTTATGCTGACCAAAGGAGAAAACGCGATCGGAACCCTCAGGCGGGCTGTCACGCATGATCCCAGCGGCGGCTGTGCGCCGAAGCTGTGGTGAGAAGAGGGTTTCATTGCCGCGGCCTTTGCCGGTATTGGTCTTTGAGGGAGTCAGCTCAAGGTTGGCTGGGTAACCCTCGAGCCTATACCAGCGCTCGCATTCGACAGATGGACACACTCTGTGTCATCCTCCTCCACTGCGGCGAAATACGCCTGAGGCTTCGGCGTCGCCGACTTTGCGGCTGCGTTGGCAGTTCCCCCAGACTGTGCTGGGGCTGTGGTGCCCTTGGGGCCATTGCCCTTACCGCTAAACTTGCAGGCAGCATCTCCGGCCCAATGGCCGATCACACCGCACTTCAGGCACCTACTCTTAGCCTTTAGCTCTGCTAACTTGGCCTTACGGTCAGCAATGGTCAAATTGCTACGCACGACCTTCCCTCCGGATTTTCCAGGGGACTTGCCCTTGTTCTTCCCCTTTCCTTTTCCTTTCGCCTGGGCAAAGGCGGTCTGTGCCGCGTACGCAAGCTGAACTGACTCGGCATAGGAATCATCCAAATCGTCAATCTCAGCTTCATATGCCACTGCCGTATAGGCGTTGAGTTGCAATGCTAGATCCTCATCATCAATCCATTCATCCGCATCATCTCCCCCAGACGCTGTGGCCTGGTATGCTTCTTCGCCGTAGCCGTCACCGTAGCCTTCCGCGGATTCCTGTTGTTCCTGGTAACCATACTCTGCGGCACTACCATCATACCCCATATAGCCGAACTTAGGGTATTGGGGCTTAGCGTCGAAACGTCTCCAGGTCTTACCTGGGCCACTAGGGTCCTTCTGGGTAAGAAGACGTTCCTTCATGTGCACCACTGAGTGATGCTGAACAAGGACGCGTGCGTACTCATCCACGCTGTGTACGCGGGCGGCGGTCTTGACCATTAGCTGCTCGGACCTTTCCAACCCTGAAAGCTCAACAAGGAGATTAGCCCTCATTGCTTCAGAAAGGCGGATATCAGGATCCAGCTCACGCAAGGTCGACCACCACCGCTTTCGGCGGGCTATGTAAGACAACATAGGCTCGCCGGGTTGCTTTGCAAGTGGCCCGTCAGGAGCTGTCCCTGACGGAAAAGTTCGGACGCCTCTTCGGATTGAAGAGGGAAGGCTTGCCTCCTGATTTCTTCTATCAGGTAGTCGACGCCGTCATGGCGAAGCAGACGTTCCAGGCCGACGTCGCGAGCGATGCAAAAGGCATCTCCTCGGAGACCCTCTAGGATCTTGCTAACGCATTCGCTCATGTCGAGCGACTCGTCCTTGACGTCTTGCAAGGTGTACACCGCCGGATCTGTGTCCGGCTCTTGTTCATCGTCGCCCGCCACTTGGCTGGGGTGCGACGGTAGCGACTCCGCATCCTCATCTTCTGCCTCGGACGCGGGCTTAGTCCGTTTTGCGCTGGACGGACTGGCGGGTATACCGCTGCTTCCATCACCATCTGTGGGCGATGCGCTGGTCCCCTGACTTGCCCTGCCACGCCACTTCCTTGGTGACTCGCTCTTGGCCCTTGCCGACTCGGCAAAACGCAGGTCCTTAAGAGCTTCGCGCCGCTGCTTCTCCTTATGCTGCAGCACACGGATCTGTGTCCGGAAGCACCAATCATGGAAGCCAGCAGCCGTACCGTCGTATATGTACGACCCGCTTTTGGTTTCTGCAGGGCTCAGGTTCTGTGACCAGAGATTGGGCTGGTAACGCAAACCTGCCACGCTCATGGCTTCGAGGATAGAAGGGGCCTTTGCGCCGCGACTATCACTACACTACCCAACGGACCCCGGACCACAGGCTCAACGGGGGTGAAACACTAGTGGTTGTCCTCACAGCTCCGCTACCAGTTTGAAGCAGGAACTGGATTAGTGAGTGTCCAACCACGCAAACGAGCACACTTTTTGGTCTGAGCCCAAGACGTCTGTCGTACAGGGTGCGTTCAGAACTAACACAAAAACTACGCTCGCATGAGGACATGTCAACACGGCTCTTCAAGACAGGGAAATTTCACAACCCTAAAATCCTAAACCCCTAAACTCCTAAACCCTAAAATCCCTGAACCCCTAAACCCTACTATAACCCTAAACCCTAAACCCCTAAACCCTAAAACCCTAAACCCCCAAAACCCCAAACCCTAACCCCCGAAAACCCTAAACCCCTAAGCCCCTAAACCCTAAAACCCTAAAATCCCTAAAACCCCCCTATAGATCTCTTTTTAAAGGAATCCCTAAAACCCCTTTTTGAAGAGCCTTAAGAGCCCTAAGCCCTAAAACCCCTAAATCCCTAAAGCCCTGAACCCTAAAATCCCTATAACCCAAAACCCAATAGATCCCTTAAAGGAACCCTTAAAGGAACCCTTATAGATCCCTTTAAAGGAACCCCTAAATTTCCAAACCCGGCCTTGCTGTCGTCAGCCGGAAGGATCTCCACGAGATGCGAGGGAGGGCTCAGCTCCTGCACTTGCCCAAGGAGTTTGAGGACTTAGGGTTTAGGGTTTAGGAGTTCAGGAGGGGCTTAGAGGTTGTAAGGTTCAGGGTTTAGGGTTTAGGGTTTGGGGTTTAGGGCTTAGAGGTTTAGGGGCTTGGAGGTTATAGGGTGTAGGGTTTGGGGTTTAGGGGCTTAGAGGTTTAGGGTTTAGGGACTTAGGGGTTTAGGGTTCAGGTTATAGGGTTTAGGGGCTTAGAGGTTTAGGGTTTGGGGTTTAGGGACTTAGAGGTTTCGGGTTTGGGTTTGGGGTTTAAGGGTTTTGGGGGCTGAGGGTTGTCCCTAAGGGTTCATTGCCCCGAAGTACCTACTTTTTGGCCAAAGTATATACCATTTGGGTACATAGACCCTTAGCGCAGCATTTTAGGGATTTTGAGATGTTGGGTGTCAGGGCGTCAGGGCTTTAGGGCTTGCAGCACTTAGAGTGATTTGGGGTTTGGGTTTTAGGGTCACTGTTACAAGCTCTAGTGCCGAGGCCTTCGCAGACGATGCACGCCGGGAGGACGGGACGATGTAAACCTAAGAGGGTTTGCGACGCCTTGACATGGAAGCCGAGATGTCTTCCCGACCTTCACAATTCAAGCCGGGATCATACCCGATGCAAGATGGAAGTGCAAAGGACTGACTTTCCGATGCAAGCCGGGAGCGTTTCATGCGAACTTGTCAGAACATCACAGGAACCACCAGTGTCAACCCCCAAAGTCAGAAACCCAAGCACACCAGTTCTCCCCGGACCCAGACCCGCAAAGGCCCCGAACAACGAACCCTCGATCCCAAACCTCGCGGCCCGAAACTTCGAACTCTACTGCAATCGCCAACACCACAATCCCAAAATCCACAACAGCTACCTCTATACTGGTATGGTGGTTTATGTCCCCTTTTACAACAATTCCCAAAGCCAGTATTTAAGTTAAATGACCCTTTTTTCCTCAGCAACCCTCGGACGCCTCAAAAGGTGGGCTGAAGGCAGGTAGGATGAAGGATCCCTCATTTGAGGAGTGCGGGACTATCCGATATCCCACATACCTTCATCCCACCTTTCGGAGCCCTTTGAAACCCGAAGCTCTACACCCTGACGCCCGTACCGCCTGAGGTGGTTCTGGGGCTTCGATGTTGTCAAAGAAGTCGGGGCTCCACTCCTGGCCCAAAGTGATATATTTCGGGCTAATGAGACGCAAAAATTTGAGGGGCTTACATGGCTCGGAGAGTTGGATGTTCAGCGTTGTTTTTGCGTGAAATTTCGGGCCAAGCGGCTTGGCACTTACCTGTAGTCTCCATTGTAGGTCCTTTTTTTGGTTTAACCAATTATGTATAATTAAGGGTCCTATAAGGTAATCCCAAAAAAGGAACTACAATGGAGACTACCCTAAAGGCTCATGGACCCTTGTAGTGAGCCCCCAAAGCCGAAACCCTCCCCCAGAAAGCCCAAGACCCTCTTAGGAGCATTAGGGTATAGGTAAGCTTTCATTAGTTGTTAGAAGCTCCGTGGAGGATGGGATTCGGGGATCTATGGCGCAAGTACTACGGCAGAACCCCAAATCCTAAACCCTCAACCCCTAAACCCTATATAAACCCTAAACCCCTAAACCCTGCATAAACCGTACGCTATACATAATGGGCTATATCATGGGTATATAATAGCTAGTCCTTATTAAAGGTCCCTCCTTTTCCCCTTTGAATGTAAGCTTCAGTAGAGACCTACACACACAAGACAGCCTCCAGCTCGGTGTCGAAGCGGGCCTGAGCTGCATAATGCAGGTGCCCAAGTAAATTAACACAGTAGGGTTCCGTTACAGGGTTCGTTTCAAGGCGGTTCTATAAGAGGGGTTTGGGGTTTAGGGATTTGGGGTTTGGGGAGTAGGCACTTGGTTGGTGTGGGTGTGGGGTTTCGGTTTTACGATTGACTATTTAGGATTTAAAGTTCAAGATGATAAGTTATCGTTTGGTCTGTGACCCAACAGCCGCAGAGAGTGAGTCCCAAAAGCCCAGGGAGGAAACAAACTAGGCAGTATTGTTAGGGAGACCCCTTCAAGCGTACGCCTTCTGAACCCTACTTCTGGCTCTCTTAAAAGGGACCTTATTGAGAGGGTCTATATCCCCAAGGGTCCCCCTAATCCTAACTCCCACTAACTCTATCCGAGCCAAGTCCACGAATTGCATTGCTTGCAGGTTGGGCATCCAACTGGACTCTAACCCACAAGGTCTGGACTCCAAACCTGCAAGCCTCTGCCCCAACCTCCAAACCCAAAGCCCTGAACACCAAAACCTCGAAAAAACCCTGAACCCTATAAGCCCCACACCTTGAACCCTAAACCCCTGAAGCTATAAGCCCAAGCCCCACACCTTAAACCCTAAACCCCTTAACCCTGAACCCTATAAGCCCCACACCTTGAACCCTAAACCCTAGACCCCTGAACCTTAAGCCCCACACCTTCAACACTACACTATACTGAACTTAGAACCCTGGCAAAAATTATAATTTTAGCTGTTTCTTAGGGATTATAATAACCAAAAACTAAAAAAATATATTTCTAAGTACCCCTAAGTATAGTTCCCCTGTCCCCCCCTTCATCCCTTAAGCTGCCAGGTTGCGGGATGCTGGTCGTCACCGAGGCCAAGCCTAGCCACAGGAAAGGCTGCACGAAGGGTTTGCAATTTATGGTTTAGGCTTTAGGGTTTCAGTTTTAGGTTTAAGGCTAAGGTTTAGGATTTAGGTTTGAGGGTTTAGGTTTAAGGTTTAGGTTTTATGGTTTGGGGGTCAGGCTTTGGGGTTGGGTTTTTCTTGTGGGTCCATGTGCCCAAAGAATGTATACTTTAGCCTCGAAATACTCAACGCAGGTAGATGTTATTCGGGTACATGGACCGTTAGGGTTAGGGCTAGGCAGTCGGGCGGGGCAATTCGGGTTTAGGGTTTAAGGCTTGGGCTCCAAATCCCAAACCCCAAAACCTAACTCCTAACCCTAAACGAAGTCTAAACAAAGCATTGAAAGGAACCATTCAGGGAAACCCAAGCCTGAACCCTAAACCTTAAACATCCTTCAACCCTAAACTCTAAAACCTGAACCCTAAACCCTAAACATCCTGAAACCTAACCCTAACCCCTGAAGCCTGAACAGCCTTAAACCCTAAACGCTAGAACCTAAACCCTCGACCCTACATGGGGTTTAGGGTCTAGGGGTTTAGGGGGTTTAGGGTTTAGTGGTTTTTAGGGTCTAGGAGCTTTAAAAGTGTAGGGTTTAGGGTTGAACATCCTTGAACCTTCAATTCCAGCCGAGCTGCTGCTGGACGCGCTCGCCGCCGAGCTTCTCGAAGGCTTCATCGATCTTTCGAGCAGCCTGGAGGTGGGCTCCACGGGCTTCAGTCTAAAAGCCCTCTAGAAGGCTGAGTTTAAGATTCGTTTCCTTTCTAAGGCTTAGTTTAGGATTCGTTGTTTAAGGCTTAGTTTAGGTTTGAAGGGTTGGGTTAGGGTTCCTTCTTCAGGCTTAGCTGAGCAGTTCAGCATTCGTCTTTGAAGCTTAGTTTAGGATTCCTGTTGCAGGGTAGGATTAAGGTTTCGATTTAAGGCGGAGTTTCGGATTCCTCTTGGGGTTCATTCAAGAGCTCTCTAGGCTTTTGGGGGTCGGAGTCGTTTTGGGGATTTGGGTGGCTTTAGCTCGTGCGGGACGGCTTGCCTGGGGATTTTTTGGGGGGCCCCTTGACATAGTATAGCATTACGAAGACAAGATGTGCTGCTGGAACAACAAATGAGTCTATAGTTATAGGCGATACGAAGTAGGGGTAAAAAAAGGTAAACCCTACACCCGATCAACCTTAAACCCTAAGCCCTAAACCCTTGGCCGAACGATCCTTCGACTAAATGACACAAAGACCAACGGCCAAAGTACAGGTTTTTCGTGCCAATATAGCATAGTGTCTATGGTGTTGGGGGTTTGGCATAATACGTAATCTACGGCCTTAGTAATTAGAACAGGGTTCTGGGGTAGTATATTTTTGAATTAGTAAAATACGGGAAAAAGTTAGTATTGGTAGTTGTTGAGGCCTCTATATATCAATTGTTTGGCTCTTTTGGGGTTCCGAGTTCGGGACACCGGGATTTAGGGTTCCGCGTTCTGGGTTTCAGCGATGGTCGGACTTTCGGGCGGAAATATTGGGGTCTGGGACCGGATGGTGGGGGTTCAAGGTTTCGAGTGCTAAGGGTAGCATTGTAAAATCTCAAGGAATAGGGGCCAGGCCGAAAGGCCGACAGGGCATGCAGAAGAACAACATGGACTGCCAAGCATGACGCACCAACCGGCGAGGAAGGGAATTCGGCTTGACATGAGCACCCTAAACCCTAAACCCTAAACCCTAAACCCTAAACCCTAAACCCGGGCTGCAGAAAATCAGCCGGCCAATCTGTGAAATGAAGCGGCTCAGGGTGAGTGCTTCTGGGGTCTGTAGGGCCTTGGGTTGCTTGGGGCCTATGTGGGCTTCAAGGGTGTATTGGATGTCATCTACATATATATATATATATATATATATGCTCAGTTGTACAGATGCTTGCGTATATATATATATGTACATTTTTTACATATGTACAGATCACATATCTATGTATATATATATATATGTATGCGAATGAGGATCTGCACAGTTTTTGCTAAGTTTAACACGGTATTACTGGGTCATGTGCAACCAACCACGACCCCTTGCTCGTTGAACCACCCGTCCCTGCCTCATTGAAGAAAACGTAAGAGCTGTCGCCAAGGCCGAACACAGCGAACTTGGTGTCCTGTCCGTTCGGGTTTTATATAGGGGCCTTAATAATCAGAATTGGGTTTGGGGCCCAATTATACTATTGTTACAAAAAGGAACCCCGAAAATAGTAGTGGTAATCATTTAGAGTCCTATAGTAGCTGTATTCAGAGTTTCTGTTGAGGGACTGCCTACTGAGACCAGGGTCCCCGCAACTGTGTTTATCAAGGCTGAAATCCAACCCTAAGCTCTAAACTCTAAACCCCCCACCTTTAACCATTAACCTAAAGCCTCAACCCCAAAACCCGTATCCCTAAATCCGAAGTCTAAACCCTAAACCCTCATTCCTAAACCTAGATCCTAAACAATGTTAACCCGAGTCTGTCCTTCAGATAGTCGGCCGGTGCCGTCTCGAGGAAAGTCTCCATGTCCTCGCAGGAACCGCTGCTGTTCAGGGTCAGGCACACAACGAAATATCCCTAGACAAATAGTGTTTGTCGCAGAATTGAATGTAGCTGTTTATGTAGTTGTTTATAATGAATAAAATACGGAAGTACATATCGCTCTCTGTACATATGTGTATACACATGTACCTATGTATATGTATATATATATACACATGTCTACTTACAGAAAGCAAGTGCGTCTCACGGAAATGTTCCTGAAGCACCTTGACTCAAAACACTGTGTTAATACTAAGTCGTGGTGGGTGTCAGCCCTCAGCAGGGTGATGTCCTGCCAGAACTTCACCGCAGACTTGGGCATCTCACCTGTGCATACAAACACTTGCAGGCTTGTTTGAAGAAGGTTCAGGGGACCTTGTAACGGAAGGGCCTTACAATTCGAACACGGTCTTGGCGGTTCCATTTTGTATACATACTATATACTCCAAAACTCTAGTCTAATTATAGGCTGTTGAAAGTTGTGGCAAGGTTAGACAGCGCAAGCAGATGCTGGAAAGGATTCGGTTCGACGATAGGGCTCACCCCTGGAAGGGCCCCAAACCTAAACCCCAAACCATGAACCCTGAACCCCAAACCTCACATCCTAAACCCCAAGCAGCCCTAAACCCCCTAAACCCTAAGCCCCCATCCACTCCACCCAAACCCGTCCTTGACCAGCTGTGGCCACGACCGCGAGGACCTTGGACTCCTCACGGGCGTTTAGGGCTTTCGGGGTCTAGGGTTAGGGGCTTATGTGTTTAGGGGTTTAGGGGTCTTTAGGGGTATAGGGGTTTAGGGGTTTAGGGGTATAGGGGTCTTTAGGGGTATAGGGGTTAAGGGGTTTAGGGGTATAGGGGTTTAGGGTTTAGGGGTTTAGGGGTTTAGGGGTTTAGGGTTTTAGGGCTTTCGGGGTTTAGGGTTAGGGGTTTATGTGTTTAGGGGTTTAGGGGTCTTTAGGGGTATAGGGGTGTAGGGGTTTAGGGGTACGGTATAGGGGTTTAGGGGTTTAGGGTTTAGGGGTATAGGGGTTTAGGGGTTTAGGATTTAGGGTTTAGGGGTTTAGGGTTAGGGGTTTATGGTTTAGGGGTTTACCTATAGTCTCCATTGTAGTTCCTTTTTTGCTGTTTAACCAAATATTTATTTAGGATCCTATAAGGTAACCCCAATAAGGAGCTACAGTGGAGACTCTAGGTAGGGTTTAGGTGTTTAGGGCATTTCCGGGGTTTTGTCTTGTACCGGGTAAGCGTATAGACTCCCTGACCGCCCATTTAACCCCCAAGCCTTACTCTAACTACTAGATCCCCACCACACCCCTTGTAGAACCCCCCTAAACCCTAAATCCTAAACCGTGAACCCTGAAAACCAACCCTGAGCTCCGGTAGTTGCCCTTTCCGACCGACAAAAGACCCTCCGAAGCGATAGAAGCTGGTAGAAGGGTTAAGAGTTCCGGGATTTGCATTCAGGGTTACGGTTCAGAGTTTCGGCTTAGGGTTTAGGCTTCAGGGTTCACGGTTGCGGGTAAGGAGTTAAAGGTTAGCATTCAATGCGTAGGATTAGGGTTTTAGGGGTGCTGAACTCTAAAAGCCAAGCGGTCCGTCCATGTATTCGAATGGATCAAAGTATACCCTAAAGCACCAATGTATACCCGAAGGTAGCATCCAGGAAACTCACTCGCATCCAAGGTACGTAGTGTTCGAGTTCTTGAACTCCTTCCCTAAGGCTCAACACTAGCCCAAAAGCCTTATGTAGTATGGTCTTTGAGCCCAAAGCTTCAAAATATGAGTCCTTGGAGCCTACTTGCTTAGGATCAACCATGCGGGTCCTTTCCGTTCGACCCTGAACCCTGAAACCCCGAAACCCCCAACCCCTGAACCCCAGAAAGGGTTTCCCTAAACCCTAAAGCCTTTAAGACCCTAAACCTTAAAAAGGGTTTCCCCAAACCCTAGAACCCCTAAACCCCAGAAAGGGTGTTGAGGGTCGGTAGCCTGGTTTGGGTTTGGGGAAGGGAATACCATTATAGTAACCCTTTACACCCACCCTGAGGTATCCCCAAAGGTACGCATGCACGTACACGTTACACACAGGAAACTCCTCTGCGAGGTCGCTGATGGCCAAGTCGTTGAAGGAGAGGCATTTGGCCTTCATGCCTTCGCCGTCTCAAATTTTTAGGGGTTTAGGGATCTTAAGGCTCTTTACAGAGGGTGATAGGGGTTCCTTAAAAAGGATCTATAAGGGTTTGGGGTTTTCGGGCTTTAGGGTGTATGGGTTTACGGTTTAGGGTTTAGGGGTTTACGATTGAGGGGTTTAGGGTGTACCTGGGCCCCAAAAGTGTGTAGAAGAATAGCCATGTAGAGATGCTGCGCCATTATTTTCCCTATTTCTTTGGGTTGGGATAGAGTCTAGGCTAGTGGTGGTTTGCGGTTTCAGTCCTCGCACTCTTAAGAATTCGCTCCTACAGCTTCATGACAAGTAGGAACTCGAGGTTAGTATTACTGAAGGTTTCATGAAAAGGTAGATATCCAAGCAACTGTAGATAAGACATACGTCCAAGTGTCGAGGTAGTAACGTAGCAAACCTCGGCTCAACCCTAAACCCGTACAGCCGAAAAGGCCCTGAGCCCTAACCGGCACTGACCCCAAAAGCCCTGAAACCTAGAAATCACCCTAGACCGATTACATGTAAGCCCTTAGTTTTCTGACCCAGCCTCGACGTTTCAACTCAAACTGAAAGTTCTTCGCCACCATCTCCGCATTGCCTGGCCACGCGGAGTGCAGGGTCAGTGACATGCAATGTCCTTTATAGGGTTGTAAGGAAGCTTAGTGTCTTACAAGGCGTCGATACTACAGGATTTTGCACAGGGGCCCGAATATGTACAAAAGGGATTTTTGGGTATACTCTGGTGAACTCCTCAAGCGGCGATTGTTGCAAAGTATGCCTGAGCAAGCTATTCAGATCTCTCTAGTAAGAGGAAGGTTCCAGGTTTTGACGAAACCCTAGTTGCGCGCTTTAGGAGTCGGGGTGTAGGCATTTGGATCTGCAGTTCACGGTTCAAGCTCTTCAGTCTTGTTTTTGCAGCACTTAGCTCATAATACTCAGGACATACTTCATGGTAAGTAGGCCTTGCACGGGTCCAGGGTCCGGGTACTTGTGTTCGAAATGATTCCCAAGGCTTCGAGTACACCCCGAACCCTGAACCTCGTAGGCCCTAAACTCTGGACCCCACCCCCTAAACTCCAAAACCCTAAACCCTACACCCTAAACCCCATAGACCGTACCGTAGTAAACTCTGAACCCCACCCCCTAATTTCCAAAACCCTAAACCCTATACCCTAAACCAAATAGACCGTACCGCAGTAAACTCTGGACCCCAAAGCCCCAAACCCCAAACCCAGGCCAGGGCCTGTGTCCGTGCCGTAGAGAACGGTGACACGCTCTCCGGTGACCTGGTCGAGCTTCGGGCTGCTATAAAGGTCCCCTAAGGGTCCATGTCAAATAGTACATAGTTTGGCCCTAAAGTACTTATAAAGGGACTACTTTAAGGCCAAAGTATACACTTTTTTAGTACATGGACCCTTAGGGGTTCCTCTAAGGCTCCTGCAAAAGGGTCCTTTTCGGGTTGCGAAGAGGTTGTGAAAAGGTTGGGGGTCTAGGCTGTAATTAGGGTGACTTTATGGGTCCAACCAAGGCTCGGTTTTCGAGTGACTTCACTAGAGTTCCGATATAGTAACTGTAGGCACAAAGCATGCGCTGTATGTGAGCTAATGGAGCCTCAGGGAGTGCCTCCAGTTCAGGCTTTAAGGGTTTGTAGGGTTCAGGGGATAGAGTTTTTGGGTTTAGGGTTGAGGGCTTAATTAGGCTGTTTGGAGGTAGGCCTGCATTCACTGCCTCGGAGCAAACATGGTCTACGAGTCTTACGGTAGGTGCCCTAGCCAACAGAATCTGCACCCGCAGCCGCAGACCCTATCCTCCCGCTCGAAGATCGAATCTTCACCCTAAGGCTCCATGTACCCAAAAAGTAAGTACTTAGGGCTTAAAGTACCTATATGGGGACCCCTTTAAGGCTTAAGTACCTACTATCAGCAGGGGGTTTTACGTAGCCCTCCGAGCCTGCTCGCCCATGCACTTCTTGAGGTACTCCAAGAGGTCCTGCTGCGAAGTCTTCCGTTGAGCGCTTTAGGATGCCGGGTGAACGTCACTTACACTCTACCTATAATCAGTCTCCGTTGTAGTTACCATTCTGATACTCTTGACCTTACATCAGGTAGCCCGATTCCGTTGTAACGTTGTAGTTACCATTTTGATATTGATAATCCTACATAAGGCAGCCCGGAAATGAACTGTCATGGAGACTATACAGGTAGACATTTGAGAAAGAGGGGCCCGTAGGGCTCTGCAGGAAGGGTTTGTAGGGGATTCTTCGACGCGGCTCATCAACCAGGAGGTTTAAGGCACTATGGAGTTCGAGGCTCGAACCCTAGGGATCGAAATAGCCCCAAAGCCTTATATAGTATGGTATTTGGGCCCAAAAGCCTTAATATATGAGTCCTTAGATCCCTAGGGGAAGGTCTTTAGGGTTTACCTGGACACGCAAAATCTGGAATCATCGCCGTTCTCAGGTGTTGGACCGTTAGTTTGACCTAATGTGAACGCTTATGATTTCCAGGGTCTATTCCATACCATCAGGGGCCTCGGGGATCATGTGTTTTACGGCATTTTAGGGGCTTGGGATTAGGGAGTAGGGCTTCGGGATTCAAGGGTCGTATGGGAGCTTCCGAAAATAGGGGACCCTAATTTAATACCCTAAATAGGACCCCAAAATAAGGTACCCCTGATTTTCGGAAACTCCCGTATATCCCTTTGTTAAAGGAACGCTGGTTACTCCGGGTACTTGGAGGATCATGGGACTTAGGAAGTAAGTAAGGTTATAAGTACCTTAATTGGGGTTATAAGCAGAGTTACCTTACTTATAACCCTGGTTACTAAGTCCCATGATCCTCGAAGTACCTCCAACAACCCTTAATAGTAACCTTTATAGATCCCTTAATAGGAGCCCTTTTAAAGGAACCCGACTTACTAAGTCAAAATGATCCTCAAAGTAGGACTGGCGGTCCTCGTCGCCCATGGCCTTCCTTCGGCGCGACTCGTGGCGGTTTGTGAACCTCGGTACTTCTGTTGATGATATACGGAGTTTAGGGTTTTGGGTTCATTATGGGGTTTTGGGAAACTACGGTTGATGATAGAAATCCTGCATTATCTTAATGATCCTAAACTACGGGCATTCTGGTATATTATGGGTCATGCAAGATTTATATTATGAACCGTTCGGGCTTTGGAAATCTGGGGGGTTCTTCCTAAGACCTAACGCTTCCTGTGCCTATATAGTATACCAGTAATTATATACTTAGTCCTGGCAGGAGTTCTGCATGTATGTACTTTCAGGCCTAAGTGTATGCTAAGTTTCATGGAGCCTCAGGGTAAGGTCCTTTAAGGCTTTGAAGGACTATCCGACCTGAGATTGCGTTACAATAAGGACCGGCCGTAATCTCCATCTATGTGGCAGAGTAAAGTGTAAAGGACAAGGTTGGGTATTGGGGTTCTAAGGACCCCAAGGGTCCAAGAAACCAACAGTCATATACTCTCCCAAATCCTAACCTATATAACTACTATCCTAAAACCAAGTACCTAATTATTGGGTCCTTTGGACCCTTGGGGAGACCTGAACCCTGAAACTTAAACCTAAAGCCCAAAGCTCTAAACCTAAGGATCCAAAAGCCCAAACCCCAAACCCAACAGATCCCCAACAAAAATGCCCAGCAACACCTAAACAACCAAGACATTTAAAAGAAACGAGCAACTCGTCCTTCATGGCATCCTGGAGAAGCTTCGCATGCTCTGGCGCGGTCCGCTGCAAGGAAGTGAAGCGATTCCTTGAGGTCTGGGGGTTGTGGGCTTAGGCTTCCTTTAATAGGGTTTACGGGTTTATGGGTCCTGTAAGGGCTTAGTGTTTGGGGTTTCGGGTTCTTTTAAGGGTTGAGGGTTTGGGAAAAGGGTTCGTTTAAGCGGATAAAGAACGGATTTAGGGTTCAAAAGCTATATACTCAGCCATATCAAGCCCCACAACTTCGAGGTTCAGGTTTCATCTCGGAACCTTTACCATGCAGAAGAAGAAGCTTCGGGATAGATAGATAGACAGATGCAGACATGAATGGATAGATAGATGTATATATACATATACACTTCTCATATCCTGTACTTGCAGATCAATATAGGGGGTAATTTATGTTTACTCGAATATAGTTTTTCGACTGTAGGCTTTGCGCTCAACTTGCAGGGTTTCGCGAAGGCAGAGATGCATCTCAACTTGGCTGACTTCTGAACCCCTCCTAAATGTCAAACTTTTTGCCTCCTTATTATAGTTCACATGGAAACCCCAAAAGCTAAAGTCCTAAGCGCCAACCAGAAGAACGCCAAGTCAATATGCGATTCGCAAGCTTTCGAAAGGCCTGAACTAAGAACAGCAGGCTTTTGAGGTAATCGATTCAGAGCAGCTTCGTTCTTTTCTAGTACCAGGTATGTGAATAGCGACCCTGGAGGTTCCGCCGATACTATGAGGACCGGGTGTCGGAGATGGGACTCTTCTAACTCGTGCTGCAGATGCACTGCAAGATTAGCCGGGAACGGGATCCTAAACCCGAAAGGGTTTAGGGGTTCAGGGTTTAGGGTTCACCTGTGAAGTCCACGGCACTCGTTGCGCATGAGGGTGTCCATGGCATCGCTAGAGATGCGCTTGTTGTCCAGCTCGAAGCCGTTGAACTCCGTTGTCACCTGCTGGTGACGGCCCCCTCGGGATAACACAGATAAGGCCTTGAGCCATATAGGGCTTTTTGGTGGGCGTTGAGGATTCAGTGGGCTGTCATACATAGAGATTCAGGGATGTGTGAGGTTTTGCTTTTCTAGTTCAGGGTGTGAGATTGTCACGGGTTCTGAACACTTGGTAACGAAATGCGGTGATTTCTGAACACTAAAGTTTGCTCACCGCGAGAACACTTGAACGACCAGATGGTTCAACTGCCACGTAAATACGGTAGATGAGCATTCCAAAACAAACGAGTGGCCCTAAAGGAAAGCTTCTGCGGAAGACAAACGATCAACGAGCCTTGAGTCGCAATCCCTAAAGCCCTCAAGTAATTAAGCCCTAGCCCAAACCCTAAACCCTAAACCCTAAACCCTGAACCCTATAAACCCTAAACCCTTAAACTCTACACCCCGCAACCTGGAGCCCAAAAAAGTCGAACTCCCAAAACCCTCAACCCGTCCTGCGACATCGACACCCTATCTCTAGACCCAAGAGTAGCCTAGGAATAAAAAGGGTGCCCTTTTTGGTTTAAAGGGGCTTATAAGGGCCCTAAAAAAGGGAATAAGGGCCTACTCTAGGTCCTAGAGAATCTTTGTACTATGATGCCCAGTAATTTAGGAATAAAGAGGGCTCGCTTTTTGGTGTTGGGTAACTGAATTAAGGGTCCTAGGACTACAAAAAGGGAATAAGGGTACTAATTACTGGGCGTCCTAGTATATAGTCTTCATGGTAGTTCTGTTTGGGCTAACCAATTCAATCTTAAGGTTAGGATCCTATACTATAGATTTTGGGTAACCCAAACAGGAGCTACAATAGAGACTCTAGTCCCAAAGCCCCTAAAACCTAAGCCCCAAAGCCCCTAAACCTAAACCCTAAACCTTAAACCCTGAACCCCAAAACCAAAAAACCTAAACCCTAAGGCCTAAAGCCCCTAAACCCTGAACTCCCCAAACCCTACAGCTCTCAACATCCTGAACCCTAAACCCTAAACCCTATCCCTAGCCTAGACCCATTAAAGTAACCTTCAACCCTTTAAAAGGAACCCTAAACCCTAGAACCAGCCCTCAAGAACCCTAAAATGTTAGATTTAGATCCAGGAGTAGTAAAACCCCTAAACCCCAAAACCCCTGAACCCGAAGCCCTAAACCCCTAAACCCTGACCCCCAAACCTTAAACCCTAAACCCCTAAGCCCTAAACTCTGCTATAGGCCGCAACCCTAAACCCTAAACCCCCAAACCCTCTAGAAACCCTGAAGGACCCTAGAGATCCCTTTAAAGGAGCCCTATAGATCCCTTTAAAGGACCGTATAGGTCCCTTTAAAGGAGCCCTCAAGAACTTGCTGCCGCGGCTTTGGGGGCCTTCTCCGGGTTGTAGCGATACAGCGGCCAGTATCCGCTCTCCACCGCATTCACCTTGGAGTACATGAGGGTTTAGGGTTTAGGGTTTGGGATTCACGGCTTAGGGTTTAGGGTTTGGGGTTTTAGGGTGTAGGGTTCAGGGTTTAGAGTACATGGGGTCAGAGGTTACGAACACCATACAAACTGAACCTAAAATTCGACATTGCCGAACCTCACATTGAAGTGCGGAATTTCTGAAATGCGAACCGGGACTGGAAGCTGGCAGGATTCAGCCAATACTGTAGGGCCTTAACAGTTAGAATCGGGTTCCTTTGCAGGGGTTCGATAAGGGCCACTATAAGGGGTCTAGAGTAGGTCTTTTGGGTTCATGGTGTTTTGTAATGTTGGGACCTTGATAATTAGAATAAAGTTTTGGGGCTCCTTATCATAATTACAGTATAGTATACCCCACACCCTATTGTTAGCATTAAGGCCCAAACCTTACCACCCCAAGAGCTGAATGTCAGGTCACTATGCTTTGGATACCACCTTCCAACTCGAACATGGAAAAAAGTTGAAAGCCTGTACCACAGTTGGGGCTGAGGAGCTGAGGTAATCTCTTGAAAGTGGCTTCTGGGGTTCTAAAGTTTCTAAAGGTGTCGCTTGGTGTGAGGTGAAACACAGAATCAGAACCCGCTGTCAAATGAAACTTAATTACTTGTCCAGTTGTTTCGGGGAGCTGCGGTTAATTAACCTGTGCGAAACCATAACACCAAACTAAAAATGGTCAAAGCAAACGCCCGCCGCGGCACCTGCTGCTGCACCATCGCCTTGTCTCCAGCGCGATGGCCCCAGTCGACGCAGGTGGCGTAGGCAATCACAATGGAGGGACCTTGGTGTTCGACGCCGCGGGGCTTGATTTGGGGTTTAGTGGTCTAGGGGGGGTGAGAGCATTGGGTTGGGGGCTTAATGAAGGGTTTGGGGTATTTAGGGTTTACTGGAATCTTATTAAGGAACTTAGACTACGCCAGCATACTGCACATCCGTAGTGGATAAGATGGTTTCCCTCTTAACAAGCTAAAGTGGGATTCCTTAACAAGAACCTAGTTCAGGGCTTACGGTGTAATGCTAGGGTGTAAAGGGCTTCGGACTTAGGATACTGATCTTTGGCAGCTTTGAGCCTAGAGAACTCAGCACCCCTTACCGAAAGGTCCTAGGTACTGTTACGGGGGATACTCCCCCAAATCATAATCGTGATTCCTATTGTAGAAACCCTACATTCTACTATATAGGTACTTTGGACCCTGTGGGTTAATTGACCCGTATACCTCGCGACATACCCCTCAACCAAAATATCTACTCCCCAAACCCATAAAACCATAAGCCCCAAACACTGAGTCTATAGATTAAGGAGTAGGCCTTTCTCTAGCCTAAAGGTCGGTTGCAATTGTGCATGGGAATCCTTGACAGTGCTTGATAGGGCTACCCCTAAGGATCCAAAGGACCCAATATTTGTGTACTTAGGTTTCGGATAGTAGTTATGTAGCTTCGTATTCGGGAGAGTATATGATTATTAGCTACTTGGACCCTTAGGCTGCTATTCGACAAAGGCTACTCTGAGGTTTAGAGTTAGGGTCCGGTATCCAAGGTCAACCTAAAGCCTGCAGCTTTAGGAGCGACGAGGATAGGGAGGGCACGATGCGCATAGCTCGAACAGAACCCTTTCAAGTCTTACGATGAAACATCACAAAAATGCATAGCCACTCTTGAAAGGCACCCTTGGGGGACTTGCATCAATCGACGGCATCCTGCAAAAAAAACCGTGGTAACAGCCCGATGGCACTCACTACACTACAGCAGGGTCCATGTGTACTATGGTTGAGCAATCGTACTGGTAGTAGAATCGGCTTGCGCACTCCATTCGCATCCACTCCAACCCTAAATCCTACTTAAAGGCTCATGGGGCTTAGTAAGTAAGGTTATAATTAGGTTACATTTAGGATAACCCCACTTAGGGGACTTATAACCCCAGTTATAACCTACTTACTAAGTCCCCTGATCCTTCAAGTACACCCTCAACCCTCAACCCTGCGGGTCGTCACCCGTTGCCAGTTACCACTGGCTCAGGAACCATGCCACAGCGCTGGCCTCCCTTTCAGCCTGTCTTCCCAAACCCAAAGGCTCCATGTGCCGATACAGTAGGTACTTAGGCCTGAAACGGGTCCCTATATAGGTACTTTAAGGCCTAAGTTCCGACTGCATAGGCACATGGAGCCTTAGAGAGAATACCTTTTACCCAGAGGGACTGCACCCAAAACCCTGCACCTGAAATCCGACACTTTGGAATCAACGCTGGGCCTTAATCTTATGGTAAATCCCAGAAAGTTGGAACATGGACTTAGGTTGATTAGTGCTGGGAAACCCTGGACTTTACCTTGAGGGCATGAGGATACTGATGTTCCAACTTTCCGGCTTCTACTGTATACTATTTAGAATTAGAAATCCCGCCCTACCTGTACCCTACCCTGAACCCTAAACCTAAATCCTATAGGCGAAGTCACAGCGTGTGGCTTTGACCGCTTGGGCTACCAGACCTATTCTGAGTCACAGTGCTCGCCCCTACGAGGGCGTCTAGCTGACATGGACCATGCAGAAGGAAAAAGAGGCGTTAGACAAAACCCTATAGAACCCTAAACCGCGATAATCACAAAGTCTACAACAACACCCCCTAAACCCTAAACCCTAAGCTAGACACTCCAATCAGAGACCAGGAGCCGTTGTAGGCCTCGGCCTCCTTGAAAGCCTCCACTCGGGGGATCTCTTATGGCCAAACCCCAAGGGTCCAAAGGATCCAATATTTAGATACTCGGTTTTAGGATAGTAGTTATGTAGGTTAGGATTTTGGAGAGTATATGATTATTGGGTACTTGGACCCTTGGGGAAAACTCCCGAAGGTTCCGTGGTACCCTTGTAAGGGGGTTCCTTTTGAGGGTTGTAGTATAGAAGGGTACCATGAGGGTTTGAAGTTTAAGGGGTCTAACATCTAGCAACTGTACCAGATTGTAGAAGTAGCACAAATCAAAACCAAGTTTGTACGATCATACACTAACTCACGACATTGATGGAAGGCTCTTGCAAACCAAGAAACACTGTATATGTGTCTATCCGTCGAACCCTAAACAATAAACCTTCGATGCATTCCCCGCCTTGACGGTTTGGTTCACATCCGCGGACAGGGACACGGAGGCCACGTAGGCGTTCTCGTGCATCATTGCCTGGTGTGGCTCAGGATTTAAAGGTTTAGGGTTTTGGTTGGGGTACCCAGAGACTCCAATATCCCTTAATTTCGGAATATTCCTTAAATCATATTAGGGATCCTATTATAAATTAAGTTATATTCCTTAATTGAGGGATATTGGAGTCTCTGGGTAGTTGAGGTGACTTCTGACCATTTTTTAGGCGGGGATTCCCGCATTCGAAACTCCAAAGCCTGGACCCGACACCCTAAAACCCGAACCCCGGACCCTGACTTTTACACAACCCTGACAACAAAAGAACAAGCAACCAACCCGAAACACACTCATATCTGACGATTTTTGATGAAGGTTTTTGTGTACACCCTCAAAGCGCGTGTAAGATCCTGAAATCTCAGGGTCACGGGACTTTTCGGAAGATAAGGCCTGGCAGCTAGAGGTCTGGGTTTCGACACAGAGGGGCTTCCTGAAGCGTCCACAGTGTATCTATGTCGGGGTCCCCGATGCTCTGAATCATATGTGCCCAGAAAGCCCAATACCCCTGAATTAAGGAATATACCTTAAGTTATAAGGGGGGGGTTCATAGTATGGTTTAAGGCATATTCATATTCCTCAATTAAGGGGTATTGGGCTCTCTGGGTACCAGAGGAAGAGTGAAAGGATTCCAAGATGGGACAGGTACTGGGCCATGGAAGCCGTTCAGATTTGGGGATCATTATTTGGGGCCCTAGATGCCTACCCATGGGCCCCATAGTAGGTCCTTTTTGGGGTTCATACTTAGAACCCTATAATAACAGGAACTACGACGGGGCTCTAGATGCTCTAGATGCTGAGATCTACTCCCGCTTGCAGGTTGCTTAGCACGGAGACCATTTCAAAGGATGAACCTCTATGAACTCACATAAACCATGCTCTATCCCACACCCTGCGACACAGCAGGCTATGACCCTCGATTATGGGTGTTCGCCCTAAATTAAACAGCAGGTTCTTACAGTACATTTATGCGGTATGGCCCTTAAAGTAGAAAAGCTCTCACATCCACGGCTAAGGGTTCCACCTGACATCGGACGAGCCGTTCTGCTTCATAGAACACAGCCCAGAATACAGCATACATGCAGGAGGAGGAAGAGACATGGATGTGTGTGCGGGCACGTGCGCACGATTTTTGCCAGATTTTAGCACACATCCAGTTGTAACATATCCAAAGCCCACACATATTATGATCAGGGTCGCTTGCTTCTGTTGTATGGCTTGGCAAACCTTGCCTATAGCGGACGAGGCACGATAGCTCCCAGGTCCTTCTTCTTGATCTTGTTCCCTCCGGCGGCCATCTTCATGGTGGCTCCCTGCACATGGTGCTACTGAAAGTTTACCTGTAGCCCCAAACCCTACAAAAGACAATACGAACCCTTAAGAAAAAGGGTATAACGGTCTAACCCTCAAGACGATATAGTTCCAAGTAGGGCCTCCCGGCTCAGAGTTTCGCGTTTAAGGTCCTCGGGCTGCGGTAGAACACTGCGGGCGCAAGGCCTTGCCTTGGGGGTGGCTTTGGAGATCTGAGCGCCAGTGTTGCTGTAGCCTTCGGTGTCCAGCACCAAGATGTTCACGTTCTGACCTGCCGAAGCTCCGAGACAGAGTTCTTTTGGGGGCTTAGGGCCGGGAGTTTGGGGTTCAGAGTGGGGTGAGGGACTTTAGGGCGTAGCTTGAAATTTTATGTAGTGGTGTGGGGTTTAGGCCGAGTACACGGTTCAATGAGGATTGGCGTGTCGCTACTTGGGGGCTCAGGGCTAAGTAACCGAATTCGACTATCGCTGTGCGAGTTTCTTGGTGCCCTAACCAACACAAGCAGCACTTATTAACGTTACACCAGAGTTTCTGTACTTGGAGTGTTAGGTGCCTGAGCCATAAGCCATTTTAAGGTGCATATCAAAGAAGAAAGGATGCCTGTGGCGAGGACGTGGTCGAGGCCACCGAATCCAATGTCGTAGGCCCAGCCATCGCCACCAATGATCCAATGCGATGGTGCCACCAGCATGTCCTTGGGGTGTAGGATTTAGGGTTTCGGTCTTTGGGATTTAGGATTTGGGGATGACAGGGTTATTTAGGGTCCAGCATGTTTAGTGTTTACGGCTTCGGGTGTAAAACCTGCCAACTCTAAACGCCCTGAGATCCTTTAAACGAACATCACGGTTCAGGGTTTAGGGTGTGGAGTTAAGGGTTGATAGAACCATACATGCAAAAACAGTGGTATACATGCAATACATCTCAGCCGAAGGGCGGACTCGCGACGAACGCTCTGCAACTGCTGCGATGCCTGCAGCCCGGAGAAAGGGCTCAGGGGTTGAAGGGTCCTTAAAGGGCGCCTCTTCACCCAAGGGTTGCTCTAAGTGTATCATATTATATACGGGTACTACAACACAACTGTAATAATACGGCTACCCTTGGAAAGTACTCGAATATAGGGTTCCTATCAGGGTCCCTTCCAACGTTCAGAGTTGCGTTAACTACGGTTCCTTGTAGTTTCGTGCTCGTTCTAAGACTCTTTAAGGATTAATTACATCGATTTTGAGTGGGTCGAGCTTGTGGGTGTGACCGACGGCCTCTGGGGTTTGGTCAACATGAAAACAGAAACTTCAAACCCAAAGCCCAAACAACAAAACCCTTGTTCACATACGGTTGATGATATAAATCCTGCATGACCCATAATAAGGAACATACCAGAATTCCCATAGTTTAGGGTCATTTAGGTAATGCAGGATTTATATCATCAACCGTAGTACCTGTTAGGAACCCTATTAGAGGAACCCATAACGGTACCTGGGACCTTCGGGTAGGGAACTCGAGGGTCACGCCAATAGTACCCTAAACCCCGGCACTTAAAGCAACCCCAACCCCTAAACCCTCTACTTGGAGGGTCGGGGGACTTAGTAAGTAGGTAGTAAGTAGACTTATAAGTACCCTAAAAGGGTCTCTAATTGGGGTTCTGGTACTTATAAGTCCCTAAAATGACCAGTTACTAAGTCCCCCGACCCTCCAAGTAGGGTCCGGGTTGTAATTACTGCCTACTTGTCGGGTATCATGGGGAACTAAAGGTCATCCTTTCTGGTTATATAGGGATTCTATATGGACTATACTTCCGCACAAAGGCCAAAGGTCACCTACTCGACTACTAGGATTGTGTAGTCTTCACAAAGCCCTAAACCCCAAACCCACTGGAGTCACTAGAGAACTCAGGGGCCCCTCCTCATCACCCTCGGGCTCCGCCGCCAGGAGCTTCAGAATCTGCGGCTGCAAAGCCTGAGTTCGGAGGAACTCCGAAGAAGCTTCATCATTGCTGTTATTGTTACCATTAATTTCTATTGTGACCATGATTAGTATTGATATTAGTCATTGCTGTTGCTACAGTTGTTCGTGCTAGTATGGTCTGCCATACCCTGATCCTTACCGGATTTGAGATAGAGGTTCTCTAGAGATTTTGTAGGGGTGCAGCAGGGCTTGTGTAAAACATTGAAGGGTATTTCGATGCCTTGACGGGATTCCATTAGTGCTATCGGAATTACTGGTTCAGAAGGGACTGTTTTGCAGTGTGCCGAGTTCCTTTTTCAGATACTTCAGGGTTCCTTACTGCGGGAAGTGTGAAGTGTGACCGGAAGGCTTGTGGAGGCTCCGAGTTCACAGATGCACTGAGGGATGATGACGACGGCTAATGATGCTAATGTGGGAACCTGCAGGAAACCTTGCGTGTTTGTTTCCCTAAGGGTCCAAGGGACCCAATAATCCGGTACTCTGTTTCAGGATAGTAGTTACGTCGGTTTATCAGTTACTTGGACCCATGGGGTTTTGGTTCTTCATGGATGTTGACATATAGGGGAATAGCACCGGGGTTTCTTTACCAGGTACCTACATTGTTCTGCTTCATGTTTCTGCGTTGCATCCTTGCAGTCGGGTCACGCCACACTTCTCCGCGTCGTCCACCACATCCAGCCACCTCTACATGCAATGTTTCGCTGCAGCTTCTGTGCGTTACACCCAAACTACCGAACACACACACGAAGCGAAACCATCCACATTGGAGGGAGAAGCTAGTCCTTTGACGACGACGGAAGAGGTTCGCGATAACCCTCAACCGACAGCTAACATCCGCCCCACCCTAAACCCCGAATGAGGGCCTGTCCGAAACTCAGGATGTAACCTGCGCTTGGAACTTCTAAATCCCAAACCCTGAAGGCCCTAAATCCTACGCCCTGAGTTTTGCACCCTAAACCATATAAACCCAAAAAACCCTACAGAACCCCCTCTCAGGCGCGCAAGACCAAGAGCGCCTGCACCCAGAGTAGGAGAACAGTATACTTGATGCCCTAGACCTTAGAACTAGCCTAGCGCTGAAACCCCTACTTGATACTTGGAATAGGCTTTTGGTGAATTTAGTACTGAAATAATATAGTAGGGAACCCCCAAAATGGTATGGGTAATTATTTAAGCCCCTTTCTTAAACTCCTAATTCCCAAAACCCTGCACCTAAGACCCGAAACGCTGAAACCCTGTGTTCCTAAACCCTAACCCTCGATTCCAAACCCTCGTCTCCTGCGCGGGGACGGTCTGGTGAGGGTTTCCAAGGGCTCCGCATCTTCCAACACTCTGAACCCTCAACTGAACAGTGCCTGTACCAGGAGACTGCCCTGAGGGAATACATGAGAATTATGGTATATTCCTTATATTATGGGTCATGCAGGATTTATATCATGAACCGTATGTGTGTACGGGGATCCTTGAACCCTAAGCCTAAGCCTTGCGTATTGTTATTAGAACCCTTATAGAACCCACAACTTAGGGGAACCAAGAAAGGGGCCCAAAACGCCAAACCCGAAACCCTAAAGCCCTAAACTCCAGATCCTGAATCCTTAAAGCCAACGAACCTAAACCCAGGGAACGTCAAAGGAGCCTTTGTATCCTTAGTTCCCTTAAAGGAACCCTTATAAATCCCTTGACGGATCCCTTAAAGGGTTCCCTTCGAGGAACCCTCGAGCACTCTTCAAGGAACTCCCATATTTACTCCCCCAATAAGCCACAGAAATCAAAGGGTTACACTTTCCGATTCCTACTAAACTACAAGAACCCCAAAAGTTTAAAGCTTGGGCATTGGGGATCTAAGTTAAAGGAACCCTAAACCCTAAACCCAAAAAACCTACAACCCAGGGATCCTTGAAGGATCCCTGTTCAAGATCCCTTATGGGGACCCTTATAATTCCCTCAAAAAGAAACCCTTATAATCCCCTCAAAAACAACCCTAAAGGAACCCTTAAACATCAAGAAACCCTAAACCCTAAACCCTTAGAGGAACCCCTAAAGATCCCTTAAAGGTATCCCTAAAGGAACCCCCATAGATCCCTTAAAGGGACCCCAGGCCTCTCGAGGAGGACCTGCAACTCGGAGGAGATCTTCGTGGATCCCGAGCCTGCCTGTCGTTTCAGACGGGTGCCTAGGGGTTCCTTTAAAGGGATCTCTATAGGGTTCCTTTAAAGGGTTCTAGAAGGGTTCAATTAAAGGGCTCTTTAGAGTTTAGGGTCTGGAGTTTTGAGTTTTGGGCTTGGGGTGTAGGGCTTGGAGTTTAGGGTTCAGGGTTTAAGGGTGGTTTTGGTGCCCGAAGCCCCAAAACTAGCCTGAAAGGAGCCAAAAGCCCCAAAACCACAGTAAACCCCAAAGCACCAAAACCACCCTTAAACCCTGAACCCCAAACCCCAAAACTCATCTAGTGGCTCCTCTTGGAGCTTCTTGTAGGGGCTCCCTTTTGGGGGTGCCTGCAATGGTTGTAGGGTTCAGGGTGGTAGGATTCTGTCCGGGTGTTTCCATGGGTATTCCAGAACTGCTTTTTGTTGGTGTTCATGAACTTGGCGGAGGAATTTAGGGCTCTCGAAGCGCTTTGCGAGTCTGAGGGTTTCCTTTAATGGCATCATGTAAGATGTAATGCAAGGGTTCCGGTACTGGTTCAGGGGCTTTGGGGGATGTTCAGGTTTAGGGCTCTGGGTCTAGGGTTTCAGTCAGGGTGTAAGGGTTTTCTTCGGGTTTCTGTAACGGGGGTTGGGGTCCTAAAGGTCTTAAGTAAGGCCGTCCTTGAGTTCTGATTTCTTAACAGCCTTGTATTGGTTTACAGGCCTACTGACTGGTTTTAAGTCTAAGTTGCTTTGCCCTGTAAAACCCTTGCAAGCCCTCATACATAGCCCCTCTCCATGTTAGGCGGAGGAGGCCGGTTAAGCACTGCAAAGTACTGCTGCACGAGCCTCTCGTGGATGATGAAGTCAAGCAGACCCACTCGGTCTAAGGCGAGCAGGCCCGGCCTCGAAGATTCACAGCCACTCGTCCGAGATCTGCACCTGGCCAACATCCTAACACTGTTCTCACTCTTCTTGAGAATAATCTCACCGGACTCCAGGGCGACAAAGTCTTTGTAGTCTTTGTCACTGAGACGATCTCCGCGTCTTCACACAGCGTGAGGGCAGAATGTGGCGCACAAGCCCGATCGTGGCCGCCTTGTCGACCAGAGGGTTGGCTGGGTCGAACTAGCCCTCTAGAACCTTTGAGTAGAACCGCGGTGAACCCTTCAGCCCCTATAGCATCCACAAAACCCACAGGACACACACAACACCCTACCTTGAACTACCACAACCTGCTGTTCTGTAGGTCCCTACTATAAACCCTAATTAACACAGACTTCAAACAGGCCCTGCAAAAAAGTAGGTTTTGGTAGTTAAACGTAGAGTCCGAAGAACCCTAGATCCTAGAGCCTCTACACAACCCCCAACCCCCATCCCTCCAATGTCCATCAAACAAGGAATATATCTTGAATTGTAGGGCAGTAGGACCCCGAATATGAACTTAGGCATATTGATTGATATTGGACGGTCTGGACCAAACCCCTAAGCGCCCTAAGCCCTAAACCCCTAATCCCCTGAGTCGCCCTTCGCCTCTTCCAAGAGTTCCTTCACATCGTCGATGAGCCTTGGCCGACATGCTTGGAGTGCTTAGGGATCTTCGGGTTTGGCGCTTTGGGTTGGTTTAGGGTTTAGTTCCAGGTAGGGATGGGCCAGGACCCCCAAGGGCCCGCAAATAGAGGCCCCTCGTAGTGAGTTGTTTTAGGGTATATTACAGGGTTGTTGGGAGTCCAGGTAGGGTTTGGGGCTTTGGGTTCAGCGGTCTGGGTTTGGGGTTTAGGGTTGCGAAAGAGAAGCCAGACAGCACAACACAGGAGCATGAAATATATGAGTGGCCCATGCCGCAAACCCTAAGCTCTAAACCTGATATAAATAGGAACCCCTAGAAGGGTTCTTATGTGTACTTGTGTACCTTTGGCCTTAACCCTATACATAGCTTCCAGAACCCCTAAACCCTAAACACCCTGAAGGCCTCTGTAGAACAAGTCAAAGGGAACCCGAAACCCCTGAAGCACCAGACCCGAATTATATGAGCCCAAACTGGAACCCTGAGCCCGACTCAGCGATAAACCATACTTGGAGGATCATGGGGCTTAGTAAGTAAGATTATAAGCTCCTTAATTGGGGTTATAGGTATAAAGGGAACTCCAGAAAGTTGGAATATGGTTTCGAGGTAGGATACCTTATAATTTACCATAAAGGGTTTAGGATAATCATATTCCAACTTTCTGGCTTTTACTTTAAGTGATAGTGTGTGTAGTTGCCTGTGGTCGAACCCTCGTTCGCTACTAGGTCCCATGATCCTTGAGGTAAGCGTCTATACGTCCCTCATAGAACCCTTTGAGGAACCCTTCAAGGAACTCTTCAAGTCCATGACCAATGAAGTAAGCCCCCCAACCTCTATAGATCCCTTATAAACACCCTTTCAGGAACCCTCTAAGTCCCAAGCAATGATCCTTGAAGTAAACCGCCAAACCCCTATCGATCCGTTAAAGAAGGCTTTAAGGAACCCCCTAAGTCTAATGCCATGATGATCCTTGAAGGAAACCCCCCACGTCCCAGACCCTAAACCGAACTTCCCAGACCTTCCAAAGTCCTTTAAACAACGGGATAATGTGGCCTGAAACCCTAAACCCTGAACCGTAAAACCTAAACCCCGAACCCCTAAACCCCCAAACCCAAGCCCTAATTCCTGAATCGGGCTTCGTCGATCAAGAAGCTTCTCGCGGCGCTGGGCCGAACCCAGGGCCATGCCCAAGCCGTACTCGGCAGTATCCTTCAGGACTCAAAAGCTTCAAATATAGGATTTATAGATTTTATAGCTTAGGGTTTAGACTTCAGGCTTTAGGGTTGAGAGCTTCAAACTTAGGGTTTAAAGGGTTTAGAGCTTAGACTTCAGGCTTGAGGGTTGAGAGCTGCAAATTCAGGGCTGAAAGGGTTTAGGATTTAAGTTTAGGGCTGAAAGGGTTTAGGGTTTATGGGTTTAAGCTTAAGGGCTTAGAGCTTCGGATTTAGACTTCATAGGGTCTAGGGTTTAGAGTGTATAGGGTTTAGAGTGTGTAGGGTTTAGGGTTTAGGGTTTAGAGCTTCGGATTTAGGGTTCTAAGGGCTCAGGTTTTGGGGTTTCGGGCTTATAGGGCTTATAGGGTTTAGGTTTGGGGTTGAGGGTTCTTGTTAAGGACGTTATTACAATATACCACAATAGGGACCTCTTGTAAATGATATGGTGTCGCTATCCCGGTAACTTACGTTGAGCCATTTACCAAGAACCCAGTTTAGGATTTAGGGCTGATCGGATGGCCGTGAGTCTAGACCCAAGAGTGACCTAGGAATAAAAAGGGTGCACTTTTTGGTTCAAAAGGGCTTATGGGAACCTGAACCCGAAAACGAGGGAATAAGGGCCTACTCTAGGTCCTAGGACTATGGGCTTTGTGTGGGTTTCTGGAGAACGTTTTCTTTCTGCCGCAGATTAGCAACATTCGGCCCAACCGCCTTGCTGATGGCACCAGCCACCACCGCCCGTGTAGGCTGCTCGGTTCAGGGTTTAAAGGGTTTAAGGCGTAGGGTATAGGCATTGAAGCCATGTGTGTGGCATATTCATTAGGGGCTTTAAGGGTACCCAGTACCCTAAAAACATTCTGCTCCAATAAAGGAGAACCCAAACTGAAAAGGGCAAAGGGTACTACCAGGAACCTAGGCTTTATGTTTGATTGATATGATTCGGGGTGTGTAGAGCTCAAGCGTTGGGGGTTCTCTTCGGGTTGAACTTCCTTTACCCTATACCCTAAACCTCTAAATCCTAAACCCCTCATCCCGAAACCCATGAAGCCCTGAACCCTAAACCGTGACAACCAAGTTTTCTTGAAATGTTCAGTAACAGGGTCTAGGGTTCGGTTCAGGGTTGCCTGGGTTCAAGGATTTAGGGTTACAGGTTCTTCTTCAGCATGTAGGGTTTAGGGGTTTAGGGTCTAGGGTTTAGGGTTTACCCGAAACCCTCAAAACTAAAACCCTAAACTCTTAAACCCTGAAACCCTGAAGCCTAAACCCTGAAATCCTAAACCCTAAACCCCTAAACCCTAAAGCGTGTGTTTCCGCCCCTAAACCCTGAAACCCTAAACCCTAGGGTTTCAGGTTCTTCTTCAGCATGTAAGCTTGAAGGAGTAAGGGCTTGAGGCTTGTCCTTGGGGCTGAACACCTGCTCAAAGGATCATGGGGCTTAGTAAGTAAGGTTCCTCAAAGGGCTCCTTAAAGGGATCCGTAAGGGGCCCCTTAAAGGGATCTATAAGGGATATAGGGGACTTAGTAAGTAAGGTTATAAGTACCCTGATTGGGGATGTAAGTAGTTATAAGTATAGCGAGCTTACTTATAACCCTGGTTACACAATCCCATGATTCTTTAAGTACCTGCTTTGGGGGCCTGGGTCTGGTCCTCATCCTAAAGCCTAATGAATTTACCCCGACTTCTACACCTGCCGACTCACTCATGTGCCGCAAGTCACACTGGTAGTGTTTACCGTAGGAGCATGAACAGTCACCCAAACAAGATATCTGGTCACGCGCTCCGCAGCCCCCCCCCCCTCCCCCCCCAAAGGTCAATGGTCCGGATATAGGGTGTGGGGCCCCCCCCCTCCCCTGTGGTGTGGGGTGTGGGGTTCCTCTTCCCCCTGTGGGTGGTTGTGGGGTTTTGGGGTTTCGGGTTTAGCTTAAGCTTTTGAGTTTTGGGTTTACGGCTACAAGGTATAAGGCTTCGAGTCGACAAGGGCTTAGGGAGGATTTGCGGTGTATGCTCTGCTTTAGGCTTAGAGCCTGCACTTAGGTGGGGTTTAGGGTTGGGTGGGGTTGGGTGTAGCGTTTTAAGTACAAGTTAAGGTTGCTCAAAACGGGGCAAGCGCTGCGTCATAAGGTTTACGGCTTGCTTGCGAAGGGCTTGCGCGTGAGCCCTGGCCGCCAGCACCACCCCACCATCCAGTGGCAGCTCCAACGGCCCCAACCCCTTTCCGCACACGCCAGCCCACCCCCCCCCCCCCACCCCTGTCAGACCATACCATTGGGGGGGGGGGGGGCTGGGAACGCCAGACGCCTGACCATATCTGGGGTAGAAGGTTTTATGTAAGTTTGTAAGGGGCACTCATGATGAGGATCCTCCTATATCGGGTGCGCATTGTATACCTCTAGGGCTCCTGGTGTTTTGCAACATCCTACGAAATCGGTGTCAACCATGGTAGGATGGCAGGTCTACGGGCGCTGTGAACACGAAGCCGATTGCGAGGGCGAGGCTTGCACTGCGGAATCTGCCGTCGCCGCCTGAGTTGCGATTGTTTCACCCGTTGACATTAACGCATACTTTGATTGCCTGGCTCTGCAGTATATAGATCTAGGCGGGATACTGACCAGCTGTAGGCACAACCTCGGCGTGTCAAACGCCTCGGCGTTGGACAGCATCACGAAGATGAACCCCAGTGCTTTCGAGCCTTCGTCGCCGTGGCAGATGACCGACTGGACCCACTCTGGCGTCAGCGATTCCGGGTGGCAAAAGCAGCCTGAAAACGAAGGCACTAGGTGAGAAACCTGATTCATGTTACTTTATTAATTATTGACCCAAAATAATGACGACGAGAGTCTGCCATCCTCGCTTAGGGCTGGGTCCTCCTTCCAGAGCCCTCTGACGTCGAGGGTGAAACCCTAAACCCTGAACCCTAAACCCTAAACTCCAATAAAGCCCTAAACCCTGACCCCTAACAACCCTAAACCCTCTCTGCAGCATGGTGTCCTCAAACAAGGAGCGTGCCCAGGCAGGTCCTGTGACAGACCGTCGCTACGGTTCGCTGCAGTGAGGGCCGGAGGACGGAAGGCGGAAACACACGGTTTAGGGTTTAGGGGTTTAGGGGTTTAGGGTTTAGGGGTTTAGGGTTTAGGGGTTTAGGGTTTAGGGGCTTAGGGTTTAGGGTTTAAAGTTGGTTCTTGTTAAGGAACTTAGTATAAGTTATCATAATAAGGGGTCCCTCCTGTACAGGCTCTTTAAGGGTCTAGGGGTTAAGGACTTTCTGCCTTTAAAAGAAGGCCTAAGGCTCTTTAAGGCTACTCTATAGTAAGAGCCCCTTGTTCAGGAACTTCTTTCAAGTTACCGTTGGGATTAAGGATCTTAAAGAGGGGGCAGTCATGAGCAAAGAGGTTCCCCGCGCTCTAAAAACGAAGGGACCGCTCAGGCTGGTCTTAAAAGAGTTCCTCGGAAAGGGTTTAAGGGGATCTGCAAAGGGCTCCTTTACACTAGGGTTTAGGATTTAGGGGGTCTCAGCTGGGTTCTTGTTAACGAGCTTTATTTCGGTTACCATAGCAGGGCTCTTTGTTAACTAGTATCTAGTATGGTTTCTTTATTTAGCTTAACCTAAATGGGAGTTTCCGAAAATAGGGGTACCTTATTTGGGGGTCCTTATAATAAGGATCCTACCATTTAGGGTACTATATTAGGGTCCCCTATTCTCGGAAACCCCCAAATTCCTTGACAAGCACCCAGCCTGAACCCCGCACCCGAAAACAACCTTGAACAATAAATCCCGAACCCTAGAAGCTGAAACGGCCTCAATAGCTTTACCTATAGACTCCATTTTATATAGTTTCCTTTTTTGGTTAAGGTTAGGATCCTATAGTATAAATTTTGGGTAACCGAAGAAGAGGAGCTACAATGGAGGCTGTACGTAGCTTTCTAGGCCCAAAATTCTTGAGCGTTTCTGCAATGACCACACCATACGAGACCGAGGAAATTCCAAGTTCAATCACAGCTCTAGTGATGTATGGTAGACGAGGCCAAGCAGAAAGGCTGTGTTGCTCTACCCTGGGCCCTAAACGCTACACCCTACTGAACCCCCTAAACCCTGAACCAAGCAACCAACCAAGCCAAACCCCAAAACCCTAAACCCTACCCCCACCAAACCCCTAAACCCTAAACCCAAACTCCCCTAAACCCGAAACCCTAAACCCAAACCACCTCTGCTCTAAGGGTTTGGTTTGGCTTTCGGGCTCTCAAGACCCTTCCAATCTCCACCTGCCAGAAGCTACTTTCCTCAGGGTTCCGGGTTTAGGGGTTTTGGCTTTGGGGGATTTAGGGTTTAGTGGTTTACGGCTTCAGGGAGCTCGGAATGAAGTGCCGACATGCTAAGGACGCTGTGGAATGGTCTGTGTTCAGTCGGGATAACAGGGATAATCATGTATAGATGCCGAAACTCCATCGGGTCGAACCGAGGCCATGTAACTGACGCACGCCTGGTATTTAGAAGCGAAGATGCTGCAACCCCCAATCTCTCTTGACCTTGGGCCTTGTTCGCCACCATGCATACTAAACCCTACAGGAACTTTAAAAGGATCCTACATAAACCCTAAACCTTCACCCCGAAACCCGAGGATAGGATAGGCGGCCTTGGCCGTGTCGATTCTTGCGGAATGGGCTGAGGCCATACGAGCCGCCCCAGACCTTGCGATTGCGGCTTTAGGATTTAGGCGTTTAGGGTTTAGGTCTGAAGCCTAGGGTTAAGGCGTTTGGGGTTTAGGGGTTTAGGTTTGAGGCTGTAGTGTTTAGGTCTAAAGGC
Organism: Symbiodinium sp. CCMP2592; assembly: GCA_905221615.1. Taxonomy (NCBI): domain Eukaryota; class Dinophyceae; order Suessiales; family Symbiodiniaceae; genus Symbiodinium; species Symbiodinium sp. CCMP2592. The sequence goes on along the minus strand of CAJNDT010003957.1, from coordinate 347,282 downwards.
TTCAGGGTTTAGGCAGTTTAGGTCCGGTTAGGTTTTAAGGCTTTGGGGCTTAGGGTTTAGGGATCGATAAGGATTTAACAGGAGCCGGCCCAGAGCTTGAGTGACTTTATAGTGCCTGTAGTCTCATCAGGCTTTCAGACGACGTTGTCGTGCCTGTAGTTCGGTTTTAGGGGCACCTCTAAGATGCGGCAAAACCCTAGGCTCTGATACTTTGCAAGCTATAGACCCCAGAGGGTAAGTACCCAAATAGTAGGGTTTTAGGGTTTAGGGTTTAGGGAACCCTAACCCAGAGGGTCCAAGTACCCAAATAGTAGGGTTTTAGGGCCCCAAAGTCCATACTCTGAATGGTTTTTGGGATTTGAAACCCTACTATTTGGGTACTTGGACCCTTAGGGGACGATGGCATATTCTTCGTATGGGTGGGTTCGTGGTCGTCTTTCAGGATGTATACGAAGCCCAAGTGGCGGAGGAGCAGCCACTGCTGTTGGCAATGACCATGCCTTGGTTGCAGGCCCAACATATGCACCTAAAGCCCTACAAACAACCTAAACCCATAAGCCCTATTAAATCTAAACCTGACACCCTAAACTTTCCTAAACAGCCCTTGGGCTTTTCGGGGTACTACAGAGTTACTGTAGGGCTAGCTTGGGGTTCTTGAAGGATAGGGCCGGGTGGTACAGTGGAGCTTTGCGGAATTAAGGATTGTAGAAGTTTAGGGGTTCAGGGTTCAGGGTTTAGGGGTTTAGGGTTCAGGGTTTATTGACTTTAATGCCCAAGACCTTACAAGCCCTAAACCCTCAACCTTACACCCTGCAGCCCGCACTTCTAAGCTGTTGAATCCCATCAAAGCATTGAACTTGATAACAACCCCTACACCAAATGGACCACAAGCCAAACTCTGTCCCACAGAGTCCCAGTTACCCCCTATTACAGGATTTTAAGGCCTTTTATACACGTATAAAAAAACATAAATACAAGGACTACTTGGACCCTTGGGGTGTGAGAAAAACGATGTAAACGACATTCGAACCCTAACCCTTGACTTCCTCTGGTTGGCAAGCTCCGGCCGGGAGGATCTTCAAAGTAGATTCCCTAATTTGGGGCCCTATACAGTAGAAGCCCAAAAGTTGGAAACCCAATAGCCTCAATCCTTAAGAGTAATTCAAAAAGAATCCCAGCACTATTTGACCTTTATCCGGATTCCAACTTTATGGGGTGTACCATACAAACAAGGGTCCTTTATAGGAACCCCAATTAAGAGATCTACTTTTTGGATCCTCCCAGGGGTCTGGGTAGAGGAGCCAAGGGAGCTCTTAGCCCGAACAGCCTGAAAAATCCTTATAGCACGGATACCAAGTTGCACTTGCAAACATAAATCCCAAAAGCACCGAATCCATAACCACCTCAGAGAACCCTTAAAACAAAACCTTAGAACTCCTAGCCTGAGAGAACACTGAGGGGAAACCCCTAAACCTTAAACCGGAACCCTAAGATGCAAAATGGCCCAGAAGCCGTATATAGTATGGTCTTCGGACCCAGAAAGCCTTAAAATGTGAATCGTCCGAGCCTTAAGGTAGGAGCACCAGGTTGCTAAACCCCGAACACCGAAGCCCCTAAACCTCAAACCTACAACCCCAGCATAGGGGCCTTAAGACTTAGCCCATCGAACAATAACTGCATTACATAGCCCCCAAAATAATATTAAGGCTCCTACATTACCCCCCAAGGCGCCAAACCCTAAGAGCACCAGGTTGCGGTCGCCGAACATCTGCGTCAGCAGCTTGACGTAGGGCGTCTCACCACAGCCGGAGCAGGCGCCGCCTGGGCTTTGCCCCCTACTTCTGAGGATCCTTCTTAAAGGGTTCCTTAAAGGGATCCATAGGAGTGTTATAATCCCTTACAGGGTTCCTTAAAGGGATCCATAAGAGTTTTATTATAAGGGGTGTATGGGACTTCGTACTAGTAATTAAGGCTATGCCCTAGCCTAAGGGTCCAAGTAGCTAATTGTCGTATACTCTCCAAAATAGTAACCTACATAACTACTATCCTAAAACCGAGTACCTAATTATTGGGTTCTTTGGACCCTTAAGGCTACTCTTGAGGAGGATCCCTTAAAGCGTTCCTTCAAGAAATCCATAAGAGTTTTATAAGGGGTGTATGGGACTTCGTACTAGTAAGTAAGGCTACAAGTACCAAAATTGGGGCTATAAACTCGTAAATAGAAGTAAATTATAAGTATAGTATAGTTACCTTACTTATAACCCTGGTTACTACGTCCCATGATCCTCCAGGTAAGGGTCCAAAGGACCCAATAAGGAGCGACGTGGGTTTAGGGTTTAGACGATATTCAGGTTTACGGGGTGAGTGGATTTAGGATAGTAGTTATGTAGGTTGCTTTATTCGGAGAGTATATGAATATTGGGGCTGCCGCTGTTCGGGCTTCGGGTTTAGGGCTTTAGGGTTCATTGTGTAGGGGTTGGGGTTTAGGTTCGTTTGTGTTCTCTTCTTTGTATTCAAGAGATTCGAGCTCGTAAGGTGTTGCCAGGAGAGCTCGAAAACTTGACTTTATGGTTCAATAAGTTCAATATCTCAAGCATGTTTATCCCTCTGTAGCCCCCTTGGATCCTTGGCTTTGCGTAGGGTAAGTTCTGCGTTTCTTTGTGTGGCCCCCTAGGATATTGCTTAGCGAGGGGGTACTTGGACCCTTAGGGTAGGGTTTTTAGGGCTCTGAGGGCTCAGGGCCTAGGGGTTTAGGGTCCAGGGCCGACTCGGGACCGACGCGTGCCACGACAAAGCGTGGCGGCACCAGCGGAACACGATAATCAGGCAGTGGATGCGACCGGCTTCGTGTTCCGTGTCCAAAGAGTGCACTTATGTTCTTGGCTGCACACAGGCTCACTAGTTTAGTGCATCCCAAGCTCTGCCCAACTTCTCCAGTCGACCGCCAAGTGATTCAGCACCATGAAGACAACTGGCGACGATGCCAAGACTTTCTGCTGGACTTCTTTCAGGCCGGTGTTGGCGACCGGCGGAGGGTTTAGGGTTTAGGGGTTAGGTTTAGCGTTTAGGGGTTTAGGGTTTAGGGGTTTAGGGGTTAGGGGTTGAGGGTTTAGGGCCGAGCATCGTCCCAGTCGGGATTCCTGGTGGGATAATCCGGTCGACAGTCGACCGGCAACTTCTCCAGGAATCTCCGCAGCTTGGCGGCAATCCCTAACGGTCCTAGGTATTGTTATGGGAAATACTCTCCCAAATCATAACAGTAGTTCCTAATATAGAAACCCTACATTCTACTTTATAGGTACTTTGGACCCTTTGGGAATGTTAGGAAACCCCGGTAAACCCAGATCATGCAAACCCCAAACCCAAAGGGTCCTAGGTAAAGTCATGGTGGATACGTCCCCAAACCATAATAGCCATAATAGTAACTCCTGGTATGCACACCCTATACTCTACTATATAGGCACTTCGGACCCTTTGGGAAAGACAAGTGTCTGAGCATTTAAGTAGAAGAGGGTTCCTCGGTGTCAACTACCAAAACCTGCTTTTCGCCTCGACAAATTCTATTTTGAGGTTCCCAATAAGAACCCACAGAGATGTAGGTTATGGTAGTTTAATTTAATGTAACAAGGATCGAAACGGGGGATAATTGCAAACGGTTCAGACCAGAACATTAACGGCCCAAATGAAAGGTTATCTGGGCAACCAGGGATACCTTCGATTGACCTCCAAGTGGCTGACCAAACTCTAAACCCTAAACCCCTAGACCCTAAACCTTTTACCTTCCAAGTGCTGACAAGTGGCTGAACTCAATGAGAGGCTCCTGGAACCTCAGCCGCATAACTGACACAGAACAAACCTAAACGTTCCTGTGACAAGCTCCGTTTAGGGTTTAGGATTTTGAGTATTGGGCTTAAGGCTCAAAGCTGCGAATTCATACTATTCGACCCCTACACTGTGTGTGTATATACACATCCACACATCCATCCATCCATCATCCATCCATCCATCCATCCATCCATCCATACATACATCCATCCATCCACCGTCTATTCATCCATCCAGCCATGCATGCATCCATGCCTTCCTGCCTGCGTGCATGCCTGCGTGCGTGCTTGCGTGCATGCATGCATACATGCACATCAGTGTCATGATTGAACGATGTTGCGATCTTGCGATTGCCGAGCTTCAGGTCTATAAGTCGAAAGTGCAGTCACTGAAGTTGCACATATATTGCACCTTGAGCACCCGAACTGCATTATGAACGACAGCAAGTAGATGTGTCAAGTCTTTTGGGTATGTCCTTGGTTTCTCTAGGTACGGTTTGACAGCTTCACCATACAACTCGCTCCCTAAACCCTAAACCCTACCATTAGCAGTCGCCTTCAGGGTATAGCCACGCATAGTGCCAGGATTGGTGTAGGCATGTCTGGGTCAGGGAACTCCAGCACCAGACTTCATAAATTGAACAGGATCCGAAGAACCGTGTTGCTAATCAATGCCCTAAACCCTAAACCCTAAGCCCTAAACCCTATCTCACATTGCGGGTTAGGGTAGACTTTGGGGGCCCCGAACACTGGTTCTCGGGGCCCCTGTCGCAGCCTTACATCTAACCCCAAACCTCAAACACTAAACCCTAAGCCTCAACCAGGTAACAGAAATCTTTGAAAGAGCCCTAGAAGAAACACCTCGGCATCGTCCGAGTTGCTGAGAGCCCTTCACGGAGGTCTTCTCCATGAGGTTGTCTTTCACAGACACCTTCCCCCCGGAGGATCACGGTATACTGCTGCTATGAGGGCCCTACAAAGGCTCCATGAGGGTTCTGTGCGGATCTCTACGACGATGAGGGCGACAAAAAATCAACAACGACCGCGACGACTTCTGAGCATGATACACTTGCGAAATACGTCTACAACGAACCTGCCACAAAAAAAACCTCAACGGATGTTCTACTTAAGGAATGACAGCAGTCTACACTGGGTCCACTGCAAGCTTCGTGATCACAGATCCCAGAACATCTAGCTAAACAGACTAGGTGGCACCAGAACTGCTAGCTTCTACCTATGGTCCCCATTGCAGTTCCTTTTGGGGACTACCATATAGGATCCTAATTTTCATATTTGTTGCACCAAAACAAGGAACTACACTGGAGACCAGGTTGGGGAAGGTGTTAATATATGGCTTTGGGGCAGATTACATTATAGTTATCATAGGGAACGCCCCCAAAACAGTATAGGTAACCATTTAAGCCCCTAAATCCCTCAATCCCTATAGTAGCCCTACAGTTTCCCTTAAAGGAACCTAGGACCCCAAACCCTAAACCCCTAATCCCCGAGGGCCTTAAACCTAGGGCCCTAAACCCTAAACCCTGGAACCCCAAACCCTCAACCCCGAAACCCCAAGCCCGAGGGCCCTAAGCCTTAAACCCTCGAACCCTAGGGCCCTAAACCCTAAACCCTTTAAAAGGAACCCTATAGGCCTGATTCAGGGAGTACTCCCAGTGGTCGTTGAACTTCTGCTGGGAGTGGCTGGGAGGCTCCATGATCAGAGCATCGTCTGGGCACATCCTGGGTTGGGGGGCGTGGCTTAGGATTCTTTAGTGCCTCCTCTAAGGGTACCTAAAGGAGCACTATGGGGTTTAGGGGAGTTACGGGTTAAGAAGGGCTTAGGCTGTAGGGGCTTTGAGTTGAGGGCTGTGGGATCCAGAGAGCATCTGTTAGGGTTTAGGGTTTAGGGGTTTAGGCTTTAGGGGTTTAGGGTGTATAGGGTTTAAGGATTTTGGGGTTATTATTTTTTTTTAAGGGGTTTAGGGTTTAGGGCTTTAGGGAGATGCTTCGAGCATCGAGGGCTCGTTCTGAAGCTCTGGAGCTCCGTATGGTAACGTTGAGAGGTCAGGGTGCCGTGCAGGCTTTAGACCCCTAACCCCTAAACTCACCTTTGGTTAGTAGGGAATGGAAGGGGCCTTATAAAGGGGTCTATAAGGGATCTATAAGGGTACTATAATATAGGGGCCTTAATAATCCTATAACTTACCTTTGGTTAGTAGGGAATGGAGGAATGGGGTACAATTATATCTACTATGACTACCATTCTTGCATTCCCTACTAACCAAAGTAAGTAAACCCCAGTCCTAAACCCTAAACCCCCAAACCTAAAACCCTACACCCCATACCCAAAACCCTAAGCATCATGGATGAGGGCTTATCGAATCTTCGGGCTCGGGCTGTGGAAGGCTTGAGGGGCCTTGAAGGCGTTGGGATTCAAGGCTTTAGCATTGTGAAACCGAAAGGGTCCCAGGTACTGTTATGGGGAATACTTCCCCAACTCACAATAACATTTCCTAATATAGAAACCCTACATTCTACTATATTGGTACTTTGGATTCTTTGGGAAAAGGTGGTCAGCAAACACCAGTCAATCCTGAAACCCAGAGTCCTCGAGCCTCTACCCCAACATTGAGGTACCCCTAGAGAAACCAAGGTACATATTGCATACGTATATGGACCCTTTCATAAAGCGAGACAGAAAGAGCTACTAGTCCCCGAAGCCCAAGTATTCACATGACAAGCAACTGTTCTCTGCTGCTATGGAAGGTTATGGCAATTTGCACCAGGGAGTCTACTGTTTCCCCCAAAGCAACGGGAAAACCCCCTCGTATCCTCTTATATGGTCCATCTTTGAATTCCTGAATAAACCTACCTACATTTTCCATCCTTTTTTTGTGGTTACCCAAATTTCCCTTATAGGAGCCTAACCTCAAACTTGGTTAACCAAAAAAGCAAACTACAATGGAGACATAGGTAGACTCTACACCTACGTGGGAGTTTCACAAAATTAGGCCTACCTTTTTTGGGGCCCTTATAACAAGGACTTATAAGGATGCTACTATTCAGGGTGCTATATTACGTCCCCTATTTTCGGAAACTCCCACATGCTCAGGCCCAAGGTGGAAGGTTTAGGGCGTACGGCCCCGGTTCCACACCCCTCTGCACTTCATGTTCTCTAAGGATCCGGGAGGAGAAGTCCTGACTTTTGGGCGTAGGGCTTACGGGGCTTAGGGTTAAGGTTGAAGGAGCTTAAGGCTTACTTAAAAGATCATGGGACTTAGTAACTAGAGTTATAAGTAAAGTATCTATACTTATAACTTCAAATTAAGGTACGTATACTGATCCTTCAAGTAGGGGCTTAGGGTAAGTGTCTCAAGGTTTAAATTAAGTGTAAGTGTTGTTGCGGTTTAGGGTTTGGGATGGTGGCAAAAAGCAGCCAAGGCACTCAACGCACACGGCACAGCCCGTGCAGTCGTACGGGGCAAGCTGAATGCTGTAGTTCAAGCCTGAAAAGGCTGCTGCAAGCCCTGCTCAAGCCCAAAAACTAGGTCAACTAATTGGCCATAATTACACCTAGACAGGGTGCTGAATTTGGCATACATTTTAAATGGGCTCGACGTGCACACTAAATCCGGAAGCTGGGACCAGCAGCTGTGAGTTTGTCCTCCGGGAACCAACAGGGCGCGAGTATCCGCAAGGACCGCGCTTCCTCCCGGCCCTAGTTCTGGACTTAAGTAACCAGGGAGATAAAGTATAGACTTTTATTTCAATATGGTTCCTTGAAGAACAGGTCCAAAAGGAAACTGAGTATAAACGTGTATTTCAAGCGGGCTCCTTTAAAAAGTCTAAAAACAAGTATTCGAGTATCACACTCCAGAACCCAGCGACTCCTAAATCCCGAAGCCTCAAACCCAACCCACATACAAAAGGGGCCTTAACAGTTAGAATACGGCTCCTTTAAAGGGTTGTTGTAAAGGGGATCTATAGGGGATCTAGAATAGGGTTCTATGATACAGGGGCCTTAATAATTAGAATAGGGTTTGAGGGCATATTATACTATAGTTGTCATAAGGAACCCCCACAATAGTAAGGCCTCTATAATACTTACGCAAATCCTACAAGATACTTGGATGGGTCTAAGGTTTAGTGTTTCAGGTTTAGGGTTTAGGGGCTTAGGGGTTTAGGGTTTCTTGCTTTAGGGTTTATGGCTTCGGGGTTTAAGGCTTAGGGTTTACACAGATCCTACAGAAGCCTAAGACGAAACACATCTAGAAGCCGGCCAAGAGTCTCGATTAAATAATTCTTGTCCCACAACGAAACTGGGATAATTGTGGTGCCATAATAATCACCTTTTCTATTTTCGGGGTTCCTTATTATAATATCGTATAATGGGTCCCAAGACCCAATTACTAAGGACCCTATAGTACCTGCCAAGTGGATATTTGCGGACCTCGACGGCTGTCGCCCCGGCCAGGATGACCCGACTCCACAAGGATGCTGAACGTTGATGCCACACAGTTCTAGCTATAGAGACATCGGGCTTCATGCGCTGCGCTGCCAAATCCAGCTCCTTCTGAGAAGATGCAGCTCGCACTGTTTTGCGCTTCTTCTGCGCATTGGCTGCGGCGGTCGCAACCATCACGCTGTACTCTTGGCTCGTCAATGATGAAGACGAGGATCCGGAATCCGTTCCGGGTCCAAGTTTGCCTCTTCGTTCATGTTTTGCTTTGCGAAATGCTGATGTAAAGCGCGCTCTCCAGCTGCGCCGTGCGCAGTGACCGCGCCGATGTCCGACAAGGCACGCCTCTTCCTGCCGCGGCTGCTCATGTGCTCCAGCAGACAGAGCAACTTCTGGCCACGATGCTTTTCACACCAGCGAAAGTCGGGACCCTAAGCGTCTAAACCCTAAACCTTATAAACCCAAAACCCCAGAACTCTAAACCATACAAACCCTAAACCCTAAACCATATAAGCCCTAGACCCCTAAGTCTAAACACTGAAACCTAAATCCTAAGAACCCTAAAGACTAAATCCTATAGAAGCCCTAAACGACTTAAAGGAACCCCTAAAGGGACTCCGAAACCCCAAACCTACTTGGAGGATCATGGGACGTAGTAAGTCAGGTTATAAGTACTTTATTAAAGCAATAATTGGAGCTATAAGTAGTTATCAGTATAGTTATCTGACTGAAAACCGTAGTTACTAAGTCCCGTGAACCCGTCAATACCTCCCAAAACCCATATAGAAACCCTTAATCGTACCGTAAGCCATATAGATCCCTTAAAGGAACCCTAGTTACGAAGTCCCACGATCCTTTAAGAAGCAAAACTCTGAACCATATAAACCCTAAATCCCCTGAACTCTAAACCCTAAACCCTATAGAACCCTGACCCTCGAAGGACCCCTTAAAGGACCCTCAAAGGAACCCTGAAACTCAAACCCTGTCGCAGCAGAACTCCACTTAAAGGATCAGGGGACTTAGGAACTAGGGTTGTAAGTAAGGGAACTATAAACTTATAACTACCTGTAACCCCGAATAAGGCACTTATAATCTTACTTACGAAGTCCCATACATCCATCATAAAGCGCTTATAGATCCCTTTAAGGAACCCCTCCTTTCTTACCAAGTCCCGTGGTCCTCCAAACTCCAAACTCCGAAAACCCGACCCTATAGAACCCCCTAGAACCCTTAAAGCACCCCTTTCAGGGGACCCTTTTCAACCCAATCCAAACTCCGAGGCACCTCCAAGGTCTCCGCCCTTGGCCTTGCGCGCCTGGAAGCCCTCAGGGGCGGCCTCGAAGAGAGGAGATGTGCTTCAGGGGTTGAGGGTTTAGGGGTTTATGGGTTAGGGGTTTAGAGGTTGGGGGTTTAAGGGTTAAGGGTTTGCGTGGGCCCCAAATAACCTACCTTCCCTAACATGTTTTTGTATAGGTCTTAAACCGCAGGGTTATTTGGGGTTAAGTAGGTAGGGTTTAGGGGTCAGAGTTTAGGGTTTAGGGGTTAGGGTCTTTATTATAAAATGGTTTCGGGATTAGTGGTTAGGGTTTAGGGGTTTAGGGCTTATATGATTTAGGGTTTAGGGTTCAGGGATTTAGGCTCCGGGGGCTTGGGGTTTAGGGGTTTAGGGATTACATGGTTGAGGGTTCAGGGGTCTAGGGCTCTATTACGGGTAATTTAGGGCTTGGGTTTATCCCGTTTAGGGGTTAAGGGTTTACGTTTTCGGGGTTTACGGTTTATATGGTTTGGGGCTACTTGGGGGATCATGGGACTTAGTAACGAGGCTTACAAGCAAGGTATCTACACTTATAACACCAATTACGGCACTTACAACCTGAGATACTCCCCTAAACCCGTATGGAATCCTTATAGTAACCCTTATAGGTCTCTTAAAGGAACCCTTTAAGGAACCTTCTGCCCTTGTTACTACGTCCCATGATCCTCCAAGTAGGATGTAGGGTTCAGGGTTTGGGGCTTCCGAAATAGGCGACCCTACTATAGCACCCCAAGTAGTAGGATCCTTTTTATAAGGACCCCAAAAGTAGGTACCCTTAATTTTCGGAAACTTTAAACCCTAAACCCTATAGATCCCCTATAGGAACCCTTGAAGGAACCCTTAATAGATCCCTTTAAAGGTGAACCCCTAACTTTCGGAAGATGTAGGGTTCAGGGGTTTGGGGTTTTTTTTCGTTTCGGAGGCGGCCCCGACGAGAGGAGTTGTGCTTTAGGGGCTTAAGGGTTTAGGGGTGAGGGCTGGGTTTAGGGTTTAGGGAACAGGAGTTTAGGGTGCAGGGTTTTAAGGTTTAGGGTTTAGAGGTTTAGGGCTTAGGGGTTTAGGGGCTTGTGGAGCTTGGGGCTTCAGGGCTTTAAAGCCCGTGCGGTTTGGGGTTGAAGCGGTTTTGGGGGTTGAGGGTTCAGGGCTCAGGGGGTTTAGGGGTTTCGGGTTTTGGAGTTTTCGATTGTTGTCTACCGTGAAATGGCACACATTCAATCTGAACCCTAAATCCCTCATAGAGATTTCGGGATATTCTACGCCAGCTCCTTTTCAAGGATGACTTTAAAGGGGCCCCTCTGAAGGATTACGTGAGGGGCCCGGGTAACTAGAATAAGGTTTTGGGGTATGTGATATTATGCGAATTATGCTCATATTACGGAAGCCTACTCTGTTGCACTCTGTCAGACTTTAAAATCCTACCCTATATTCCCAGTACTCAGACTTCTAAATGAAGGATCTTGGGCGCTTGGATCTTGCTTGGGATTTCGGGGTTCTTCCGGAGCTTAAGCGCATTTCGAGGTGTACTGGGTACCCAGACCTCCGGGAGGATCCAAAAAGCACATCCCTTAATACGGGTACCGGTAAAGTACCCTTATTAGTATAGGGCCCCAAATTAGGGGATCTACCTTCCCAATTTCTCCGGGGGTCTGGGTAGTTCTCAACATGAGGATCCCTGTTTAGGCCCCCAGAAGTAATACTTGGACGCTGCCAGCCGAGCATTGTCTTCGGTTTTAGGGTTTAGGGTTTGTTTGAGCACCTTTTTCCGCCTAGCGTCGGTAGAATCCGCACTAGCGGCTTAGGGTTTAGGGACATGTAGACTGCATGGTCCACTCGTTGCAGCGCCTCGCCAACTTTCTTGGCTGTACAAGCTGCTGCAATGGCCATGGCTCCAGTCACTGCATACATGCCAAGCAGCCGCTGAACCGAACCACGCCAATGAAAAGCCTCGGGCGGTGCACCGACGTCCATGGCGCTGTCAGCATCCTGCGTGGAACCCCGGCCGGGAGTCTCGATGAGAAATAAGTGTTGTCCCGCAGCGAAAGTGGGGTACTTGCCCAAGTGGATATTTGCGGACCTCGAAGGCTTTCACTCCGGCCAAGAGGAGCCGACTCCACAAGCATGCTGAACGTTGATGCCACACAGCTCCATATACAACGGACCCCCCTTTCAATTTACCCTACACCCTAAACCCCAAGCCCTGAAAATCCTACACCCCGAAACCCAAAGCTCTAAGATCCCAAGTAACCTACCTTTTTAAGGACTTATATGAAGAAATCATATGAGGGAACCCTAAAAAGGCAGGTTCCTTAGGGTCCAGGAAAGCCCAAAGATCCCACTGTTTCCAGAATCCCAAAAACCGAAGACGCCAAATGCTCCGAGATCGCTTTAAGGAATGTACCTTAAACTATATCAGGGATCCTATTGTTATTTGAGGTATATTCCTTCGTCAAGGCGTTTTGGAGGCTCTGGGCTATGTCGGTCGTTTTCTAAGTTATGCTTGAAGGGTCATGGGACTTAGCTAGTAGGGTGCCTTACAGGGTTCCTTTGAGAGGCCCCTTAAAGGGATCTGGAGGGGTTTCTGGGTTTCGAGAGGTGCTTCCATAAGAATACCATGTGGGTAGTTCTCTAAGTTAGGGTCCCCTTTGAGGTATTTAAGCGATGCAGGGTTTAGGGCTTAGAGTTCAGGGTATGGGTAGTTCTCCAAGTTATAAGCTGGTTTCGGGCTTGGAAGGTTTTAGGGGTTCACTGTTGAGGGTGTAGGGGTTTAGGATTTAGGGCTGAAGGTTCAGGCTCTAGGGCTTTGGGTTTAGGGTTTAGGGCCTTGGGTTCAGGGTTTAGGGTTAAGGGCTTTGGGTTTAGGGTTCTAAGGGTGAAGAGTTTAGGGCTTACATGGAAGACCTTAACCCCCGATACGCCCAACGAAGAAAAGCCTAACTCTGCAACTGCCTAGATCTCTGGACTGTAAATCCTAAACCCCTACACCCTCAGTCCGAAAAAGCCCTAAATCCGAAACTTTAAACTCCGATTCATCCGGCCTCCATCTCCTTCTTGTCCAGCAGGAAGGGTCGAACCTCGCAGAGTACCCCCCGTGTAGGGCTTAGGGTTTTACACTCGCCCTAAAGCACGGGTTCAAGGATCACCCGAATGGCCGATACTTGGCGCCTCGTTTCCTCTAGCCCAAAATGGATAACCTTTGCAATTATTGTTTTTGGTTTAGGGTTTAAGGTTTATATAAGCCCCAAAAGGGTAAAGGTTACATACTCAGCCACAAAGGATAAAAGCCTTGGATTTTCGTCCAATTCACAAGGCTCCATCGCTGCCGTGCCTCTTTCTCCACAACAGTGGCAACGTCTCTAACAACACAGACAAGCAAAGCAAAACAAACCGCAGCACGTTATGACTTGGTTACACACCTCACAAAAGCAAAAGCTGCAAAAGTAAAAGCCAGAAAGTTGGAAGATGATTATCCTAAACCCTTTATGGTAAAGTATAAGGTATCCTACCCTGAAACCATGTTCCAACTTTCTGGAGTTGCCTTTAGGCTTCCATGTGAAGCGCGGATCACAGCGATCAGCTGCTTAAGGTGCGTTCGTTTCCTGCAGCCTGTGGCGGATCATGGGATCTCTAGATGCTGGGCATTGCTTTGTGGAGGTTGGGGCAGGAAATAGCGCAGGCCAATTTCTGTTGGTCGGTCCATCGTCGTGCGGCAAGATCTTCACGATCGAAATCGTCAGCCTTGAAGAAGGATGGTTGCAAGCCTCTAGTTTACAAGCCCTACGCCCAAAACGCAAGGAGCCGCTTACAAGAACCCTGAGCCCTAAACTGTTAAGGAGACTCTTTAAATGAACCCTCCAAAGCTGCGGTCTTGGCGATCCCTACTTTGTCTTCCGGAATACCCCCCACAAGGTCCATAGACACTACCATTATAAAATTAGCAGGATGGTCTTTTTGGGGCCTAACTCCATAATTCTAGTGTATATGGACCCTCTTCTTGGAGGATCATGGGACTTTGTAACTAGGGCTATAAATGAGGGAACTATAATTACACTTGCTTATGGCCCTTATTAGGGTACTTATAACCCTACTTCGGTTGATGATATCAATCCTGCATGACCCATAATAAGGAATATACCATAATTCCCATGGTTTGGGGTCATTGAGGCAATGCAGCATCTATATCATTAACCGTTACTAAGTCCCATGATCCTCCAAGTTGGGCCCTTGATTGCGGAGTGTCGGTCGAGCCTGGGTCCTAGGATATGTGGCAGTTTCCGAAAGTTAGGGGTACCTTTGAAGGGATCGGGTTCCTTTAAGGGGTCCTGTAAGGGGTATATAGGGTTTGGGGTTTAGGGTTTTTGGGGAGTTTCCGAAAATTCGGGGGTACCTGATCTTTAGGTTGTAGGGTTCTTATAATAAGGATCCTAGTATTTAGGGGATTATATTAGGGTCCCCTATTTTCGGAAACTCCCATCTAGGTTAGGTGCTGCCCCCGATGCAGTGACCGTCGAAAATCAGGGTTTAGGGTCTGAGGGTTTATAGGGCTATAGGGTTTAAGGCTCTATGGGGTTTAAGGTACAGTAGCAATCGAAAATGAGGATGCCGTTCTTATTTATGTCAACGAGAATATTTAGCTTTACTGAGTGGGGGCAGTATCCAGTATCTAAGACTGCCTCGTGATGAAATCATATGTGTTAGGTTCCTGGGTCGCCCCTTGAGAATAAGGGTACCCTTTTTTTCCAGTGCTCAGTGTTGATGACGAAACCCGAAACGAAAAAGGGCAACAAGGTACTACTCAGCACCTAAACTTTAAACCGCAAAAGCCCAAACCCCTAAACCCTGTACCTAATTATTACAAGAAGGTCCTTTGGACCCTTAGGTGAAGGGCACTGCGTCCCCCGGAAGTGGGGGGCGGCTGAAACCTAGATGCAGGGTCTATAGGGTTTACCGTTCCTTTACAGGGATCTATACGGGCTCCTTTAAAAGGATCTATAAGGGCTCGTTGGTTCCTTTAAAGGGATGTACAAGGATTCCTTTAAGGATATAGGTTTAGGGTTCAGGGGTGTAGGGGTTTAGAGTTTGCTTTATGGTTTGGGGTTCAAGGGTCTATGGGGTTTAGGGTTTAAGGGTCAAAAGGCTTTAGGGTTTAAGGGTCTATAAGGTTTACAGTGGAAGGGCCTATAGGGTTTAGGGTTTTAGGGTCTCGGGGGTTTAGAGGTCAAGGGTCTACAGGGTTTAGGTTTAAGGGTCTATAGGGTCTAGGGTATACTTGCAGCAAGATAAACGCGCCTTTCAATCTTGGAACACCACCCCCCCGGCATAAACTTTACGGTCAAGAAGGCTGACAATGAAGCCCTAGACCCCCAAACCTCAAAGCATCACACCCCCAAAATCCCGACCCCTAAACCCTACCCCAATAAGCCACTGAAACAAAAGCTTAAACTTTCCGATTCCTACTAAACTACAAGAGCCCAAGAAGCTTAAAGGTTGGGTATTGGGTATTGGGGATCTAAGTAAACCCTAAACCCCTAAACCCCACACCCTAAGCCCTGAACCCCTAAACCCTGAACCCTATCCCTGAGCCCCTCAAGCCCCAAAGCACCGAGTTTCCGGCCACGGCATGGGGGCAGACCACGCTGCAGAGGTTGCACTGGGTGCACTTGTCAGGAATCCAGACCTCACGCACTTTTATAAAGAAGGGTCCCTTCATGGATACTCTGTACCTTAACCCGGACTAACCTACCTCTTCAGGATTTATATACGGAAATCATAATCAGGAACCCGAAAAAGGTAGGTTATTCAGGGTTAAGGTAAGGGTCCCTTCAAGGATACTCTATAAATCAGGATCTCTTTAGGGGTTTAGGGACCCTGAGTTGGGGGATTTGTGTTTAGGGTTTGTGGGCTTAGGGTTTAAGGTTTCAGGGTTTCTGCGGGACTTCCGGGTTGAGGGTTGACATTTTGGGTTTCGGAATAGATCTGAGGGTGCCTAGTCGGTTTAGGGTTTAGGGTTTAGGGTTTAGGGTTTAGGGTTTAGCAGATGTGAGGAATGCACCCAAAAAAGACAGCGAGAACAAGCCCTTGCACTTGAGACAAAGCTGGAATAAAGGAGGCTATCTCCCCGCGAACAAACAAAACACGTATGAACACACCCTACAATCCCAAGGACTCCCTAAACGCAACCCTACACCCTGAATGCTCTGAAGCATAAACTCTAAAGCATCCTCAACCCAAATCCCTGAAGCCTACACCCCGACCATCCCTGACCCGTAAAATCCTTCCCCTAAAACTTTCCTTTGAAGCCCTAAACTGCTCCATAAACTGCAAATGAAAATTGCCCCATTTACAAACCTTAAAAGCTCTATAAAACCTAACATGCTAGAATCGGCTAGAATGTACAAACCTCATACACCCCTGATGCCCTGAAGCCCGAAAGCCCTAAGCAACAATAGCCCTCTGAACCCGAACCTCCTAAACCCTAAACCCCGAAAAGCCGTATAAGCCCTAACCCCCTTAAAACCCCTAAAAGCCCTATAATTCAGCCCGAACGCCCCTAAGCCCATAATAGAAGCCCTAACCTCCTAAGAGTCGTAAAAGCCCTTATAACTTACTCCCCCAATAAGCCACAGAAATCAAAGGTTAAACTTTCCGATTCCTACTAAACGACAAGAAACCAAAAAAGATTAAAGCTTGGGTATTGGGGATCTAAGTAAACCCTAAACCCCTAAGCCCTAGACCCCTAAACCCTAAACCCTAAGGCTTAGACCCCTAAACCCTAAGCAAACTTGCAAGGAACCCAAAAGGTCTGAATCCTTAAGCCCTAAGCCCTTACAGATCTAAGTTATAATGCCAGGGCACGGGGATCTCCTCGGCCAAAGCGCGCTTCTGGTGCTTGGACCTTGCAACAGAGGCTGTTGGTTTAGGGGTTTACCCAGGGGCTCTCTGGTAGTTCCTTTTGGAGATTACCATATAGGATTCTTATTTATGAACCCCAAAAAGGAACTACTATGGAGCCTTTAGGTAGGGGTTTGGGTTTCGGAGTTTCGCGGTTTAGGGTTTAGAGGGTGCTGGTTTAGGGGTTTTGAGGGTTTGAGGATGTAGGGTTCCAGGTTTAGTGCATTTAGCAGTTACTGGTGTTAGGGGTCGAAGGTTCAGTGCTTAAGGGTGATGATTCTTCATGTTACTCTAAGCTCCCTCTTCAGGCTTCTATATATCTGTGTCCTATGAGTCTATAAGTCTATACGGCTTGGCATTTAATGTTACTCCGAGTTTCCTCTAAGGGTTCTGTATCTATCAGGGCCTCTTTCGTACTGTGTTGGAGACTGTCGGGTGTTGGGGCTGTTAGGGCTTTCGGTTGGTTATTTTTTGAGATCTCGCTGAAACCCAAAAGCGTTTTGGGTTCCCCCCTTATCGATCTGTCTATCTGCATAATGCATCGTTTGAGTTTGACCGGGTTCTCCGCATTTTGAGGGTGGAGGGCCTCATCTTTTTGCTATGGTATCTACAAAGGGTTTGGTTGGGAGCTGCAAATGGTTGGCCTTGTTCAAGGTCTAGACAAGTCCAAACTATATATACAAAGACGGCTTCGGTGCGAGTGTACCGGGTAAGACCGGCACCGTCATCGCAGGACTAACCAGCAAGCATCCCAACCAGGACCAACCAGAACGAAGTGTGGACAAACGCTGATTCTCACTGTACCCTAAACCCTAGACCCTAAACCCTAAACCCTAAGCCGCAAATTATGTTGCACATGTCAGCCCCACACCCGAACGAAGGGTCCTGGTAGACCCTGCACCCTGGAGCCTAAACCCTGACACCCTGAACTGCCCTTATACCCTCCTCTACAGCCACATGAGACCACATGAACATAGTAGTCATGAACTGCGCAATTTAAGAAAATATTCTAAACCCTGAGCCCCCAAAACACAACGTCCACCCTTCCCTCCCTGCAAATCCTACAACCCACGGCTAGTGCCTGCCAAACAATGCACGAGCAAACACTCGGATAGGCATATCCTATACGAACCCCGTCTTATGAGCCCAGTATAAGGAGGGATATCCTGGCAAAAGGCTTATGCTTATGTGCTTGTTGGGTCCCTAAGGTATACCTTCCCCTGGCTGACACGGCACTGGCCGATAGGCGTCTCGCCACCGGGAGTGAAAGCACTCACCTCGTTTGGTTGAGGGCAAGCTGGTACAGTACAGACTCCAAACCTCTCAAGCAAGAATGCTCTTGGGCCCAAATTCTCCAAAAGTTAGGCAACAGTCAGTTAGGTGCTTAGGTTTTCGACAGTAGTAGTGCCGATGAGCAACAACCTGGGGATATGATGATGAGGCGCTTGCAGCCGCAGGGATAGCCCTTAACATATGCAGTAGCCATGATATGTTTCGAAACATCTTCCCTAGAGCACAAGGGTTGACCGGCAACGTTCGCACCCCAGGAACTCGACTAGAAAAGCATCCGCATGTGCACTTGAAGTTTAGGGTTTGGGGTTCTATCTGCCTATTTCTAGAATGGTTTTTATACATGTGCAAACCTACTGCTGCTATGGGTGCAACGGCCATAGCTCCTAAAGGATTCCATCCTGTTCTTCACGGGTTCCAACGGCTCGTTGATGGAAACAAGTCGTTCTTTCGGAGCTGAAAAGAGTTGCTAAACGGTTGGAAAAGGCTCCTGCAAGCTTTCAACCGAGATTCTTGAGGTTCTAGACATTCACGTTCGATTAAAACTTAAAGCCCTTACATTTGAAAGAGATTCTTGGGGTTCGCATTGCATGTTAAGCCCCCAACTACCCTCTAATGAGTATACCCTAAATACCCACGATTTAGGACCATAGGGGCTCCATTAACGGGCCATTGGCGGGGATCCTGATGCACGAGACCCAAGGGTAACCTAGGAATAAAAAAGGTGCCCTTTTTGGGTTAAAGGGGGTTGTAAGAGAACCTACACCCCTAAAAAAAGGGAATAAGGGCCTACTCTGGGTCCTACTGTGGATAGACAAAATCCTGCATGACCCCATATAAGGAATAGACCATAATTCCCATAGTTTAGGGTCCTTAAAGTCATGCAGGATTTTGTCCATCAACAGTAGTACATGTTAAGGCCCCAAGAATCCAAATCGCACGACTCCCGGCCCTGAAGCAGCCTTAGACGCGCAGGTCTGCGCAAGCCCAGTCCGAAGCCCTAGGGACCCCAATAGGCCCTAAATGTAAACCCTAACCCAAAGGGTCCAAAGTACCTATAGATAGAAGGCTGTAGGGTTTCTACATGAGCAATTATTCTTATGATTTGGGGAAGTATGCCCCATAACAGTACCTAGGACCCTTTGGGTAAACTCCTAAACCCTCAAAACCCTAATCCCAATGAAACCTCCCATCGAAACCTTGGGGGTTTAGAGTTTCGCGTTTAGGGTATCAAGACCAGGACAGGACCCTCCTAAAAACCCTAAACCCGAAACCCTCAAAGCCCTCAAAACCCTGACCCTAAACCTTGAACCCTATGTCCTAAACCCTCAAAACCCCAAACCCGAAAAACCCAAAGCTCCGCGATCAAAGCGACTGCCAGCTCGTCGGCGGTTCGGGAGTCGATGCTCCTCCAGTTTGGCTCTCTCGGCTTTTCGCTATGAGGGATTGGAGTTTCTTTAAAAGAGTACTATAAGGGTTCCTTTAAGGGATCTATAGGGGTTTAGGGTTCAGGGGCCCAAGAGTACCCTAGGAATCAAAAGGGTGCCCGTGTTGGTTTAAAGGGGCTTACAAGGGAACCTGAACCCTTACAAAGGGAATAAGGGCCTACTCTAGGTCCAAGTCTCGGCTTTTCGCTACGATGGATTAGAGTTTAGGGCTCTTTAAGGCTTTTAGGCTTCAACGTTTAGGGTTTGGTTTTGTGGAGCTTGAAGGGTTGAAGGTGTAGGGGTGGGTTGCAAGGCAAGGGTTCGGCATGGTTTTCATGGGCATTGCTTTTGACACAAGTGGAGGCATTGCGACCATGGTATCCCTGGTGAAGAAAACTATCATACACAGTGGCATTAGGTAACATGGTAATGAACAGCAGAAGCATAAACAGTACTGACAGTACTAGTACTCACAGCAAAATATTTTAGGATACATGTGATTCGAATCATGACCAGCTACGTGATCCCAGACCTCTCGACTCCCTGAGAACTCGAACTAAAGAGGGCGATCTCTGTCGCGACATGTAGAACCCTATTACATCCCCTCCACGCCAAAACCTAAACCTCAAACCACGCAAACCCTCGAACCTAAAATTCTGACCTGTATAGATCCCTTAAAGGAACCCCTATAGGTACCCTGAATGGTACCCTTTGGAGTACCCTTATAGGCGGTCCGTATAGGTACCCTAAGCCCCTGAAAGAAACCCTAAACAGGAACCCATCAGAGACAGGGCGCTTCAGGAAAGTCGAGCTGAACTCATCAGCCGATTCGCCTCGGATCTCGCAGACAAGCAAAGCTTTCCGGTGCTTACGGGGCTGGGCTTAGGATTCAAGGTTATACCTTCTTAACCTATCAAACTCTACTTTTTTGTAGGGTCCCTATTATAAACTCCATATCAGGATTCATGACAAGAACCTACAAGAAGAAGGGTTTGCTAGGTTAATGTAGAGTTTAAAGTTCAAAGGTTGGCAACAGGGCCTCAGGTTTAGGGTTTAGGGTTTTAGAGTTTAGGGTTTAGGGGTCATTGCAGAGTTTTAGTTTATAGGCTTTAGGGTTTGAAAAGACCTTCAGTTCAGGCCAGTCCTGAACCCGACACCCTAACGCCCTAGAAGCAGCCGAAACCCTGGATTCGATTTAAGGGTTCCTAAAAGAGCTCTTTTAGCTGTAATAAGGGCTCTGCTGTAAGGGCCATGGTAAGTAGAATCACGTCCCTGGGGTACTCGTAAAATTGTATTCAGTAACTGTACATGCGAAACACAAGATCCTAAACACTAAACCCCATAAACTCTAGGGAACTGCACTGGTAGTTCTCCTGGGATCTATGTTAGTTCGGGCGGTTTCGTGTCGGAGCTTTGGGATTGGAGGGTTTAGAGGCTTTGCCCTAAGGCTCCCGAGATGGTCTTGGGCTTTCTGGGAGAGGGTTTCGCTTTGGGGGCTAGGGTTTGGGATCTCACTACAAGGGTCCAGGAGCCTTAGGTGGGGTTTTAGGCTTTAGGGTTCAGGGTTGGTCAGAGGTTAAGGGTCTAGGGTTCAGGTTTAAGTCTTCCTTTGGCAGCAGAGAGTTGCGAGACAGTGCAAGCATGGCGCCATGAACAACAAGAGAGGCTGTATTTGTTTTACAGATATTTGCTTGAGCTCACGAAGAGAGTTGTTCCCTTGCGACGCCGTCTCGCTCAGACTGGGTCAGACCAGCAACCGGCTCACGACAAGGATGATCATTTGAGGCTGTGGCGGTCTATGCAGCCCTGCAACCCTCAGCCGCAAGAGTCTCGGGCTTTTCCGGCTGAAGTGTTGCAAAGGTCGACTTGGCCTACACGGTTCTTGCGTGTGGTTTGGGATTGGTGTTTCCACTTGTCTTGGGGCTCTCAGGAAGGGCTTGGTTTGCGTATGAGGGGCGTGACCTATTTGGAGCTGTTGGCGAATTTCGTCATCCTTTCTGGTTGTTGTCCTCCTGTACTGGCCGACAAAAAGTGGTATGATCCTCTGGATAGTTCAGGCATTCTTTGTCCGGTCTACCTGCAAAATGCCACTAACAGTCTGGTTCAGGCAGTCAGATTCATGGAGAGACGAAGTCGCTGCAGATTATGGCTAGCCAAAGCACATCACCGTATTTGGACGCTTTCTTTTCTGCAGGACCAAACGGGACGTAAAGGCCTGGAGTGCAGACCGCAGTGGAGACATGACGCCGAAACTTTTCGGCTTACCCAGGAGCTGTGGGCGTCTGGACCAGAGGCCATGCGGGAAACGGCATGGGCTGTACGTAGAGACAGGACGTAGGATTTTGTTGCAAAGGCAACTCGGAGACCCAAAGAGGTGTGGACATGTGCGCGATGGACATGAGGAGAGGTGGCGTCGCTTCCGCTGGCCCACTCTTTCCTCCCTTCAAACCCGGGAAAGGTTCAGGTTTAAGTTCGGACACGACCAGATGTCAATTTGGAAGAATAAACTGGAGCGGAAGGCTCGAGGCTTTCCCAAATTGAGATGCAAACAGGCCTCATGGAGGGTGTATGCGGTTGTGCTCGTGGTTTATGCGGGTTACAGGGTCCGGAATTAAGGCTTTATGGTTTATATGGGCAGGCTGAACTTTGCAGGATTTCATGACGGTTCAAAGTTTAGGCGGTTAGGGTCTTGGCCCACCCTGAACCGTAGTTTTGGCACCTTGGCTCAGGATGAGGTCTAGGCCCGCCCTACACGTGATTTCCTCTTACACTGCGGCAAAGTGTACATAAGCCGCCCTTCTGAGTAATCCGGAAGTATGCATGGGAAGGTTTGGATATATCTTACTTACTACCCCAATAAGCCACAGAAATAAAAGGCTAAACTTTCAGAGTCTAAAGAAAAGAACAAGAACCCAACAAGTCTATAAAGGTTGGGTATTGGGGATCTAAGTTTAGATCGGAAAGACTTTACCTGACTATGGGCTTCCACACTTCGGTAACAATACCTATAGGCTCATACCCAACCCCTTTTTACAGGTACCTGCTCCTCTATATACGAGATCCTAATAAAACTAAGTACCATAAAAAAGGGGTAGGGTAATTATGACCCTCCAGGTACGAACATCAGGAAGCAGTGCAGTTCCGGTTATCCCGGTCGCTCCTGGGAACCCTAGGCAAACGAAGCTGCTAAGCACCGAAACCTAAAAGCCTACACCCTGAACGCGTGCCCTTGTTGATCCGCGAAAGAGGGAAGGGTGTTATGGCACAGCCTTAAAGCCCTAAACTTCCAAACTCGACACCCAAAAGTGCAGCTGCAGTCGCTGAAGGGGCTGGCAGAGGGATGGAGCTTCTTGATGGAATTCTCGTTGTCCTCCGGCCGAAGCTCTCCAAACGAAACTCGAGCGCCGCAAGGAATACCCCTAAGATTCAGGGTTTTGCAAGACCACTCCATGGCCCTGTAATGGAACCTTATGGTCCTAAACAGTGGGTATTCAAGGTATATTAGAGGGTAGCGGGGGGCTCTAAGTCGGGTTTACCTTCCCGGAATAACCTACCTTATTAAGGACTTATATAAGGAACTCACAATAGGGACCCCAAAAAAGTAGGTTATTCCGGCTTAAGGTAGGGTGTGACCCGCTTCTGCAGACCGTTCCTGGCTCACTAATCCGCCACTTGCAAACATCATAGAACGATAGCTTATGTAGGGGCCTTTTCAATCAGAATAAGGTTTTGGGGCCCATTATACTATAATTATCATAAGGAGCCCCCCAAAATAGTATTGCTTATTATTTAGGCATTTAGGCCCCTATAGTGAGGGTCGCGATGGTACTAACGATGTTGTTCATGCGAAACACCTGCAATATGCCTGATAAGGTACGCCAAAAGCCCTGATGTTTAGGGTTGATTATCCATCAACAGTACAAAGCGGCAGGAAGTGAACTTCGAACTAGCTTGCTGGGATTAAGGTGTATTTTTTTGGGCTTGAAGTATCCTAAACGGTAGACATGAATCCTAAACCCTAAACCCTATCCCTCCAGGGACGTCATAGTTAGGGCCCTAGATCCCTTAAGGACCCCATAATAAGGTCCATGGAGGCACAGGGTAAACCCTTCGATGGGGTCGCATACCCCGTAACTCAAGACTCTGAAGCCGAAGGCCTAAAAGTTGAACTTAACGCAGTAGACCTCGAACCCCTGAACCCTACCTGAACTCCAAAATACCAACTCCAAAATACCTACTCCTGATTTTGCTTTCCTTATATATAGCTCCTGAAAAATAGAAAAGCTAGATGATTATATACCCTAAACCCTACACACAAGATCTTAACAAAAAAACAAAAACTTATGTATCCTAAGCCCTATGAACCCAGGTCCTTTCAAGGAGCAATTAAAGGAAACCCTATATGAATCCCTCTTAAAGGAACCCTAACCCTACACCCTACACCCTAAACCCTAAACCCTGAACCCTACCCAGGAACAGCCCGAAGTCGAAACACCGTGTGTCGGGAAGCTCCTCTGCTTGCAGCCAGGAGCTTGGATAGCTAATCCTGGCAGTGCGGGGTTTAGGGTTTAGGGTTGGGGTCTAAGTTACCATAATAAGGATATTAAGCTACCATATAATGGGGATCTATTAACCCAGAACTTAGTTAGAATAGGGTTCTCTTAGAAGGGACCTACAACGGGTTTCTATAGGGGCTACTATAAGGGTACTATGATACAACCTTTAGTTCAGGAGACTGGACAAGTACGCCTTACCCAGTCCCCCCGGCAAGGATCCAAAAAGTAGATCCCTTAATGGGGGGGGGGGTTCCTATAAAGTACCCTTAGTAGTTTCGGGCCCCAAATTAGGGGATATACTTTCTAGATCCTCCTGGCAGTACTACCGGAGCGCAACTAATTATTACTGATAGGGGCCTGAATAGTTAGAATAGGGTTCCCTTAAACTTACTCCCCCAATAAGCCACAGAAATCAAAGGTTAAACTTTCCGGTTCTTACTAAACTACAAGAACCCAAATAGTTTAAAGGTTGAGTATTGGGGATCTTAGCTAAAAATTACTACTTATAGGGGCCTTAATAGTTAGAATTGGGCTCCCTCAAAAGGGTCCTATAAAGGGTTACTACTATGATATAGGGGCCTTAATGATTAATGTTGGGTTTTGGGGTCCTTTATACCAAAAAAAATATAAGGAGCCCGAAAAGAATAGGGTTTTGGGGCCCACGATACTGTCATACTATAATTATTATAACACGGAACCCTCAAAATAGGATAGCAAACCCTGGCAGTGCTTGAACGCTCTTAAGGTTTCGGGCTTAGGGGTTGACGGTTTAGGGCTAGAGGTTGAGGGGTTGAGGGTTTTAGGGTTTAGGGAGTTTACGGCTAGGAGTTGAGGGGTTGAGGGTTTAGGGTTTGTTACCCCGAAACCCTTTACATCCTAAACCCGAAAACCTAAACCCCAAAGCCTAGACCCCAAACCCTAAACCCTAGAACCTAAAGCCTATAAGCCCTCTGGCTGCTCTTTCTACATCCGGGCCACTTGTGCCTAAACCCTAAACCCTATCAACCCCCTCTTTCTACATCCGGGCCACTTGTGCAAGTTCTCCGGTGCTGCTGCCAGGGCAGCCTTGTTCGAGCGGACGATCTCAGGGGACCTCGGGGGACATGGTTTAGGGCTTTAGGGTTCAGGGTTTGAGGGTTTAGGGATTTAAGGTTTAGGGGTTTAAGGTCTATAATAGGGGTTGGGGTTTGATTGGGGTTTAGGGTTTAGGGTTTGATTAGGGTTTAGGGTTTAAATAAGGGTTAGGAATTTATTGAGGGTTCCTTCAAGGGCGTTAAGGGTTGCATGGATGGGGCTCTGTACGGGGATGACAACGGTACTGTACTGTTGTCGTAAGTCAGACTGACATATCAGGAAACAGAGGATGCACGTCACAGCCTAAAGCAGTAAAGTTCCGGAAGTTACAGTCAAAACTTAACGGACCAACCCTACAATGTAAGCCCTGGGAACCCTTTACCAAGCTCCAGCCACAAGCCCTGCGGCAAAGTCACTTCTTGCCGTACATTCTGTCGATGGCGCCCTCAAGCTGCTCTTTCGCATCCTGCAACATTCTCGGGATGAATCAGGTTCAGGGTCTTCTCAAAAATAGTCATTCCAAAAGGGTCATATTAGTAGATGTAGGGTTTCCATATTGGGAGTTACTATTATGACTTAGGGAAGTATCCCCCGCAAGAGTACATAGAACCCTTTGGGATTGTAAGGGCCTGGACAATGAGACTAGGCTTGTGCGGAACCGTAAACCAGAAAACGTACGGTCATGCAGCGGACAGGGTTTTCTTCGACAGAGGTTGTCCTTTTCTCCAAGATTCCTTCTTGATATCATGTGGGTGGTTGTCAAAACTAGGGTCTCTTTTTGGGTCCTTATTATAACACGGCACCTAATATTTAGGGTACCACCCATGTGCACGTGCGTGCATCTCTATAGGTCACAAGACGGAGGCTTCCAAGCCTTACTTGCCGGCTCAGGGCTGGTCTAGCCTAGTACAACTACAACTCTCACCCACAACTAGATGGTCGCTGTAGTCATCGTCTTGGCAGCAGCAGTCACCCTAAACCCTAAAGTCCTCTGGAGGAAGGATTCCGGAGAGATTGAAGAAGGTAGCCTCCCCGACGGAGCTTTCGCAGGATTTGGGTTTGGGCGTAGGGTTTAGGGTTCTATTTTTGGGGGTTCCTTAATATCATTCTAGTATAACATCAGGATTTGGGTTTGGGTTTAGAGTGTAGGGTTCTGTTTCGGGGTTCCTTAATATCATTAATTATAGTATAACAATTTGGGTTTGGGTTTAGGGTTCAGGGCTCTATTTGGGGGGCTCCTTAATATCACTGTAGCAGAATATACCGCAGCATCCCTCCCAAGCGGCGCTTTAGGTTTACGACAGTTTGCGGTTTAAGGTTTCAGGCTCGATTTGGGCTCCTTCAAGGGCCTTGCTGCTGCAGGTTTAGGGATGCAAGGTCAAAATGGATTTAGGATGTTTTCGGGCTTCATGGGTTTGGTCATTTTTTGAGTGTACAGGCAGTTGCTGTAGGGCTTGGGGTCTCCATTTTCGAGATGCTGGAGCCTCCTCCTCCTCCACCTCCTCCTACTTACTACTACGACTACTAGTGCTACTACTACTACTACTACTACTACTACTACTACTACTACTACTACTACTACTACTACTACTGCTACGACTACCATTACAACTACCACCACCACTAGCCGTTGTACCAAACCCGGACCACCTACTATGAGCTGAACACAACCTCTCGTAATGTAGGCACTTGTGCCAAATCAAAACCAAACAGCTTAACCCAAACTAGACCCAAGAGTAAGCTAGGAATAAAGAGGGCGCCCTTTTTGGTTGGACGGGGCTTCTAAGGGAACCTGAACCCTTCAAAAGGGAATAAGGGCCTACTCTAGGTCCTAGTAGCCCAACCCTAAAACCCTAAACCGAAATTCCTAAACCCCAAAACCCACTAGAACCCAAAACCCCAAATCCGACGCCTAACATGCAAAACCTTCGAACCCCAACCAAGACCTGAAAGGGCTCAGAATTCGTGAACTCTAAAACTTGAGCCTCGAACGATGCTTTACAGGAGCTACTGAAGAACCCTAAACCTGAAAACCCCAAACATTAGGGGTTTATGGGTTTCAGGACTTCAAAGAGCAAAAGGAGAAAGGAGGGAGCCTTAACTTACTGCCCCAATAAGCCACAGGTTAAACTTTCCGATTCCTACTAAACTACAAGAACCCAAAACGATTAAAGGTTGGGTATTGGGGATCTAAGCAAACCCTAAACCCCTAAACCCTGGACCCTAAACCCTAAGCCCTACCCCTGAGCCCCAAGGTTTGCTTAACCTTCAAGGAGCCCAAAGGTCTGAATCCTTAGGCCCTAAGCCCGTACAGCAGAAGCCAACAAGTTGGAAACCCGTGAGCCTCAGTCCCAAAGAGTAATGCATAGGGAATCCCAGCACTAATTGTCCGGAATCCGGCTTCGAACTTTTTGGGGTCCCTGAACACTAAACCTCCAAGCCCCCAAACCCTAAACCAACAGAACCCAAAACACCCCGCAAGACATTGAGCTCAAAGGGACCCTTAGGGGGGTGGGGGGAGGGGTGTGAGTGGTGGTATCGCGCTGAATTGGCTCCATGCAAGGCGTGTCATTTTGTCTTCCTGAGGTGCACCAATGGACTTGCCGCAAGCCGTATTTCGGAAAGGCTGCAAATCGTGTATAGTGAAACACCAAACTTCGAAAGGCTCATCGAATCTCAACCAAAGCCAACGTATGTCCTTCACGTCTTAGGCAGCGCCAACGTTCAGAAACACGATTGACTTCTTCTGGCATGCCTGTCATGTTAACAACCTTGCCAAGGTTGTCGCACAGCCACCCGTCCAAAACGGAATACTGTGGCCGTTTATCAAGCTTGAACACAAAGTTAGCCTGGCTTTGGTGGATGATTTTTCCTTGCAGGAATTGACGAACAGATTGAGTGCCCTGAACTCGTCGTCCCCAATGCCTATACACACGGTTGACGTCGTTACAGCACTGGCACTTGTATGCCTAACAGCCGCAGACCCAAATGATCTCGCGCAGCAATTGCAGCGATTTGGGACCTGGATGCGCAAGTAACAGGAAGTGCGGTGGGGGACTATACTTCCCTAACTAAGGCTTACTAGGTCCTTATTATGGGCATTAAGGCCCCCTACCAGCCCTCCTCCTACCCCCCTTAAGGGTCACTACTGCTGATGGACAAAATCCTGCATGACTCTAAGGACTCTAAACTATGGGAACTATGGTATAGGGTAATGCAGGATTTTGTCCATCAGCAGTATGATGAGCTCCGGCCCGAGCCCACCTGCATCACTTGGTTGATGCGCTTGGCGGGGAGTCCTGGACATCTCGGATGCCAAGGGGTCCCTAAGGGTCCCCAAGGGTCCTTAAGGGTCCTTTAAGAGATCCCTTATGGTCCCTAAGAGTGGGTATCAAAAGGGTGAGTTAGTTACAGGGTAGCCGAACTCGATAATGAATGGTTCTTATTGTAGATGTTCATATAATTATTCTATGAACGGTCTTGTTGGGTTATATGGGGCTCTGAAAAGGCTCTACCAGGACCCCCCAACCGCCCAATAATAGAGCCCTTATGGTCCCTCATATGGGTATCTAGGGTATATGAGAGGGTAGTTGGGGGGTGCAGGTAAGGACTCATCTCACAAGGGCTTTGGGCTCAAAGACCATGCTACAAAAAAAGGCTTCTGGGCTATTTTGATCCTTAGGGTAAGGGTCCAAAGGACTCAATAGTTAGTTAGTTACTTAGGTTTCGGACTGTAGTTATGTAGTTTATTATTTGGGAGAGTAAATGATTATTAAGCACTTGGACTTTTAAGGATATACGGGTAGGCATAGGGTGGGACAGCGGTTTTAGAAGGTTTTGGTCTTGTAAGATTTGGAGTTTTGGGTGCAGGGTTCGGGTTAGAGGGCTTGTGTTAAGCAATCACGGGTTCCTTCATATAAGGGTCCTTCCCTAAACCCTAAACCCTAAACCCCTGGCCCTTGTGAGGTTTGCTACTTGCCGAACTGCTGGAATAAAAGTGCTCTTGAAAGGGGGATTGGCTGAATTTTGCATGCTTGGGGTTCGGGTCCAGGCTCGTCGGGTGTACTTAAAGGATCATGGGACTTAGTAACTAAGGTTAAAAGTAAGGCAACTATATTATAACTACCTTATAACCCCAACTAAGCTACTTATAACCTTACTTACTAAGTCCCAATCCGCCAAGTAGGGCGTAGGGTTCACAGGGATATGGACAGGTTCAGTACTCAGAGCCCTGGTTTGTAAAACTGTTGATGAGCTGATGAACCCTAAACCCGAAACCCTAAACCAATCCAGGTTGGGGATGCTGCAGGACTTCGGCAACAATCGACCCCCCCAAACCCACAGATAAACCCGAAGCCCCACCCACCGTCCTAAACCCAAACTCCGAAACCCTGCGTTCCCCCAAGACACACTAAACCCTAAACCCTAAGCCCCCACCCTAAACTCCAAACCCTAAACCCCAAACCCTAAACACTGGATCGTCGCCCACAAAACACCCAACAGCGGTCCTACAGAGCCGGCCACTGCGTGTGCATCGATGGTGTAGAGCTCTACCTGGTCGTCTGAGGGTTTATCAAGGCGCCAGTTACCTGAATAGTAGGTGACTAACTATATGGGTGGTTGTCAAAATTAGGGTCCCTTTGTGGGTCCTTATTATAATACGGCACCCAATATTTAGGGTAACCAAAAAGACACGAGAAGCACATCCGCCTCACCAAGCCAACGGTAACGGTGCCCGTTGCTTGCATCGCAATCGTTTTGTCGGGACGTCTAGGTGATTTGCCAAGGCTGCCATCTTCTGTGCCGGTTGCTTGCATCGTACTCGTTTGTCGGGACGTGCAGCTGATTTGCCAAGGCTGCCAAGGTCGACTCTTGCCATTGGGCTAACTTGGCGTCCGTCAGAGGGGCCATCTGCTCAATATAGCCCCACATGACTTTGGCATCGCGATGACCTCAACTAACCACAGATGCACGTCAGTGTTTCAATCTCTCTCCCCGAGGTGCTTGCCAGAGCGACGGCAGATCCAATCGTCTCTGCGGACCCCATCTTCCTACTATTTATTGTAAACTCCAAAAAGTTGGAAACCTAAATCGTGCTGGGATTCCCTTTACTTTGCGCTTAGGGGTTGCGGCCATCTGGTTTCCAACTTTTGGGCTTCTGCTGTACGTATCTGGAGCCCTAAGAGGTGTGTAGACCCTGAACCTTAGGTTTGAGTGTGTGGGGTATACGGGGGTTGAGGGTTTAGGGTTTAGGGTTGAGAGTTTAGTGTCTAGGGTTCGGGTGTTTAGGATTCATAGGGTTTAGGGTTGAGAGTTTCGTGTCTAGGGTTCGGGTGTTTAGGATTCATAGGGTTGAGAGTTTAGTGTCTAGGGTTCGGGTGTTTAGGATTCATAGGGTTTAGGGTCGAGAGTTTAGTGTCTAGGGTTCGGGTGTTTAGGATTCATAGGGTTTAGGGTTGAGAGTTTAGTGTCTAGGGTTCGGGTGTTTAGGATTCATAGGGTTTAGGGTTGAGAGTTTAGTGTCTAGGGTTTGAATCTGTTTGTTTTTGTCTACAATGGTTTGAATGTTTAGGATTTAGGGTTTGCGAGGGTTTAGGGCTTACCGTTTCGGGTCTGAAAAAGGGCAGTCTTGGGGTTTTGGGGGTGGCTTTTTACTTGAGAAGCTGCCAAGATTTTTTTTACGTCCAGATCTGAGCACACCCTTGCAGCACCCGCATGTATGTTCGTGACGGTTGCTATCCTACAGCACTCCCTTAGCCGACATGCGCGAACCTCATTAATATGACAAATTATTATGAAGGCTACAGTATGTATTGACTGTGCTAAGGATCTCTTCAGGCAGCCCACATGCGAACAATGCAGGATATTAAGGTCAATCTGCATGCCCGAACAATCCATAAACCCTAAACCCACAACGGGAGCGGCTAAACATCCCCAAGACAAGATTAATCAGATTAACAGATTCACAAGTCCCCAGACGCTAAACCTACCTTACAGAAGCCCAGCACCCTCAATTCTAAACCTGGAAACCCTAAGCCCTTTCAACCCCAAACCCCAAGAAGCCCTAATCTATAAATTCTGCACAGGAAACCCTCAACTCCAATCCGCCAGGACTTCCTAAACTCATAAGCTGGCCGTAAACCTACACCCCAAAGCCTAGGAAGACCAAATTTCCTGAACCGCGCCAAGCCCTAAACCCCAAGCCCCTAAGAAGCCCTACCTGCAGCCGGAAAGACGTACCTTTTTAGGGTTCCTTATTATGGTTTCTATAATAGACTATATATAGCTCCTGAAAAAGATAGGTCTTTTCGGCTACAACCCTCAAGAAGATCTAACCCCTGAGTTCTGAACCCTTAACCTAGTCGCGGAGTTCATAAGCCCCCAAAAGTGTACACTTTCAGTTTTATAGTGGGTAATATGATCCCAAAAGGTGTCAAGTGTATCCACCCAGCTACTAAGTTACAGGACCCCTTTTTTTGCAGAAAAGTCAGGTCCCTTCTAAAGGAGCCCCAAAGTTGGCCCCTATATGGGAGTTTCCGCGAGGACCAAATATAATACCCTAAATAGTAGGATCCTTATTATAAGGACCCCCCAAAAAGGTACCCCTAATTTTCGGAAACTCCCATATAAGAAGGTTCGCTGCAGTTCACGGAGCCTCCAAAATCCCTTCATTCAGGAATACCCAAAGGCTCCATAGTAGTTCCTTTTTGGGGCTCATATTTAGAATCCTATGTGGTAATCCCAAAAGGCAACTACTATGGAGCCCCTGGGTATACCTTAAATTGTATCAGGGATCCTAATATATTATAAATCAAGGTATATTCCTTACTGAAGGCATATTGGAGTCTTAGGGAAGGGCCTTCTTCTCCGCGATGGCCCGTCGCAGCTTGGCGGGGAACTCGTTCTCCAGCTCCTGGTCAGGGGAATCTAGGGTTTAGGGTTTAGGGTTCTAGGGTCTAGTCCAAGGTTGGGGATGGTTTAGAGTTTGGGAGTTTAGGGTACCGGGTAGTACTACCCTCGAAATTCTACTTCGAACTGCACATGTCTGAACATTGAACCATAAACTTACGGGCTTAAGTGCGCGAGCAATACGTCTAATCGGGTTCGAGGTCGCCATTCAGATTATGGGTTTGGGAACTAAAAAGCCTTACTGCCCACTGGATAAAATACGCTTCTGAGAAGAGGACTGCTGTACTATGCTGCATACCGTATTCATCTTCTCTACTGTCACGCAGATCTCGAAGGCTCCTGTGTGTCCTCAAGAAAGCAAGCCGGCGCAGTAAATGCAGTTGAAAGAGTTGAAGAGTTCATGATGCTCCGTACTTGAATCCTGGGGCTCAATCGGAACGGATCACTCCAACTTCGCATAAGGCATATCGACGGAAGCGTGCCCCATACTAATTCCGCTGGCCGCTCGTAGCGACTGTCCCTCGAGACGCGCAGACCCAGCCGGACAATGGCTGAAGTAGACGTGCTTCACTTGACGAAGGTAACCGGAGAAACCCCCTGCCGCAGTACCCGGCCCTCAGCAGAGGCTCGCAGGTCCCGTCCCGGCACACAACCCCCTGATGCTCGGACGGGTCGAAACACCATTGACCACCGTATACTACCACCAGCATATCAGTTTGATGTGGCGTTGGCTCTTAACCAGTGACCTCACGCCCGCAAGTGACCTCCTGAGAGTATCTGGGCCGATGATCGACGGTGGTGATGCCTTCCTACGCTACATGACATCCCCAGAGGCCTGAGATGACACAGTTCGGTACCAGCACAGGCTCGCTAACGGGGTACGGGTCTAGAATAAAGACTCCCGAATCTGTATTGGGTGTAGGGTTAAGGAGATTCCAATAGCCCTTATTTAACTTAATTACGGCATATACCTTAATTTACATTATGGAACCTACTGTAATTAAAAGTTCAGGTATATTCCTTAATTATAAGGGATTTTGGAAGGTCTGGGAACAGGGCCTCCAAGAAGCAACAAAGCCTCCGTGGAGGGTTTAGGGTTCGGGGTTTAGGGTTTAGTACCATGAGACAAAAGGCGCCTCCAGTGAATTGTATGTAGAGGGAGGGGGCGGATTGCATTAGGGCCTGTAGCCGCGCAAACCCTACGGAATTAACTGTATCGTAACTATTCCAGCCCTCCTTAAGTGCGCAGTAGCCCTTAATATGGGTGGGCTTAATGAACCAAGGTTCTGGTATATTGTGTGATGTGTATTTACTAAGGAACCCTAAGGATGCTATCAGCTGTCGTTCAGATGCCTTTCTTGCATTCTTAGTTAGGCTTTCCCTAAGGGTCCAAAGGACCCAATAATCGGGTACTTAGGTTTCAGAAAGTAGTTATGTAGCCTAGTATTTTGGAGAGTATATGATTATTAGGTACTTGGACCCTTAGGCGAAGAACGTCACCTGAACAAAACCAAAAACATGGGACACTCAATATGGATCTAAACACCGGGCTGATGGCGAATGCTCCTCCACGCTCTTCCATGGGCAGTTCACCACGAAAGCACCGCCCTCACGCACCTCGCAGGAGCCACTGGCAACATTACGGCTTACTGGGTTTGGGGGTCTATAAGGTTGAGGAGTCAGTAAGCCCACAGACAAGATCTCTCCTTAGTTAGTGCCACTAGCTATGATAGTATCCCCATATGAGTGGTTGTCAAAATTATGGTCTTTTTGTGGTCCCATAACTTTGACAACCACTCATATGGAAACTCCTTAATTTGCCCCGCCTCTGCAGAGCTGCACCTTGAAGCCCTTCATCCCGGGGATTAGGGTTCCGGTGCTTATATGAAGACCGTTTTCCACTAGCATCATCGTACCAAGAGCAACACCAGGTCCATCACCCATAAAGCAAGCATGAGACAAAGACACTAAGAAACTCAACTCCAAGGCATGGTAAACTCCGTCGCAATCCAAACTAAAGACTCGAGAATCGGGGCTTCATCATGTGACACCCGTCCAGATGTCATCACGACAGTGAGATGACTAAAACCGCGACGCCGCCCCAAGTCGGGGCGACACCTCTCACCGGATGAGTAGCTTCACGGTGCCATTCAGGTTTTGCTACTCTCGGCGAAACGAACGAAATTCATACATACATACATACATACATACATATATGTATATATATATATATATATATATATATACACATGTACTTGTGCGACGAGACTTGCATAGTATACCGGCCATAAACGGGAGTGTTCATACTATCCAGACTATGAGATATTACTTAACGCTAAACCCTACACCGTAAACCCTAGCTGAAGGAATCGGAGTCGAAACAATCCTAAACACGAATAAACCCTAAACCAGTCCCACAGCAGGATCTCTAGTATGATTCAATGTACTTTTCATGTGCCTCAGATACCAATAAATTAACACCTTCAGGAAGGCGTATAGATGCTTTATCGGAACCCTTACAGGATACCCTTTCAGGTCGTCCATGGACCCTCGCAAAACCCGATGAAGCCCTACAGTCACCCCTACAAGCCTAGCAGGCCCAAAAAAAAACATACACACCCATACTGAACCCTAAACCCCTAGACCCTAACCCTAAATCCCTAAACCCTAAACCCCTAAACCCTAAACCCTAAACCCCTAAACCCTAAACCCTAAACCCCTAAACCCTAAACCCTAAACCCTCATACTGAACTCTAAATCCAACACCCCTAAACACCCAATTAAACCGATTCACACCCACACACTGAACTCTAAACCCCTAAACCTCTGAAGGAAGCCTCAGCAGAACCCTCAGGCCCAAGCCCTTAACCCTTTCAAAACTGTCCTTTAGGGTTAAAGCTTTTTTTTGAAGGTTTGGGTTTAGGATTTAGGGTTTAGGTGTCTAATTAGGGGTTTAGGGTTTAGGGTGTAGGGCACCTTGGACAGCATGTCGAACTTGGCGAGGAAAGACCTCACAAAGCGTCCAAAAAACACCAGAAGGCCAAGGGGGTTCCGCCTAATGTACAAGGATTGCTATGAGGGCTTCAGAAGGATTCCGCTAAGGATGTTTTAGTGTCTGCATTTTGGTTCGATTGCGGGCTCAAAGGACAGAACCTTTCGGGCGGCAGGTGTTGTTGCGATTCACGGCTTCGGCATTGGGCTCTGGTTTAGCACTTAACTGGGGACAAGGCTTGGCAAACAAGTTTCGAATGCAGGATTTCCGGCTGATCTCGATGTTTGCTGATAGAAGGTAACCAATGCTGGGGCACTCCTTTTCACAGGAGCATTCGACCATGGTTGATCACACGATGGCACCAGGAGTTCAAGACAGCATGAAGCTAGGCAATGCCAAAGGGTCCAAGGGTACCTATGTGCGAGAATGTAGGGATTCGATGTGAGGAATTGCTACTATGATTTGGGGGAGTATCTCCCATAACAGTACCTAAAACCTCCGCAAATTGAGAAATATCCACGGGTCGTAGCACTCAGATTGTCACCAGTAGGACCCCACCATCTTTGGAGATCGAGACCGTCCTGGTAACTCCAGACTACTGTACAGGCCATAATAAGAAGAATCGGGTTCTGGGTATATAACACTGCATTTATAACAAGGTATCAAAACAAGTTGTATAATATAGGCAAATATTACGGCCTCTATTTTAGCTGTACCAAGTTCCTGCCGTGCTGCGTGTGGTGGCAAGCGACGTAGTCCTCAGCGAGGTCATCGGGCGGCCGCTCGCGTTGAACAGTGACAAACCATTTTGCGGGTAGCCTAATGGGTTCCTCCTGTCTGTTTATGACTGGGTAATTAGGCCTTTAAACACCCTGAAAAGTATTTATATATAGGGTCCCTTATAAACCCGAATATAAAAAAACATGTCCCAAAATCCAACCTAGATGATTTGAGGTTTAGGGTTTGGGGTGTGTTGTAAAGCCTTGAACCCGGTTTACGGATTAGGGTTGAGGGTCTTCAAGCACGCTCTAAGGAACCCTACTAGGCCTGCCAGCTCCCGAAAACCTCTTACTCTTATCTATATACCTGCATACAAACCACACATGTTCGCACCCTTTAGAGAATCCCTTAACGGAGCCTTCAAACGAGCCCTCAAGGGACCCCTTTAAGAGAATCCCTCAACCCTGAACATTGAAAAGGAACCCTAGACCCTAAACCCTAAACCAAAACCCTAAACCCTAAATCTTAAACCCTAAACCAAAACCCGAAACCCTAAACCCTAAACCCTCAGCCCTAAACTAAAACCCTAAACCCTAAACTCTAAACTCCCTGAACCCTAAAACCCTAAACCCTGAACCCTAAAAGGAAACCCCAAATGCCGTGCCGAGCTTTAGTTAGAGAACCCTAAACCCAAAAACCTTAAACCCTGAACCCTTAAAGAAAAAACCCAAAATCCCGTGCCGAGCTAAATACATTTGGACCACTTAAAGGAAGCCGAGCCGCAGCACCGGGGCTCGCCTCAATCTCGTATTCGCTGCGGATCGGAGTCGGGCCAAAACCTGGGTTCAAAGGGGAAAAGGAGGGACCCTTTAAAGGGTCTGTAGGGATACTATAAGGGTATAGGGTATAGGGTTTAGGGGTCTTGGGGTGTTTTGGGGGTCAAAGGGGAAAAGGAGGGACCCTTAATGGGGACCCCTACCCTATAGTTGGCTATATAATGGGTATATAATGGCTATATTATGGGTATATACCTGGGATCCTTATTAAGGGTCCCTCCTTTTCCCCTTTGGGTGAAGGCAAAGGCCCGACAATAGGGGCCTAACTAGCATGGAGTTCCTTTATTTCAAGGCTGCTTTGAAAAGGGCTCCATGAAAGGCTCTTTAAAGGCTTCTTTAAACAAGGGCTCGATTAGAGTTCTTTAAATTAAAGGTGTAGGGAGTCTTTTGAAAAAGGGCTCAATCCTTCACCTTTGCAGGGTCCGTGAGCCGTCCGCAAAGCTTCCTCACCTCCAATCTTACGCTTTGGTTGATCGCTTTCTCAACCGTGGAGTAGAATGTGAGCGGCTGCGTCTCGTTGAGGCAGCTGAACTTCCGGAAGGTGAATGCTGCGACCATCGTGGTGGCTACCGGGACTTCAACGCCCGGCGCGGTCATCGTGGTGGCTACCGGGACTGGGACTTCAACCTACAACTTAATAGTGTTCATAGGTTTGGCAGGTTTAGGGCCCATGGGTAAGGGCTCTAGGATTTTGGGTCGTTTAGCGCTAAGGGCTTGAGGGCTTTCGGGTTCCTGACAGCTCCAATGCCTCCGCTTGCAATTGCCCCGTGCGCGGATCGCCTTGTCCTAGAACTACTTGGACGATCATGGGACTTAGTAAGTAAGGTTATAAGTACCTTAATTGGGGTTATAAGTACAGTTACCTTACTTATAAACCTACTTACTAAGTCCCATGATCCTTTAAGTAAAGTTTCCAAATGGGCAGTTCTCTAAATTAGGGTCCCTTCTTGGGGGCTTAAAGGGACCTCGAAGGGTTTTGACAGGGCTTCCTATAAAGAGCACTATAAGGGCGGTTCTCTAAATCAGGGTCCCCTTAAGGGGTCCTTGTTTCTTTGGGTGCCGTTCCATGTTTGGGACCTGCCAGGGACCCAAATTTAGAGAGCTACCCAAATGGGAGTTTCCGAAAATAGGGATACCTTATTTTGGGGGTCCTGATAATAAGGATCCTACTATTGAGGGTACTATATTAGGGTCCCCCGTTTTCGGAAACTCCCAAATAGAGATCCCTCTCCGCACGAATGGCTCCAACAAGGTCTTTGCCTATGAGATGAGTGCATCCCGATATGAGCTCAAGCAAAACTGCAACTCAACCCTAAACCGCGCTAAACACTAAACCCTAACTCAGCATCACACCTTGATGGATCTAGCTTGAGTTTGCGTCTCCACGGAAGCAAGTTCTCCGGCTAGGAGCCGTAAATCCGACACCTCGAAATCTCAGACCCGTAATTATCCCCGAATCCTAAACCCTAAACCCTAAATCCCCTAAGCCCTAAACCCCGAATCCTAACCTGGTGCCCCCCCCTGACCTAAAACCGACCCCCCCGAGCCCCAGCCCATAGCTTCCCTAGAGTAGAACAACACTACAGCTATGCTAGGGGAATTCGTGACCGTTCCTATTCTAGCCGAAGCCAGAAACCTCAAGCTCTTGACTTATATATGGTCGTATAGTATAGTTCCAAAACAACTTGACAAGTATAGTATAAGTCCCCAAAAGGTCCAAAGGACCCGATCATTAGGTACTCGGTTTTAGGATAGTAGTTCTGTAGGTTAGGATTTTGGAGAGTATATGATTATCAGGTACTTGGACCCTTGGGGGTCCCTAATAATATGAATG
This sequence comes from Symbiodinium sp. CCMP2592, assembly GCA_905221615.1. Lineage (NCBI taxonomy): Eukaryota > Dinophyceae > Suessiales > Symbiodiniaceae > Symbiodinium > Symbiodinium sp. CCMP2592. The sequence continues at coordinate 309,158 of CAJNDT010003957.1, read as the reverse complement.
AAGCCCTATATGTTTGAAGTCATATTCCTAGTTAAGGGGTATTGGGCTCTGGGGATACAACTTAACAAGTATAGTATAAGCTTTCTTGAGTTCGGAGGACGCAGGTGCGACACGGTGGAAGCGCCAGCTTTCTGCGAAGAGTAGTTGAAGTGTCCCTGGGCGCCAGGATAAGGTTTGGGTTTCTTAGGGTCTAGGGGTTTAGGGCTTAGGGCTTCCAGGGCTTAGGGGTTTAGGGTTTAGGGGTTCTTTACGGGATGGGGTCTTGGTTTTCCGACTGAAGGGTTAAATGTGTATTTAGGGTTTAAAGGTGCAGGGCTTGAAGGCGTTGGGAGTACGAAGGTTTAGGGTTTCAAGGCATAGCACAAGTATGACGGAATAAATGCTTAAGGTGAAGATGTGTAGGGTAAAGTGACGAGGACGACACACGTAGGGTCTTAATTTTGAATGGTGTGGGGTTCAAAGCTATCGGGTCGGTGGCTGCTACAAAGTTGGAACATCAACCATGCCCTCGCGATATAGTATCCCACAGCTCTAGACCCAAGAGTAACCTAGGAGAAAAAAGGGTGCCCTTTTTGGGTTAAAGGGGGTTATAGGAGAACCTAAACCCTAACAAAAAGGGAATAAGGGCCTACTCTGGGTCCTAGAGCTCCAAGTATACAAACAATACCTACTTTGCAGTCTAATGGCGGTGAAAGTAGCAATTCCCTACTTCGTGTTCTCATGTATATACTATACTTGCTACGTGCTTGGGCTGTAGGCATGCGGGCTCTAGGCCATAATGCAGGTTCCAACTGTTTTAGGTTCACTTTCCCTGCCTGAAACCCCAAAGGCTCCATGTGCCCATATAGTAGGTACTTAGGCCTTAAAGCGGTCCCCATATAGGTACTTTAAGGCCTGAGTACCTACTATATGGGCACATGAAGCCTTAGGGAAGGAAGAGAGGGGGGTTTTGGTTTCATGTCGACAGGCTTCTGGGCACTCAAACTCGTATGAAACTACTGTTGATGATATAAATCCTGCATTACCTTAGTGGCTCTAAACTATGGGAATTATGGTATATTCCTTATTATGCGTCATGCAGGATTTATATCATCAACCGTAGAACCCACCTGCCCTCACATGTGATGAAACTCTCATCGGTTATCCTGATGCGCCTGAAGAAACATATACGGAATCCCAGCACTAACCAACCTAAACCGATACTCCAACGGCTCACCCTTGACTCTAAACTGCACCGAATCCGTAGGACAGCCCACCTGCGAGTAGAACTCGGTGCGCTCACCAATGATTGCTGCGGCGGCCTGCCGATCTTTGCTTGCGATTTATGATCCCAAAGGGTCCTATGTACTCATATAGTAGAATGTAGGGTTTCTATATTAGGAATTACTATTATGATCCAGGGAAGCATCCCCGGCATCCCCCATAATTCACAGTACATAGGACCCTTTGGGGGTCTCTTAAACGAACTGGGACTTGGTAAGTAGAATCTCAAAGGCGAGCTTGTACCAGGCGCTTGTGTGCAGGAAAACTTCCGTGTGATTATCGAAGAACAGCTGGGCTTGGCTGAACATCTGACACTTAGCAGATTGGCACGGGTGCACTGGAGGGGCAAGCCGCTCTGGAGGAGCTTCGCGAAATGGGCCATCTTCCGGACACTCCGATGCGGCCATGCCAAGCAAGAAGTACTTTGTGAGGACACATGTACTGGCCATAGCACTCAGCCAATCAGAATCGTTCAATGCCTCAGAACAGCCCAAGACCGATCTGAGGTTGTCAAGCTCCCAAGCCAATGCCTGTTGTTCATCTTGCTGGGGACAGTTGAGCTTCAAAGACATGTGGAGTCCAGCACCGACATCGCGGCACTTCATGGTGCTGAAAAGAAGTCTGATTAGAATCTACTTGATTTTAATTATAACCTTATTGCATAAGTCCCATGAGCCTTCGTATGGGATTCCTAGAACTTGCTAGGATCCCCAGTAACACAGGAATGAAAACGGAATTGTGTTTTGCATTGGATTGCTTCATGGAATCCTACACTCCCCTACATCCTAAACCCTATAAACTCGACGCCCTATAAACCCTAAAACCCTATACACCCTAAGCCCTAAAGCAACCAACCAACCTACCTACATACACCCTGGACCTGAACAGTTGCACCAACTCGACACAAACGTGAAAAAACAGTCGTTATAAACAACACCGCTTATATCATCATTTGATGTCCGTAAAATAAATCTTCAGAAGAAAATAGACAATTGCGAACCCGACATACAAACCCGTAGAAGGCAGTTCAAACCAAGAAGATACCCGAAACCCAGCCAGCAACACAACATCCTGCCAGATCCCTGATTGGAAATGTTTTAGAAACCCTAAACCCGGACCCTCAACCCTAAACCCTCAACCCTCAACCCGAAAACCCAAAAACTCTAAAACCACAAAACCCCGAAAACCCCAAAACCCTAAAACCCTAAAACCCCAAAACCCTAAACCTTAACTAGGATGCCCAGTAGCCTAGGAAGAAAAGTGGTATTGGGTAACTTTATAAGGAACCTAGGACTACAATAACGGAAGAAGGGTGCTAAGGGGCATCCTACTCTAAACCCTACGCCCTAAATCCCTAAACCCCTCCTAGAAGGGATTCTAAAAAACACGAAACGCGAAACCACTTGGGGCCTTGTTCGCACCGACCGTCCCGTCGGATCCCAGCCCGAAGAAGATGGCCTCGTCACGGAAACCGCGGGGTTCCTTTAAGCGGGTCTTAGAGGGTGCCATAAAGGGTTCCTTTTAAAGGGGCTCTTATAGGGTCCCCGAGAGTTCCTAAGAAAGGTTCCTTCAAGGGGTTCCTTTAAGGGGGTTCCTTTAAGGGGTTCCTTTTAAAGGGGGCTCTTAAAGGGTTCCCTAGGGTTCCTTTAAGGGTTTAGGGTTTTGGGGTAAGGGTTCCGTTTGAGGGGATCTTCGAGGGTTCTATAAGGGAGGGGCTCCTTGGGGGTTTAGGGTTGTTGGGTTAAGGGTTTAGGGTTTAAGGTTCCATAGGAGTTCCTTTTAAGGGGCTCTTATAGGGTTCCCATAGAGCTTTTGTAAGGCTTCCTGTAAGGGGCTCTTATACAGTTCGATGAATGTAAAATACTGTAAACATGACTATATAACCCCCGACCCTACAAACATGTTACACCTGCATAATTGTCAGCAAGCGCTTCTAAGGGTCGGGGTCCTGGTGTCGCGGCTTTGAATCTAGGATTTGGGGTCTTGAAACTTGGGTTGGAATAATTAAAGGTTTACGGTTTAGGGTAACGCGTGGGAGGCTTGGGGTTCAGGGTTTAGAGGGCTTGGGGGATAAGGACTTCAGGCTTAGAGTACAAGCGTTCAGGGATTGATGGAAAACTCCGGACCACCGAAAAAGCTACAGAATGGCATCACCTTAGTACAGTCCTCACTATCAGGACGGATACATTTATAACTAATATAACTGTATATGATAGTATGGAGGTTCTGACAAAACCTCCGATTGTATTTGTATCTGCACACAACATGTCGCGAGACGTGGGACAAATATGCTGCCTCTTTGTTGACCATACTCTTTGTGTGTGTGTGTACATATTTGCAAATGCAGCGTGCCCAGGACGAGGTCAAACAGCCGGTTTACATTATACAAGTTGTGTTGTCGCGGTTCCGTGTCAGTTCTTGTTCACGCCATCAGTATACAAGACTTGCGATTACACGCAGCCACGGATGGAGCTAACGGTTGAATTTGCACCTAGTATCTTGTCCTCAATGTCATGCACATCCTTTCCCACCACCGTCATCATTTAGGTACTGCCCCATACAGTAAGAGTCTATAATCGGGCTACTGTTAAGGTCCTAATATATCTAGACTGTGAATGTTATTCAACTATTACTGAGTGGGGGCCGTCCCCAAATCATCATCATCATCATCATCACTATCATCATCATCCTCATCACCACAACCAAAGAACCCGCTTCTGCCCCGCGACGTCTTGAATGGGTCACCCCCAAGACTCCAATAATATTCATAAGCCATACGTAAAGGATCAGGGGACTTAGTAGGTAAGGTTCTAAGTACCTTAATTGGGGTTATAAGTAGCTATAAGTATAGCTACCTTACTTAAAACTCTAGTTACTAAGTCCCATGATCATCTAAGTACTAGGGATCCTACTACAATTTGAGGTATATTCCGAAGTTCAAGCATATGGGAGGCTTAGGGATCCCAGCAGTACGGACGTTAAGGCAGTCCGGGCCCTTGAGGGGTAATATAGGGGCCTACTAGAACAGGGTATATCATAGTATAAACGGTAAAATCTAAAAACAATCCAGGAATGATGGTGACCAGTCCGGCTTCTACATTAGTTGTTGAAACTCTTGGCCCCAACAAAGCCACAATGAAAGTCTGTTCTGGCATTGCAAGCCTATAAAGAATCATGTCTTTGACAATAATTAATAGACAGGCCTCTAAACCAACGAAAGACAAACAACCCAAAACCTCAACCTACACTCCCGAACCCACCTCAACCGCACACTCTAAACCCCAAAACCCTGCAACCATAAATCCTAAACCCTAGAGCGCTGAACCCTAAATCCCTGTAGTAATTCCTGAACCCTAAAAACCCTGAACCATAAATCCCTACAGTAACCCCAAACCCCAAAGCCCTAAACCCCAAAATCCTCTGATCCCCAAGACCCTAAACCGTCTGGACCCTTATACCCTAAATCCTAAGACCCTAGACCCTGAACCCCATAGACCCAAACCTGAGTAACTCCGGGATCTAAGTTAGTTAAGGCCCCCCGTACTCCTAAATCCCAAAAAGTACCCTTATATTACCCTTAAAGGAGCCCTTTAAAGAAACCCTAAGCCCTCCTTCAGAATTATTAGAACTTCAGAATACCTTAATTAATTAAAGTCAAACCCCGGTGGCCTGAGTAACTCCGGGATCTCACCCTAAACCCTAAATGCCTTAAGCCCTAACCCCTCAAGCCCTAAACCAAAGATCGAAACCACCAAAACCCCGGTGGCCATGTTTAGTCCTTATTTAACTTTTTTGATCCTTATTTATTTATTTTAATCCCTATCCCCCGGGGGCCTGTGTAACTCCAGGATCTTGGGTGTTGATCGTCGGACCCACGAGCCTTGACGCGGGCTTCGCGCTTCTTTCCGGGGCTTGGGGCTGACTGTAGGGTTTTTTTCGGCGACTGTAGGGATTTAGGGCTTAAGGTTTCTGTAGGGATTTAGGGTTTCGGGTTTTAGGGCTTAGGGCTGACTGTAGGGTTTTTGTCTTTTTCAAGGGCTCTTTTTCGTCTGCACGCAGCGAAAGCCTTTTTAGGCGACTGTAGGGATTTAGGGTTTAGGGTTTCTGTAGGGATTTAGGGTTTAGAACTTTAGGGTTTAGAGATGACTGTAGGGATTTAGGGTTTAGAATTTTAGGGGTTTAGAGATGACTGTAGGTATTTAGGGTTAGAACATTTAGGGTTTAGAGATTACTGCAGGTATTAGGGCTTGGAGTTGGTCCGTGAATCAGGGCAGTTACCCCGAGGGTCCAAATGACCCAATTAGTAGGTACTCGGTTTTAGAGTAGTTATATAGGTTAGGGTTAGGAGTTTGGAGAGTATATGATTATTGGGTACTTGGACCCTTGGGGTTAGGGGGTCTACTATAGCCGCCTTAACAGATAGAACGGGGTTACGGCTTTTTATCGTATACTAAGGCACGGTACGTAGGAATACTTACAAACGCGGTAAAAAGCCCCGAAACTGAAACGCCTTTCTAATACAGGGGGTACTCATAATTAGAATAAAGGGTTTTGGGGATCATTAAAGCTAAGATAAGGAACACCAAAAGAGTAACTATAGGAAATTCTTCAAGCCCCTACAGTAACCCTTAACCCTTAAACAATCCTTAAGCATAAACCATTTACATTGGCAGTCTCACCCTGTTTTCAGGGGCCTAGGGCTTTCAAGGCCTCTTGTTAAGTAGGCCTTCTTTACGGGGTGCTTCATTTCCACTCGGGTCGGGCCTGGAGCTTCATCAGGCTCGTATAGCTAGAGGATCATGGGACTTAGTAACTAGGGCTACTTAAAGGGATCCTTGAAGGGATCTATATTAAGGGTTCTATATATGGCCTGGGACTTAGTAACTGGGGTTTATAAGAACGGTAACTATACTTATAACTACTTATAACCCCAAGCAACTTGCTTATAACCTTGCTTACTAAGTCCCACGATCCTCCACGCGGGGTTCTGCCAAAACAGGGGTTGATAGGGTTCACGGATCAGGAGCAGCGGTAGTGCATTTGCAGCCCAATGTTTCGGTCTCAGTTTTGAACTTCAGAGCCCGGGCACTATTAGGATGTGCGTACAACTGAACCCAAACCCACTGATCACCCAGGGCTTAACCATAAACTAACCTAAAAAACCCTAAAGTGTCATGCATCGGAAGCCCAAAACCCCTACATCCAAGAACCTCAAACCCTGAACCCCCAAGCCCTGTAGCGCCCAAAACCTCAAATAAACCCTACATAAAGCCCTGATTCCTAGTTTGAAGCATCTCAGAAATGGAAGTGAGCTGAAGCAAAATGGGGAACTGGAAGCAGACAACTTAGGTGCTGCATTGGCCCTCGTAGCTCACAATAACACCTACTTATAGTCTCCATTGTAGTTCCCTTTTTTTGGCTACACAAAACACATTTTATATTGTCCTAATTCCAACCAAAAAAAGGAACCACAATGGAGACCATAAGGCCTAAACCACAGAATCTGTTATGGAAGCTTCGTAGAATTCTAGACAAACCCTTGATATTGTTGAACCCAGCGACAGGCTGGAATGTGTCACATCGTCATTGATGCCCACAGTGAAGTGCCGCTTCGGCACCTTCGTCTTTCGGGTATAAGGTGTCATTCGCTTAGGATGTGGGGCTCAGGGCATAACATCCGCTTAATCATCTACGTTAACGTGGTTACAAGCTTTAGCGTTCAAGCACCCTTTCCTTAAAGTGCCTTAGGGTCTCAGGGATAGCGGACTTGTGGAAAACTGCTTCTCTTGTTTAAAGTTGCGGGCTTTAGGGTGTAAGGAATGACCAAGAACCAATGCTTAGGGACAAGTGAATATACCTGCTTCCCCCGTTGCACTACACTCAGTTATCACCTACAATATGAATGGGCCTTGGGAACTGTGATGAGAGTTTTGGATGGTACCAGTACAATATAGCATAAAATGATATTGCAGGGTTAGGATAGGACTATACAAGTGGACTGCAGTAAGAGGCAAAAGAAAGGCACCCCGATCTCAAGCTAAATGAGCAGATACAAGACCTGGCTCAGGGTCAGAGTTGTGGCGACCGGTGCTTGACGTTCGCGTGCTCCTGGTGTTTAAACCTCTTTGGCCGCATCTTGTCAACTGAAGTGGAAGGTCTTTTCACTATTACTCTGCCTGATCTCCTACAGCTGCGACGACGAACCCCTACTACTACCATGACGACTATTAGCTCATGGCTACTGCCAGCTGATCTTACCAGGAAATACAACGACGATTAGTCCACAGACTTCCTTCTCTAAGTCTCTTTCAAAGAGGTACCCAGACCCCCGGGAGTATCTGGAAAGTAGATCCCCCAATTTGGGGCCCTACACTACTAAGGGTACTTTATAGGAACCCCCATTAAGGGATCTAGTTTTTGGATCCTCCCGGGGGTCTGGGTAGAAGGGTGCGAAGAAGAAAGGGACTCGCTCCCCTTGGGGTCGAGGGCTTCGGCTTTCGAGCTAGTAAAGGCCATACCTATAGTCTCCATTGTAGTTCCTTTTTTGGTTTAACCAATTCTATATTGAGGATCCTAAACGGTAACCCCAAAGAGGAACTACAATGGAGACTATAGGTAGGGTTCACGCGAAACCCTGAACCCAAAACGGTTTAAGGGTTTCCGGGTGGGCTACTTGACGGAAAAGAAGCCCTCCGCCCGCTCCACATGAATCCTAAACCCTAAACGTTTGGGTTTAGGGTTTGGGGCTTAATTAGGGTCTAGGGTTTAGGGCCTTCTCCAGCAAGTTGTCAAAGACCGCCTTGACGTGGCCTGGAGCATCACGACAGCTTGTCATACCGTTTCCCAGGTTGGAAGGTTCAAATTTAGGGAGTGTACGGTTCAGGGTTCAGGGTTCAGGACCTAAAATCTGACCATAAACAGTAGCTCACTGGCCAGGAATCAGAAACATTCGGTGTCGCTTTCTGTTTTATTTCTGGTATGCACATGTTGACAAGCTCACCAACCGAACGGTTTATGTTCAGAGCTCTACCTATTCAGGCTTCTAGTTTATTGGGTTCAGAGTTTAAGGCTTAGGGTTGAGGTCTTGGGGATAAAAGCCAAACAGTAGCCCTTGTGGTAAGCCGTGTTCTGGAGCACTTACAAACAAAGCCTTTAAAGGAACCCAAGCCAAAGGCTTCCTGGACATAGAAGCTTAAATTAATCGAATATCTGTAGATGGAGCTAGGATTCAGTAGCTTATGTTCATGTGCTTCTTTGGCACCTAACCTGAGAAACCGAGATAACCCTAAACCCTAGACCTTAACCCGAAACCCACAAACCCTAAACTAAGCCCTAAGCCTCCCTAAACCACGAAGAGAGGATCCCCAGCCCTGCAAGAAAGTTACCCTTAACGGAACTCCTCAGGGAACCCTAAATCCCTTACAGTAGAAGCCAAAAAGTTGGAAACCCAATAGCCTCAATCCTTAAGAGTGATGTATAGGGAATCCCAGCACTATTCGGCCTCAATCGGGGTTCCAAACTTATGGGGTATACTGTATACTACCAGCAATAGAGGAGCTCTACCTGAATCCTTCGCTGTACCCTTATTCTGCTCTTGCGACCCACATCCAACCCATGAAGCACCCCTCCAAAACTCACCCTAAACCCTAAATCCAAAAACCCAACACCCTGAACCCAAAACCCGAAGCGCCCGTCTCAGCCCCGCGCGAGGCGCGAACTCCTTGCTTCCCAAGCCGTAATTGCCGCCGACGACTTTCTTGTAGACGCCAGCCTTTTAGCACATGTGGGCGTCGCGAATATTCCCTATAGGCTTCCTTAAAGGCTTCCTTACAGGGATCTATATGGGCTCTATAAGGGAATCAGGGAATACACCTTAAATCATGATAGGATCCCTGATGTAATTGCGGGTATATTCCTTAATTAAGGGGTTGTGGAGGCTCCGGGTGGGCATTGAGGCATTCGAATGGTATGTCTACCATGTCCGGGAGCAGGCTACTTGGAGGATCATGGGACTTAGTAAGCAAGGTTATAAGTACCCTAGTTGGGGTTGTAAGTAGTTGTAAGTGTAGTTGCCTTATGTATAACCCTAGTTACCAAGTCCCATGATCCTCCAATTACCATTGAATCAAGTCACCAACAAGACGATCTTCACTGGTCGCTGTGCCTGCCTATGGGTCTACTGAGTATTCAGACGAAACGGTTCCTACACCCTAACGATCCATGTACCCAAATCGTATATGCTTTGGCCCCAATGTACTTATACAGGGTGTACTGTAATGCCGAAGTATGTACTATTTGGGCGCATGGACCCTTCTACCCTAAACCCTAAACCCCTTATGGTGCCTGAAAAGGGACACTCATGGTACCCTTAAAGGAACCCTATTGGGGCGCATGGACCCTTAGGGACGTAGGCACTGTATGGCCAGCCGGCCTCACTCATCGCAGTGAGGACGTCCGCGTGCAGAGGCAGAGACGGCGCCAAGTCTTCCTTCACACGCAGGGTTGTAGTTGTGGTGGTAGGGTTTAGAATTTACATAGGGTTTTAGGGTTTACGGGTTAGGGTTTACGGTTTAGGGCAGTAGTTGTGGTAGGGTTTAGGGTTTGCGGCTTAGGGTTTAGGGTTTAGGGCAGTAGTTGTGGTGGTAGGGTGTGTGTAAGGTCTACCTGAACCCCAAGTAACCTATATACATTTTGGGGTTCCTTGTCATGGTTTCCACAAAAAAGACGTTAGGGTGCAGGTAGAGTTGAGAACTTCGGGTTAAGGTTTGGGGTAGCGGTAGTAGCAGTCCAGAACTTTAGTGCAGCCCGAGTCGATACAGCTTCTGCCTTGTATACGGGCCTTATTGATTGGAAAGGTTTACCCTTTGGAGGATATCATAGTATTTCCTTTGGGGGGATGTCATAGTATAACTGTGGGGGAGGCGGACAACTTTCGTTGCCTGCAGACTGTTGCGGAGAAGAGCGATGAAGGCAGCCCTAGACTTCAGCGACAACTGTTTAGCCGTGCAGATCACAAAGAAACCTATAAAGCCTGTAAACCTCGTAGTTCAAAAAATACACAAATGCACACCGAACAACTCTGAATTGAAGGCTCCTGGGAGTCCGTGCCTAAACCTCCAAGAACGGTCCGTTAATATTTTGTTAACCAAAAGAAGTTAGGATCCTAGAAGAAAAGTCTTGGGTACCAAGACAATGAACTAGAATGGGGATGGCAGGTACAATATGAATGGGCCTTGGGAGCTGCGACGAGGGCTTTGGAAGGTACCAGTACAGTACAACAAAAATGAGAAGGCAGGGCTTGTAAACGACTATAACACCAGATCCCTAAACCCTACACCCCTAAACCCAGGTTTTGGGTTCGGCCCAGGTGTCCTTGGTGCGGTCCAGCACGGCAATCGCCTGCACCTCAGCAGAGCCGAAGGTCTTGAGTTACAAGATGAACTTACGGTCGAGGGAGTCGAGCACCCCTTGAATACAAAAGAGTCCTCCAGAAAAGACGACTCTTGATATCATCTCAGCTCTAATACTCAATTGAAGCGAAACGTGTAGTCCTAAGCCTGGTAAACAACGGCCAGCCGAAGCCATACGCCCTAAACCCGAAGCCTAAGCACTACTAGCCCTAAGTACGTTACGTCTGAAATTCTGAACCCTGAACCCTTGAACCCCTTAACCCTACACTTAACCTACATCAGCGCTTTCTGTTGCAGAGTCACGGTTTCTGGCAGTTCCGCCAGAAAGTGCTCGGTGGAGAACGGTCGGAAAAGGCGAACCTTCAAAATACCGACCTCGGCTTGTTCGCATGTTCCTACTTCAGAGGTGTCGATTTAGGGGTTTAGGATTTAAGGGTTTAGTTTCCGGACTAGGTTTAGGGGTTTCGAGGTTCAGGGGTTCAGGTAGACTAGGGTTTAGGGGTTTAGGCGATTATGAAGTATAAGAGTTATATGGGTAGTTCTCTGCAGTAGGGTCCCTTGTTTGTCCCCAACGGAGTGCGGCACCCTTATAACAAGTACCCTTTTTTGAAAGGGACGCGTGGCAGTCACACCTTCAGAAACCATCCTCGCGACCATGGACGTTTGGTGCCTGGATTCCCTCATTTACGCTATATTAGGACTACTATCCGAAATTGGGTCCTCTGGGCCCCTAGCGCAAATGCCGTAAAGTCCTAGCCCCCCAGCAGCCTCAGCCGATATACTGTAGCACAGCTGAACACCCGAAGCCCCAATATCCTGCAAAGCCCGTCCGTCTTTCTGGGAACACCCTTAGAAAAGGACCCTGAGATGGACCCCAATTTAGAGAACTGCGCACGTACTATAGACACTGTATAGCCCTGAAAGACATGTGGCCTTCTCTCCCTGGGATCGCAAATAGTCCACCGTCTCCTGGAGAATGGGACGGAAACTTAGGATCTCCGGCTTCACTTGCGGGGTCTTCGCATCTAGCAGCCCTATAAAGGCAGCCAGTTGGGCAGCGCTACCATTGAGCATTGGTTTCGGGGTTTAGGTTTAGGGATCTATCAAGGCTTTCGATTTGGGGCTTGGTGGGGTCGTATGACTAATTTAGGATCGCATTCTGTGTCCTGTGTCCAGAGGCGTCCCCCCAAGAAGCTGGTGACAGCGAACACAAAGAACAGCACCGGAAAGAAAGGCTACTCCTTGAACAGACCTCGTTCCAAAATAAATGCCGTGCTGTGTTGAGAACGACTAAGTACTCTAAAGACTACAGACCAAACCCTAATGACCAAGTCCTCTGCAGTCTTCGCCGCCGAGCCCATGATCACGACGCAGCGCTCTGCCTTTCGCTTACAAAATCTCTGGGTTTTCACATACCTTAATCTACCTTCCAAAATCCCTTAACTAAGGAATATGCCTTAACATATCAAATATAGTAAATCATACTAGGGATCCTTCTACAGGTACGAATTACGTAATGTATGTAGGATAGCCTCTGGGGACTTCATACGAACAAGAATAATTCCGAAGGAGACTATCGTTCAGGGATTCGGATGGTTACCCTTAGGCTCTAAGGACTCATATTTTAAGGCTTTTGGGCCCAAAGACCATACTAAACAAGGCTTTTGGGCTATTTTGAGCCTTAGGGTTAGCGATTGGAGGCCCGCTCGGCCTGGGGGTCGCCATAGTACTCGAAGAGCTTGTACTGCCTCCCGGTGATCACGCCAACCTGGTCCATGACGTCCTGTGGCGAGGGTTTAGGGCTTAGGGTTCAGGGGTCGGGGTTCAGCGCTTAAGGCTGAGGGTTTCCCTAAACCCTAAACCCTGAGGGTTTAGGGAATGGGAGGTTGAAATTGGTCCATGGCGTCCTGTTGGGAATTGCAGCTTGGGGGCTGTTTACATTGGTTCACGGCGTCCTGTGGCAGGAATGAGAGTTTAGGGTCTCTGATCAGTAATAAGAGGGCCGGTTGAGTTTAGGGTGCATGTCTTGGAGAATTCGGCGATTGGAGTCTTAAGTTCAGGTTGAGGTGTAGGGCTCACGAGTAGGTAGTGCAATAAGGCTGTCGGCGAACCGAACATGTCAGCCCCACCCATGCTGCGGAGGAGCAGAGAGAGTCAGGTGTTGGTAGAAGCCAGCAGCTCAACAGTTCACAGGCCCGCGACGTACGACGCCGTAGCTCTAATGATCATAATATCCTCACCCAAATATTGACCTACATAACCGGGTTCTGTGCAGCAAAGAAATAAGTTGCTTCGTCCAGATCCCACGGCCAGGCAGAGTTCAGAATCAAGCTCGAAGATGAGAGATTTTTTCACCAATGCTGCGAACCTGAAACCCTAAAAAAGAAAACACAAGGCGGGCAAAATCATGGCCCACCACCTACAAAGGGCATTATTCTGCATACTTCTGGGGTGCAAGTTGAACAAGCATTCTGCAAGCTTGCTTCAGAAATCTGTCCCGGCCCGGCTTGGCCTGCACAATGCCGGGCACGGCGTCGTAATACCTGGCGATGCTTCCTGGTCCCTATGGCTCCGTGCACCTATTGGATCTATATAGCACATACTTCGGCTTTAAAGGGGTTCCTATATGGGGGCTTCCGAAAATGGAAGACCCTAACATACTACCCTGAATAGCAGGACCCTTATTATAAGGACCCCAAAATCACTCCTAATTTTCGGAAACTCCCATATAGGTACTTCAAGGCCTACGTATATACGGTATAGGTAGGAGCCTGAATGGGTGCACCCGTGCACCCTACGTTTGACCCCTGCCAACTACAAGCAGTACTTCAGAACGAAAATCCCTTAGGCCTCAAAGTTCACCCGCATCCCGAAACGATGTGCTTCAGGCTTCATGCAGGTGGTCTTTCAATCCTTCATTTGGGGGCTTTGGGTACCATGCTGTTGCATCAAACCTAACCTCTGAAGAGCAAGATCTCTAAACTCTCTGGCTCTCAGATGATGTGGCCTGTTGGCCGAGACAGCGGCCTGGTAGTAGACCTGCCTGAGGTTGCGGGTGCAGGGGCGCCAAGGTTTTCTATATGGTATAAGGTGTTGGCTTACATGGTAGTATAACTACAATACGGAACTCGAAGGAATCAGGCTTCTACATTAGAGTTTTCAGGCTTTGGGGCTTTACGGTTTGGGGCTCCCCTTAATTAAGGAATATAGCTTAAATCATAATATGAACGCCCTTTATAGTTAAAGGTATCTTCCTCAATTAAGGGGTATTGGGCTCTCTGGGGGGTAGTTGGGGGGTCTAGGTGGTCAGCTTTCACTTCAATCGAAACTCAAAGGCCACACGCACCCTAAAGTCATAAAGCCTCGAACGGTTTAGGGTTTAGGGAAACAGGGCCATGAACCCTTGAAGCTTAAACCATAAAACCCGAACCATAAAGACCCCTAAATTGTGCCAAACACCTGTTCAAACCCAAAACCTAAAGATCTGCCAAAAACAACGAAGCCCGAAGACCATGACTCGCTAAACCCCGAATACGGTACATCTATACGGCCCCAAAAAGCACATCATAAGCAAAAACAAAGATAGTGATAATACATATTCCCCCCTATAATAAACCCCAATAATGTACGGAGATCCCTATAAAATGCTTATGCTTATGTGCTTTTTTGGTCCCCAAATCTAGGATCCAGAATTCCTTAAAGCGGCAAGGACCTTTTTATACACCCTGAAGTAGGCCATGAAAGGAAAACGACGGCCCAGAACCTCAAAGTGCTAAAACCCTATCTCTACCAAAACCTTGCAAACTTCGCGTAAAGCAAGCCTTCAAGGAACCCTCCCCAAACCCCTAAAGAGCCCTGAACCCGCGAAGGAACCCTGAAAGTAACCGTTATGGAACCCTTAAACGAACCCTTGAAGGAGCCCTTAAAGGAATCCATAAAGGAGCTAAAGGAACCCTTAAAGGACCCCCTAGAGCCCTGAACCCGAGACCGCGATCGCAAAGCGTAGCGAACAGCCAGGGCACGGATCTTGTCCGAGGCCCCGCATCATGGGGTGCTGCGGATTCCTCGTGGGGCTCTCTTGTTCTTCCTGTTCTATTTTTTGTTGAAGGGTTCAGTTTTAGGGCTTATGCCTCTGATTGTTTTTTTTTTTTGCGAAGGCCTTGAAGAAGCAACTGAAGCCTCAACCCGAAGTGGCAAAAGCTCCCCACACAAATCTGAAACCCCACACCACACCGTGAAACCCTAAAGCCCGAAAGTCGGCAACTTGTTAGAGCCCTTTTGCCAGCCCATGCACCTGAAATCTTAAAACACGAATCCCCAAACCCTAAACCGTTTTGGGAACCTTCTACGAACCCTTTTGTGGAACCATGCTTGAAAGCTTATAGACATACGGCTGCTGACGCAAATCCTGCAGTACCTTAATGGCCTTAGACTGTGGGAATTATGGCATCTTCCTGATTTATCTCATCATCCGTAGAACTGAACAGTGAAAGCCCAAAAGCGTCCCCGAACCATTTCAGTAACCCTCATGGTATGAGAAAAAACCTAAACCCTATAAACCCTAAAACGAAGTAATATAGGTGCGTGAACAGTTAGAATAGGGTTTTGGGGTATACTATAGCATATAATCATAATAAGGAGCCCCAAGAAATAATATAGGTAACTACTAAGGCCCCTATACTAAACCGCCATAATAGCTCTTATAGCAATCGAAAGAACCGTTTAAAGGACCCTTCGGGCTAAACACAAAGCCCAGGATCAGGCCGCGCTGTCGGAAGGCATCCAGCTCATCCCAGGGCACGATGCTCCTGGTTTTGGGTTTAGGTGTTTGAGGTTTAGCGGTTTAGGGGTTTAGAGTTCAGGGTTTGTTTAGGGGTGATGCTGCTGGTGTTGAGTTTTGAATTCTAGAGGTTTAGGTTTTGGCGGTTTAGGGGTTTAGAGTTTAGTTAGGTTTAGGTTACTGAGTAAAAAATACTAGGGTATAGGGCTCAGGTTTGCTTAATGGTTATGCTTATGTATAACTATACATAACCCCAATGGAGGTACTTCTAGCCTTACTTAGGGAGTCGCAAGTAAGGATCAAGGGTTGGGGCAAGGCTTGACGGTCTGGGATCCCGGTATGATATACTCGAATCGGAAGAACAAAGGAACCCAAGAGATGAACTACACTTTGTTGATGTAGGCTTCTGTATGTTCATATTGTATATGTAAAAATACCCAGGGGCTCCAGAGTAGTTCCTTTCGGGATTACCATATAGGATTCTAAGTATGAACCCCAAAAAGGAACTACTACGGAGCCTTTGGGTATCAATATATGGATGAATTAGCGAACATCAAAGCAAGCGTCTTCATGGTACTGTACGGGATCGGCTTGACGCACTCGATGACGCCGCTCGTGCGCCTCATCGACGCTGGTGCGGCTTTTGGTTTAGGGTGTAGGGTTGAAGTGCTCTAAGGATCATACTGCACTCTACGGTTTGGTTTAAGTATGAAGTAACACACCCCAAAACGAGGCTCTAATTATCAAGGCTCCTGTACGTACTATCCGTGTCCGATTTGAGGTTAATGAATTGCCCAAAAACAGATGCTAATTATTAAGGCTCCTATATTATTGATGTTCCATTTGGTGTACTCCTACCCGTGGCCATCCGAGGTCCTCTGGGATTCAGTCAAGAGCCCTAAACCCTAACCTCTAAACCCTATAGTAGAAGCGAGAAAGTTGGAACATCAGACTCCTCATGCCCTTAAGGTAAAGTATAAGGGATCCTAGCACTAATCCTCCTAAAGCCATGTTCCAACTTTCTGGCTTCTACTGTAAACCTTCGTTCCCCAAACCCTGACTCTTCCCCACTTCAGGCTGCAGCTCGGTTTCGTTCACTGTAGTTTCGGGTCTAGGGGTTTAGGGTTCTAGACCCAAGAGTAACCCAGGAATAAAAAGGGTGTCCTTTTTGGTCTTAAAGGGGCTTATACAGGGAACCTGAACCCTTAAAAAGGGAATAAGGGCCTACTCTAGGTCCTAGGGTTTAGGGGTTTAGGGCTTTGGGGTTTAGCGGTTTAAAGACGGTGTGGGGCTTAAGGATTCAGAGTTAGGGGTAGGGTTTGTAGGGCTAAGGCCTCAGAGTTTGCACAGGGCTTGTGTGTCGACACTCTGACTGTGGGTACCTATAGCGTTGAATGCAAATTTGCATCTAGTAGTTTAAGTTTCTTGTACGGATTGTTCTGTATATCATACAACTATGGTGTCGAACCTACTATGGTGTAATATTGTATTGTGAATTTGGGGCTACTTCAACTTTTCACCAGGGGAAAATCACGAGCAACATCTGTAATTCTGGTGATCTGCCCAGAGCCGAACTCAGCGTCTTTGAGTTGGGGCCCTGAAGTATATATGAGCCTCTTAGGCTTGGGGAAGGTTCCGAGACTCCCTGGCAAAGGGCCTCGAGAAGCACCAAACGCAAAACCCTAAACCGCACTAAACTCGTCACCCGGCAGGCACCATATCAAAACATAAACCCTGCAAAACCTCAACAAAACCCAAAACCCTGCAACGAAGCCTGATAATATAGAAGCCCCATTGTGATAATTACCAATAGTATTCCCTAGGATTCCTTGTTATAACTATGTAGTCATAGAATGCTACCCCAAACCCTATTCAAACCTTCAAGGCCTCGATACTAGCTACCGAAAGCGGTCCTAATGGCTGTTATGGGGGATACTTTCCCAAACCATAATTACTAGTGCTCCTACTATAGACTACAGAACCCTACCTTCTACTATATAGGTACTTAGGACCCTTTGGCTACTAAAAGCTTCCAGCAGCCGAGGCACGTCCCATCGAAGAAGTGAACGAAAGGCACTGAGCTGCGAAGGGAGGCGAGATGTGCGACAAGTCCAAGATCCATGACCTGAACGGTCTAGGGTTCAAGGGTTTAGGGTGACCTTCAAGACCAACGGTTTATTGGGAGGGTTGTAAGTTCTTCTTATGTGGTGTCATAAGGGCTGTGTCGGGAGTTCATGGGATTCGAAAGGTTGTATAAGGTTCTATGAGGCGTTTGCAAAACTTTAAGGGGTTCTAGATGGCGTTTAGACCACAAAAACGCATCTGTTCAAGAAGGCATGTTTAGGGCGATGCTAGCTCCTCTATTTCCAATCATTCGTTCTTTTTGTGTTTCGGTTTGTCAACTCCGAAAGCTCTCAACGCCCAGCTAGCGCAAAAGCACATGCTTCTAATTAAACTACCGAAATCCCGGGGCTCGGGATGGGGTCTAGGGTTCAGGGTTTAGGGTTCAGGGTTTAGGCTTCAAAGAACTAATTCAGCCTCTTAATCTTCCCACTTAAACAGTCCATCTGAACAGCCTCTGCTGAATCATACAAACAGCAAACAGCCCTTTTGAAACAAGGCGTTTCTTTTGCTTATTTATGAGGCCTGCATCAACCACAAACCAGGGCTTGGTTGTCGCTATCGTTCCCTTGCCCCAAATCCACTTCGGACCACCAAGTCCCAGATTTTAAGACAGCAAGAAACAGAATGCAACACAACCCCCCTCCCCCACCCCGACAGATACAACACACAAGATAAACTAACTTTGCTCCAGTCACTTCCTGCGGATTGTGTGCGCTCAGCAGAGCACAGCCGGTCGAGCGAACCTTCTGCGGGGCTTGCATGGAGATTGAGAACCATGGTTTGGGGATACGCAGGAACCCCAAGGGTCTAAGTACCTATTACCTAATTGTCATATAATTACTCTCCCAAATAGTAACCTACATAATTCGAGTACCAAATTATTGGGCCCTTTGGACATAAGGGAACCTAAGCTGCACAATTGGGTTCCTATAAGCGTTTAGGGTTCCTTTTAAGGTTCTATAATAGGGTTCTATACGGGTTTAGGGTTTGTAGTTCGCAGGTACCGGTAAGCCACAAGGACAACTGAGAGGTATCCCATGCGGCCACCTAGTTTGGGTCTCTTGGCCCCCTTAAACCCCAAACCCTGAACCTTAAACTTAAACCTTAACCCTAAACCATCCTAAACCCTAAACCCCTGATCCCTCGACCAAATGCCATCGTGACGCAGCCATCACGTCAGAGTGATCGCAGAAGATAGACCTCCGTGGCAGAGACCGTATTTATGGGTTTATAGGGTTTAGGGGTTCAGGGGTTCGGCTTATAAGGTTTAGGGTGGAGCCTTAGGAGAAATGTAGGGATATCCTTACATTATTGGGCTTCATTATAATTAAGGGGATTTATATGGGATATCCCATCCTAATTTTTGCCTATGTGCTTTTTTGGGGCCCTAGAAGTGCTGCCGAAGTGGCAGGGATTGACGCGCCAATGCGCGAGCGGAAACATGGAACACGGCCGGAAGGAGCTCTCCGGCACAGAGATACCTTGAAAGGGCAGGGTTTAGGGTTTAGGGTTTGTTTGAAGGGTCGAAGGACCTAATAATCATATACTCTCCGAAATCCTAACCTACATAACTACTACCCTAAAACCGAGTACCTAATTATTGGGTCCTTTGGACCCTTGAGGTTAGGCTCTAGGGAGCGTTTCAGGGTTGATAATCCCTATAACAGTTGGCATTTATGATATTTGGGGTGTCTAGGGCAAGGGGTGAGATACTGTTGGTAGTTTTGGGTGGGGTCGAAGTACCTATACTCATGAATACTCTCCCGATGCTAACCGACATAGCTACAATCCCAAGTACCTACTGCAGATATTGGGTCCTTTGGGCTTTTTGGGGCTATGATGGGTTCGGGCACGGCTCAGACGGTTACGTTTGGACGGCATAGGATTTCTGGCCCTCATGAGAGCTGGACCCGAACCCCGTGAAATCTCCGTGTTGCCGCACCTTGAACTCTATGCCCCTCAACCCATAGCGCCCAGAACCCAAAGCTCTATGAACACCCAAGCCACTAAACAAACCCCCCGATGGTTGTATCTAAACCTAAAATTCCTAACCCCTAAACACCTAGAATCGCCGAAAACCCTTGTAAACCACACTGAGGCCCCTCAATCCCAGAACCCCCCATTGCCCATACTTAGGGGATAATGGGACTTAGCAACTAATGTTGCAAAGGTAACTATACTTATAAAATATAACTACTTGCAACCCCGATTCAGGTACTTATAACCTTATACTTACTAAGTCCCATGATCCTCCAAGTGGACCCCTGAATCCTTGCCAGAGCTGCATGTTCGGGATCATGAGAAGCAAGCCTTGCGAGGCGGTGAACGTCCTCAGATAAACGCAACAGGGTTTAGGGCTTGGGGTTTAGGGTTCCGAAATGGAGGATGTGGGATTTGTGTGGACGTAGGGTGTGCCCGGACCCCAAATTACTGACCTTTTCCAGGACTGTTGAAAACCTGAAGAGGGAGCCGTAAAACGGAAGGTTGTCTATGGTACAGGTAGCACTTTGGGAGGTTCATGCAGGATTGAAAGGCTTCGGGTGCTTCCTCTCGCATTTCGGGCTTCATGCTAGGTTTAGGGGTTAGGGCCGTCGGTTTAGGCTCCCCAGGGCCCTACGCCCTGAGCCAAAAGGATTGATTGCTTCTGGCCATCATAAGTCCCTAAGGCTCCATGTGCCCATATAGTAGATACTTGAACCTTTAAAGGGGTCCCTATATGTACTTTAAGGCCTAAGTACCTACTATATGGGTACATGGAGCCTTACGGAGTGTCTTTGTTCAACCCAGCGTCGTGCACAAGGCTCCGCCGGACAAAGCCCCGTGAAGGGCACCTGCCTCGACAGAATGGGTTTGGGATTTCGAGGGGATGATATGCAGGGGCATAGTAAGTTCATCTTGGGGCCGGGCAAGTTACAATAAAT
Organism: Symbiodinium sp. CCMP2592; assembly: GCA_905221615.1. Lineage (NCBI taxonomy): Eukaryota > Dinophyceae > Suessiales > Symbiodiniaceae > Symbiodinium > Symbiodinium sp. CCMP2592. The sequence continues at coordinate 288,660 of CAJNDT010003957.1, read as the reverse complement.
GTAGTATAATACTATAAAACAATCTGGGTTTGTGTGGAAAAGGAATAAAGACATATGTATATGTATATGTATATGTATATGTATATAGATATATACTATGAGGGGATACAGTTTATTGGTTCTTCCGGCCTCTTTGGGAGGGTGTCGGGGCTTTGAGGCTGTGGGTCCGCGTCTGCCCGCAGCCTACACAACTGGAGGTTAAAGCAACTGCGGGCTATAAGGTCCAGGGTTCACGCAGTTTTTGGCAGATGTTCACTCTCACATTGCTCAAGTAATTGCTCTCATGGTACTTGAGTCTAGAAGTCTAGAAGCCTTAACCCAGCAAACTGGCAAACGCCCTGAGCCCTGACCGAACCGCCTCCCCCCCTGTGATGTAGCTCCAAAATACAACTCATAAAACCAGCTGCTGGAACAGTCAAGCTCTAAACCCCTACACCTAAAACCCCTAAGCCCCAAACACTAATGTCAACGGAGGAAACAACACATCCAAGAAACAGAGCCGAGCTCGGATTGCATCTGCTTCACCTGTCGGGCGTTTAGGCTTGGAGTGTTGGAGCTTCGGGCTCACGTGAGGAATAGGTTTAGGGTTTAGGGTTTAGGGTTTAGGGTTGGGTTCAGGTATTCGGGGCTTCAGGGTTTGGGGCTTCCAGGGTTTAGAGTTTACCTAGAGAAACCAAGTACCTTAAACGAAGGTCAACGTGCCGTTTTAGGGGTCGTCTCCGTTTTCAACCGTACATTGACTACTCTCGGTAGAGGATAGCAACCCTAAACCCTAAACCCCTAAACCCTAAACCCCTAAACCCTAAACTCTAAAATAGCCTTCCAGGACTCCAGAATGCTGCACTTTTGCACACAGAAAGGGTAGGAACAAAAAGTCTGGATGAGACATGTCGACCGAGAAGCCCAGCTACCTGTGCAGTGCAATGGGCTACGATGCCATCTAAAGGCTCTTTAATGTTATACGCTTATACAAGACTAGACCCAAGAGTAACCTAGGAATAAACAGGGTGCCCTTTTTGGTTTAAAGGGGCTGATAAGGGAACCTGAACCCTTAAAAAGGGAACAGGGCCCTGCTCTAGGTCCGAGAGGATGGCAAATGAGCAGAAACCCGACTACATAGGTATCAGGGCTTTAATACGGTTGATGATATAAATCCTGCATGACCCATAATAAGGAATATACCATAATTCCCATAGTTTGGGGTCATTAAGGTAATGCAAGATTTCTATCATCAACCGTATGTAGAGCTTTGTGTACGAGACTCACAGGTCGACTCGTGTGGGATTCGGTGATTCGATGTCCTGCCGCTTCTTTGATGCAAAAAGGCTCCAGGTCAAGACTTAGTTTTCCGAATCTCCCAAAGGATCGCAAACACACGGTTCAGGGCCCAGGGTGCTTTAATCTCGGTTTTGGCAGGGGTTGAAGGTTCTGTGTGCTTCTGCGTTGATACACAGAGCCCCCACTGAGAAGTTCAGAATGCAGCCCTTTTTACGCAGGCTTGATCTACCCTGGCTACCCTAAACACTCGACAGAACAAATAGAGCGATGTTTTACAGCGATGACTTAACCCTTTTCCGAGCCGTTGTTGTTGGTATCTGGGGTCAAGATCCTTTGCAAGCGCCCGGGACATCCCCAAACCCTAAACCCTGAACCCTAAACCCCAAACCCTAAACCCTGAACCCTGAACCCTAAACCCTAAACCCTAAACCCTAAACCCTGAACCCCAAACCCTAAGATCAGGATTCTTTGCAAGAGCCCAGGACATGGCAGCGAACCGAAACCCCAAAGATCCTCGTGGCCTAATTTCCCAGATAATGCAAAGTGGGGGGGTAACGTAGGAACCTGATTAAGAAAACCCTGGCCCTATATAACCCCAAAACTACGAGGGATAAAAGCAACCCTAATCTTGCTACCCCAATAAGCCACAGAATTGAAAGGTTAAACTTTCCGACTCCTACTAAACTACAAGAATCCAACAAGTTTATATGTTGGGTATTGGGGATCTAAGTAATAGAGACCCAAGGTTCCTTCTATGAGGTTCCTGTATGAGGGGTTGAGGGTTTTCGAGCACCTGAACATACCCTCACGAACACAAAGCAGGCTTCATATCTATAGTCGGATTTACTTTTTTCTGTTGTGCGAGTATCCCTCATGTTCGTATTCAGAACCCGGACCCCTTCTACGAAAACACGCGCTGCAGATAATTCGGTATCTCAGACGGACATGTGCTTCCCCGCATCCTCAGACCTGAAAGTTACAAGACATGGGTAGGAGTTGAAGCTGGAAAGTTCAATGCCTTCGCCATAAACAAACATCTACACAAACACTGTAACACAACACACTGACAGCAGCAACAACTATCAAACCAGACATAGACAAGGACACCCCACTAGCACCTACAGGAGCAGCAGCAGCAGCAGCAGCAGCAGCAGCGGCAGCAGCAACGTAATAGCCCGCACAATGCAAAGAACAAGGCAACGCACAAGCCGAGCACTGCGAAGGTTGCTGAGCCTTGACCGTCTGCCCGAACACGTTCTTACGCCCTTGCCTGAGCAATTTAGGGCGCGGATGGCACAGGGCTGACAGCGGTCTAGATGGTGATGACTCATTTTCACTCCGTGCTCTGATACCACCAGTTTCGCTTCGGTGCCACAGAGCCTGCATCCTAAACCCCATAAACCCGCAACCCTGCGGAAATGTGAAGGTTCGAATTGGCTCATCGGCTTAACACGTGGGCTTGGAGTCGTAAACTGGCGTGCCAAAATCCCCCAATCAAGGGATATACCTTAAATCATATCAGGGATCGTACTATAATTTGACTTTTCCATTCCGTGATTAAGCCATATTGCAAGGGTCTGAGTGATACACTACTTTGAGTGTTTTCGCAAAGTTTTCGCTCAGGGGCGTCGCGAACTTGTCCATGGTCTCGCCCATGCTGGTTGATGGCGAGATTGGGTAGATGAAGGAAACGTCGCCTTGGCTTTGGTCAGATGCTGAGCTATCGGAGTTCGAGCAGGATTTGCGAAGACTATTTATAAGCAAAGCTATACTGACACATCAAGACTTTGAACCCTACTATAAACACTTAAAACCCCTAGAAAACAGAGAGGAACCCTAAACAACCCTAAAAAACCCAACCAAAAAGGCAGGCCACTCAGCGCGTAGGCCACGTGGGCGGCGGCGGTGTTTCCTTGTTCTTGTGAAGGATCTAACTGAAGTTACCATAATCGGGGATCTATAGTAAATGATATGGTCTCCCTCTTATGGATGGTAGCTTAAATCAGGAACTGAAGCCTACACCCCCGAACCCTAAATCCCTAGGCTATGGGAATTACGGCATATTCCTGATTCTGGGTAATGCAGGAGTAAAGTCCCTAAACCCAAAACCCTAAAACCCTATAGATCTAAACCTAAACCCCCTTAAAGGATCCCTTGTGGGGACCCTTATAGTTCCCTTAAAAGAACCCTATAGACTAATAAGGACCCCTAGGTATATACCCTTAAGAGAGCTATTATATAACCATTATATAGCCCATTATAGGGTACGGGTCCCCATTAAGGGTCCGTCCTTCTCCCCTTTGACTTAACAAGAACCCAGTTTCCGTCGATGGCCCTCTCGGACTTCCCCTCGTGGCTCAGCATCGGCATGTCAATGGAACCTTCAGAGCAAATAAGAGTACCATGAAGGGGTTTAGGGTTTAGGGGTTTAGGGGTTTAGGGGGTTTAGGGTTTAGGGGGTTTAGGGGTTTAGGGGTTTAGGGGTTTAGGGGTTTAGGGGTTTAGGGTTTAGGGCTTTAGGGTTTAGGGCTTTAGGGTTTGGGGTTCATAAGGTTACCCAGGGGCTCCAGAGTAGTTCCTTTTTGGGATTACCATATAGGATTCTAAATGTGAACCCCAAAAAGGAACTACTACGGAGCCTTTGGGTACTGTAATTCATTTGACAGTCATTCAATAAGGGTTGCTATGGTGGTATCATAAGGTGTTTGTTAAGGTTGCAATGCCCAGTGCCCAGTCTTGCAGGAATCGCCTTTCAACTACAAAAAGAAGCCCGACTACCATGATGTAAGATAAGATGTGTTTCTGATGGTTTGTGCATTGGCGGTATCGGGCTGTCTGGGTCCCAAGTCCGACCTCCTACTTCAACCCCAAAGCCCTAAAACCAAACAGTACAAAACCCTGCAGGCCCTGCAACCCCCAAACACCGTTACCTCATGAACCCTGAAAACTGAACTCCAGATCCTACAGAAGGGTACCTTAAGAGAAGCATCAGGGTTCTAGTTTGAGATAATCTCCGAAATCTTGTACCCTAAGGGTCCACAGTACCAATATAGAATGTAGGGTTTCTATATTAGGAATTACAACTATGAATTGGGGAAGTATTCAGCATAGCAGTACCTAGCACCCTTTGGGGTAGGCTTTCGGGGACGAGGATTGGGTTTCTACGACCCCTTCACTGCTACGCCGACCCTCCAAGAGGCCCAAGACCCTGAGGCTCCATGTACTCTTATGGCATATATACTTAGTCCTTAAATTACCTATGTAGGGACCCCTTTAAGGCTTAAGTATATACTATAAGGGTGCATGGAACCTTTGGGAGAGCAAGGCAATGAAGAACCGCCCAGGGCGAAGGCTTTGGGTTTACGGTTTAAGCCTTGACAGTTACCCTAAGGCTCAAACTAGACCAAAAGCCTTATATAGTATGGTCCTTGGGCCCAGAAGCCTTATCATATGAGTCCTTAGAGCCTTAACAATTAGGGTCCAGGATCTTCTATGGTTACAGTATAAAGAGGTTCAGTATGTAGCTAAGCGGCTTGGTGATTCGACAAAACATGAATTGCAAAAGGGTGGTTCTTACACAAGATATCCACAAAGTGACATAAGAGATGTCATTACAAAGTCTTCAGCCCCTTTATTGCACCGGTGGCCATCCCATCACTCAATACCTTGGCGCAGTCATCGCACCAAGAATACCAAATCAAACAAACAGGTACGGTAGTGGTACATTACGACTACGGCAATGGTACGGCACCCTGTGACACCTGAAGTATCTGAACTATCGGAGTGATGGTATACCCCAATGCAGGATTCTGTCCATCGGCAGTATAAGTGGCAACGAAAACCATAAAGGAGGTTTACAATGCCACTGCAAAAACAGCAAACCCTAGTATCGCGACTATTGGCGCAAATGACCCCGACTGACACCTTGAACCCGGGGTAGCAACACGTCACGGGCAAAACACGTGCCGAGACACCTTCGCACTCGGACATTCCCAAATCCCTTAATTCAGGAATATGCCTTCAAGTATAGCAGTAGGATCCCTTACATGATTTAAGATTTGTTCCTGAACTGAAAAGATGTTGGAAGGTCTGGGCAGCCGCACGGCTAGCTTTGATCTTCTTGGCAAAGGATAACCCTGCCCCCATGTGATGCAGCCTGAGCACGGAGAGGCACCGTTCGAGCAGCCAGTCTACACAGATCTTCGCTCGGTAAGTACACCTCTTTAAGCGATCATTCAGGGAAGCCCAAACTCGCAATCACAGCCCCTCAGCCCTAAACTTCTGAAGCCCGACAACCCAACCTCTGGGATTCCCACGAGTGACCACTTTTTCCAAAGGTATTTTCTAGACCCAAGAGTAACCTAGGAATAAAAAAGGGTGCCCTTTTTGGTTTAAAGGGGCTTATAAGGGAACCTGAGCCCGCAAACAGGAATTAAGGGCCTACTTACTCTAGGTCCTAGACTTGTTGTAAGACTCAAGTTTTTGCACCGCTAACCCTAAGACTCCATGTGCCCATATAGTAGGTGCTTAGGCCTTAAAGGGGTGCCTATATAGGTACTTTTAAGGCCTAAGTATACGGTTTAGGGTTTAGGGTTTAGGGTCAGTATACTTTCCATTTGTTCGGGGAAGAAGTTAAGTCTACCTTCCAATCAGCCTTGAACATGAAGTCGATATGAAACCCTTCAAGCATCCACATTACCCTGCAATGCCTTTTAGGCGCTCTCAGACGGAACCCCTAAACCCCATAAACCCTGAACCCCAAATCCTACGCCCCTAAACTCTGAACCCTACACCCTAAAACCCCTAAAAACCGCAACCCTAACGACCTAAAGCCCAAAGCTCTTACATCCTAAAGCCTTAGTCGTTGGGATTTGTCGGCCCTGCGGCGGGCGCGGCGCTTCAGTGGCCACCTGTGCCGAGAAGGCACGGCCGATGGCCTGCGGACCAGACGAGGGTTGCATGCATATCTCCAAAGCTTCACGTGCCCATATAGTACATTTTTTACCGAAGTCCTTTAAAGTACCTACGTAGGAACCTCTTTTACGGACCTTATAAGGCCTAAGTATATACTATCTATATGTGTGTACATGGAGCCTTAGGGTTTACTATCAAACCACGCCAACAGCCGAAACCGAAGAACAACAAGGGTGTGTCAAACGGTCTCAGAAAGGTCGCAAAGGGCTTTCCAGTGGCGGTGCAGGGGTAAATGTAATGTTGCTCTAACATCCGGACTGCACTACCTTTACTGACGGATCCTAGGCGCCACGGTATTGGACTCTAGGGTTTACGTAGGGTTCGATAACGGGACATTCGTGAATGCCAGATTGGCAGCTGTTGGAGTGGCTGGTTCAGGATATCAGCAATCTTAGAACCCGAAACCCGGAAACCCCAACTTAACATGTCGGTGATTACTTACGTCTCTTTCATTATTATTCACGGACATCTGTCGGTCAGAGAAGCGAGTCGAACGAGCCTGGTAGCACTTTGGCCACTCTCAGAACTTACCTAAAATGAAATCAAGACTAGCGATGATAGCGTCAAGCTACAAGTGTCAGCCGGCAAAAGCTACTCACGTCTCTTTCAATATTAAAGCCGGACCGAGCCCTAAACCCTGACTCATCAACCCCCCTAAAGCCCAAAAACCTAAACTTAATGCCCTAAACCCCAGATCATAAACCCTCTAAGTCGTACAACCTTAAAGCCCAAACCCCAGCGTGCTTGCCTGCGCTGCTTTCGCTGCTTTGTCTCCTTTACCCATGGCTTCTTGAGGCGGCCTCAGGCAAGCAAACAGGGGTTCTTACGGGATTCTCAAGTTCCTTAAACGATTCCTTCGGGCTCTTTAGGGATTCAGCTTCAAGGTTCCTTAAGGGGTCCTTTAGTCGTTTAGAAGGGTACCATAAACGTTTAGAGCTTCAGGCTGTAGAGGGTTTTAGGGTTCAGGTGATGTTAATGTTTACCTAAACCCCACAAGCCGAAACCCAAAAACCCCGCACCCTAGACTCTAAAGCCCTAAACCGTTTCCCTAAACCCCAAAAACTCCTAAACCCCTAAACCCGTATCCGGGTGTTACGAGCCCAAAGGGCCCAAAGTACCAATATAGTAAAATGTAGGGTTTCTATATGAGGAAGTACTGTTATGATTTGGGGAAGTATTCCCCATAACAGTACCCTTTGGACCCCTCAAAGGAACTCCTAAATGGACCCTATAGATCCCTCAAAGGAACTCCTAAATGGACCCTATAGATCCCTTAAAGGAACCCATAACAGTACCTAGGACTCTTTGGGACTCTTTGGGGAGCTTCCAACTCATCTTGGAACTCAGAGCCTGGCGCTCCCTTCATGGTCCAGGATTTGGGGCTTGGGCATTCGGGCTAATAGGGTTAGTCTTCGGGGTTGTATGTAAATGTATGTATGTATGTATATATGTATATACATATATATATACATATATATATATATGGATTGAACATCTAGAAATATATATATATATATATATATATGTATATATATATATATGATACTCAGAAATTGGGATTGTAGTACCCCCAAAGACGGTTAAACGTTGAGCTACTGTACTACTAAGCTGAAGGATTGAGCTTTAGAAACAACCTGCTTTGGCTGCCGCTATCGAGCTTGAAGACTCCCTGCCCCACTTAAAGGATCATGGAACTTAGTAAGTAAGGTTCCTTAAAGGGATCCTTGAAGGGATCTATATGGGACGTAGTAAGTAATGTGCCGGTCGGTTTAGGAATATGGGCTCTTTTAATGCGTTTTTTCCGGGGCTAATTCCGACCGGTCGCCCCTTTTTGGGGGTGGTCTAATTAATGCGTTTTTTTTTGGCTGGGGGGATTTTTTGGTGGCGGGGCTGTGCTATTTGCTGATGGTCAATCTTAAGGCAGCCGCGATCTAAACCCCCACCCAAACCCACACCCAACCCTAAAACCCTGGCCCTGAAGCCCCAAAATCTCTTGCAGAATTGTTTCGCTTATTGGGGCGTCAGGAATGGGAGTCTGTACTACTACTGTACTACTATTGTACTATTGTACTGCTACTGTATGCCTTGCTTATTGGGGGGGGCTGCTAGGGTGAACCGCCGAATCGGGGATTGGACCCTAGCTCAAAAGAGGCCTCTCCAGTACTAAAGTTTGTATAAAAAATTCAGTTTTGGGTCCAATCTGGACCGACCCCCCCTTGGAAGGGTTTAGGGCTTAGGGTTTAGGGTTTGTTATAGGGTTTAGGAGTTTAGGATTCGTTAGGGTTTAGGGTTTGTTAAGGTTTAGGGTTCAGGGTTTAGGGTTTCAGGCGCTGGCTTTATGCTTTGCTTATTGGGGGAATGTGCTCACTGGCTTTATGCTTTGCTTATTGGTACTATTTCTGTACTATTACTGTATTACTACTGTACTACTGTACTACTGTGGTACTACTACTGTACTACTAGTGTACTACTGTACTACTATTGTACTACTACTGTACTACTACTGTATTACTATTGTACTACTACTGTACTATTATCGTACTACTACTGTACTACTATTGTACTACCACTGTACTACTGTTGTATTACTATTGTACTACTGCACTATTATTGTACTACTACTGTACTACTACTGTACTATTATTGTACTACGGTACTATAATCGTACTACTACTGTACTACTACTGTACTACTATTGTTCTACTATTGTACTACTGTACTATTATTGTACTACTACTGTACTACTATTGTACTACCACTGTACTACTGTTGTATTACTATTGTACTACTGCACTATTATTATACTACTACTGTACTACTACTGTACTATTCTAGTATACCTTGATTAGTGGGGGGGGATTGGACCCTAGCTCAAAAGAGGCCTCTCCAGTACTAAAGTTTGCATAAAAAATTAGTTTTGGGTCGAATCTGGACCGACCCCCCTTTGGAAGGGTTTAGGGCTTAGGGTTTAGGGTTTGTTATAGGGTTTAGGAGTTTAGGATTCGTTAGGGTTTAGGGTTCAGGGTTTAGGGTTTCAGGCGCTGGCCCAGACCCCCCCGACCCCCGACGGCGCAGTCGCGCAGAACCGCAGACCCTGCACCCAAGCCCCCAAACCCCGGCACCTCCCAATTCCCTGCCACTCAGACCCCTGACCCCTGTCCGGGGCTACCGGTACCAAATTAAAGAGACCAAAAAGTTTTGGTCGGGGGGGGGGGGGGTACCCTATCACTAAACCGACCGCCACATTAAAGTTATATGTACCTTAATTGGGGTCATAAGTAGTGATAAGTATAGTCATACTTTACTTATAACCCTAGTTACAAGGTCCCATGAGTCTGTAAGCATAGAAAGCTCCGCAAATGACAGGACTTCGCGGGACTTGAGAGATCAAGAGCCGTTTGGTGGGGATGGCGATGCCGTAGTGGTTCTTGATACTCTTAGCATATACTTGGGCCTTAAAATCCGTAATGGGGTTCCTGTATTGGTACTTTAAAGGACTTCAGTAATTATGTACTACATGGGGGCTTCAGGATCAAGGCAGGGTTTTGGAAACAGTTTCAGCTAGAACGAAGCAGCCGATGCCGAGCTCAAGACCATTGCTACTATGTACAAAACCAACGCCATGAGCATGTTGTGCAGGAAATACTGCCTGTCTAGAACCTAAACCCTAAACCCTTAAACCGTTAAACCCTAAACCCCAAAATGGATATACACTGGGGACCCAGAACACTTGTGGCCAGACTGGATGTGCTGCAAAACAGCATCTGCAGCACTGTATGACATGACTGTAGCTTTACTTGATGGTGTCGTTTGCATCGGTCTATATGCCACCTGGCAAGCAACTCCCAGCATTCAAATCTGACCCGGCCACTGTAGCCCTTCAGAAAGTGGCCTTGTGTTACCAACGGTATGTACAAGTCTTGCTGGATGGAAGGCCTGACAATTGAAACCCTATCGTTTCGTGCCGCTAGGTGTAGGGTCGAACTCGCCAGAAAATGTAAAGCATGCGGACGGGCTGGGTGCTGGAACTGGTGCCCTAAGTGTCAACTGACCCAAATAGCAATACTTTGGGCTTGAAATACCTATGTATATAACCTACGACAAAGACAAAGCACAGACATAGACTATTCGGGTACGGGTACATCATAGGGCTTAAGCAACACAAAGTACCAAGAAGACCATTCTCCAAGCAAGGCGTGCCATCTGCGCCCAAGTGGCGGAACGGAACTTGCCCAGCCTCTTGACAAAAGTTGGAGTCCTCATCAGAGGCGGATTGTGCTCTTGGGGTTGTGCCCTCATAACCCAAAGGGTTCAATGTACTGTTATGGGGGATACTTCCCTAAGTCATAATAGTAATTCCTAATATGGAAACCCTACATTCTACTATATCGGTAATTACATAGGAACCTTTGGGTAACGCTGTACAATACCCGATGAAAACCTGTAGACTGTAGAACGGTAGAACATACTATAAGCGAAGAAAGGTCCCTTTTCGCAACCTTTGCAAAACGGCCCAACTCCTGCAGTGCGTGTTATTGACTCTTGCCAAAGCAAAACATATACCCAAACCCTGGGGCCATACCATGATGAGTAAATAACATCTTAAAGTACAACATACGGTATTACCTTCTGTCATATTATATTATACTATGTGACATTAAATGGTTTCATATGTTATTGTGACACTGAAATATAGACAAATATCCTCTTGGGCCCGTCCTTCTCAACTGACTGCAGGCTATTGGGATGATACTTGAAAGGGTTCCCTGAGTAAGGTTCCTCTTCTATCCAGCGGCCTCCCGCAAGAATCCCCAAGCTCCTCAAATCATCCAAACCCAAAGCCAACTCTTTACTGCGTTTACCATTTATTAAACCCTGAACTGAGGCCGATGCGTGCGTTTACCCTAGACCTCCACACCGAAATGCTAGAGCCCTGAACTGTCAGAGACAGCTCGTGGAAACCCTGAAGATTCCTATAAAGCCTTCGTGGAAACCCATGAAAGCCCACAAAACCTGTAAACCACACATCCGGAACAAAAGCCTCACCTCGAAACCCTTAAAGGAGCCCAGGCACTTCTCTTGCGAAAGACTCCCAGCACTTGCTGGCGGTTCAAAACGGCTACGGCGGCGCAGAGAAGTGTGGGTTGATTGGTTGGTTCAGGGTTCAGGGGTTAGGGTGTATTGCGGCGGTTTGCCGGAGTTGACGGGGTTTGACCGCAGGGTGTGGGGTTTGGGCTTTCGGGTTTCGATAGGGCCTACTGAGTATTCAGTAATACGTCCCATAAGGGCTTCCAGCTACAATGGAAGCTTTAGGGCCGTAGGGTTTGGGTTCTTCATGCCGCTACATGGAACTTTACAGTAGAAGCCCAAAAGTTGGTATATTGTTCTATGACTACAACAAGGAACCCGAAGGAATAATAGACCTGCTAAATATTAAAGTCGCTATGCTACCCATAAACCACGAACACGTAGTTTCCTCGAAGGATTTGATTTGTTCTGTCTGATTACAAGGCTCCGGAATCAGAGGATTTCGATTGAATGGCCCGAGGTCTTGAGGCGTAGAAGGCTGATGAGCTCGAAGTATAGTAGTAGCAGTAGTAGTAGTAGCAGCAGTAGTAGTAGTAGTAGTGGTAGTAGTAGTAGTAGTAGTAGTAGTAGTAGTAGTAGTAGTAGTAGTAGTAGTAGTAGTAGTAGTAATAGTAGTCGTGTAGTAGTAGTAGTAGTAGTAGTAGTAGTAGTAGTAGTAGTAGTAGTAGTAGAAGTAGTAGTAGTAGTTGTAGTAGTAGTAGTAGTAGTAGTAGTAGTCGTAGTCGTAGTCGTAGTAGCAGTCGTAGTAGTAGTAGTAGTAGTAGTAGTAGTAGTAGAAGTAGTAGGAGTAGTAATAGTAGTAGTAGTAGTAGTAGTAGTAGTAGTAGTAGTAGTAGTAGTAGTAGTAGTAGTAGTAGTAGTAGTAGTAGTAGTAGTAGTGGCTCTCTGTTTACTGCGAACAACTTGAGACAGTAAGCTTACTGCTCACAGACGCACGAGAATGCCAGCCATGTTTAACTCTTACTCACAACACCAGTGACGTGAAGTTCATACATCTGCCGGACGATATTTTGAATTAACTCATGATCAAATACCCTGAACTAGGGGAAGTATGGTACAAGCCCTATTGACAACTGACATTGGTGCAGGATTTTCTACATTCCCAAGCCGAGATCCCCAACTCTAAACCTAGGACCTAGACGCCGTTCCGAACTCTAAACCCTACGCAACCCCAACCATGAACCTAGTGGCCACAGACCTAAAACCCAAAACCCCCAAACCCTAAACCCTAAACCCCCAAAAAACTCTAACCCTGAACCCCCAAAACCCCTAACCCCCCAAAAACCCAACACCCTGAACCCCCCAAAACCCCTAAACTCCCAAAACCATAAAACCCTGAACCCACCAAAACCCCCTAAACACCCCAAAAACCAACAAAACCCCCCCCCAAAAAAAAAAAACTAAAAAGCTGAAAACCCTTTGGTGGGATGAGCTCCGGTCGCCCTCTGGGGCATAGGTGTTGCGGATGCGAAGCTCCTCCGGACCTTCCCGCAGCCGCCAATGGGGTTTAGGCTTTAGGGTTTTAGGGTTTAGGGTTTAGGGATGGGCTTTAGGGTTTTAGGTTTGAGGACTTAATGTCTAGGGTTTAGGCTTTAGGGTTATCGACTGACTTAAGGGTTTAATGTCTAGGGTTTATCGGGCTTTAGGCTTTACCTTAAGGCTCCTGGACCCTTGTAGTGAGATCCCGGACCCTAGACCCCAAATCCGAAGCCCTCCCCCAGAAAGCCCAAAACCCTCCTAGGAGCCTTAGGTTTTAGGGTTTTGGGCTTCAGGATTTCTTCCAGACCTTCCAAGCCCACAGAGACGCCAACAACTTTCTACGAAAGGGCGCAAAGGGTGTAGGGTTTAATTAGGGGAAAAGGGTTTAGGGGTTCCTTCAATGGGATCTACAAGGATGCCTTTAAGGGTTCCGTTCCTTTCAGGGATCTATAGGGTTTAGGGTTTAGGTCTTAGGATAAGGGTTGGGGTTTAGGGCTTGGGGGTTTAGGCTTTAGGGTATTAGGCTTGTAGGAGTTTAAGGCTTTTGGGGTTTAGGGTCTAGGGTTTCGGGGTTTCAGGTTTCAAGATCAGGGTTTTAGGCTTCATAAGGTTTGGGGTTACGAAAGGGCCCAAACCCTTCAGCAAACGAATGTAGTATGGGTGCTAATTACGAATCAAGAAGCCTCAAAACCCCAAACTCCAAATCCTTAAACATTATGTAATAGTGTGGGTAAGGGTAGGACAATCCCAGAATCCTTTCCAACAGAGTCCTTTCCAACCCCAGACACTGTGCAAGGAAGCCTAAACCCTAAACCCTAAACCCTTAACCCTAATCCGCCAGGGTCCCGGCTCATCTTCAAAGCGCTTGCGAGATGTACCATGTAGGCCTCTGCCACCATCAGCCCTGACCACGGCTTTGGGTTCAGGGATTCAGGGATTGATTATGGCTTATAAGGTAGGGATTATGAGATTGATTAACGGTTGAGGAGTTTGTAGGTTTTAAGGAGGCATGCGGCTTCGGATCTATCAAACCCCAAAACCCTAAACATCCCTAATCCCTAAACCCCTAAACCCCTGAACCCCTGAACCCCTAAACCCTAAGCCGAAAAACCCTACACCCCACAAGCCCTCCTGGTCTCCTACTCAGAGAGCCCTATACCCCTTAATTATAAGGACTATACCTTGAACTATAAGGTTGAGGGTTTAGGGTTTTAGGGTTTAAGTTTAATTAAGGGTTCATATTACTGAATTCTGATTTAAGCTAGATTCCTTAATGAAGGGGTCTTGGGCTCTCTGGGTATGGCTTCAGGACTCCAGAAGTCTGGGTGTTGTCACCAAGTACCTAATAATCATACACTCTCCAAAATCCTAGCCCACATAACTACTATCCCAAACTCGAGTACATAATTATTGGGTCGTTTGGACCCTTAGGGTCAGGATCTGGCTCTGGAAGTTGTAGCGTTGGGGTCTAGGGCAATCAGGGTTGAGGGCTTTAGGTTTCAGGATTCTGGATGATTTTAGGGTTTATAGGGTCTTTGGGATTGAGCGTTGTGGTTTTCAGCGGGTTGATCCCCAAACTACGTAGATAGTATCAGGCAGGTCCACACATTTGGGGGAACCCATGGGCCTGTCGCCTGATTTCCCAACTGTGCAGGTTCCAAGCGTCTAAAAAGGCGTAAGCACGTTTAAAAGCCTTAAGGGGTTTAGGGTTTAGGGTTTAGGGTTTAGGGTTTAGGGTTTAGGGTTTGTATAAGGGTTTAGGGTTTACGGTTCCAAATTAGGGTTTGGGGCCAATGCAAAAGGAACTGTCGCGTGGGAGGTTGGTTGTCGCACAAAAATGGTAAACTCAAACGCAAACCCCAGCCTAGACACCACCAGTACGCTTTCATACACCACAAATACCCATCAGCACTTAATTGGAGCATCATGTGGCTTAGTAAGTGAGGTTAAAAATACCTTAATTGGGATCATAATTCATAAGTATACTTACCCTATTATAACCCTAGTGATTAAGTCCCATGACCCTCGACTCAACCCAAGGACCACAAGGGCTCTGTGAAAGGACACTTGACTTGAGAGGCCCTGGTCGCACAGAAAGGCCGAAAACCTCCAAGTGACCCCCCTAAAACCCTGAACTCACCAGCTACCAGTTTAGCTCCTTTGCTGGGCTACCCAGCTACCTTAGGGTTTAGGGCTTAGGGTTTAGGGTATCAGTTTAGCTCCTGTGCTGGGTTACCTTAGGGGATCCTAAATGTAAACTTGGTTCAATCAAGAAACGGAAATGAAGATCGGCTGAAGACCTAAGCCCTAAACAAGGATCGCTGGGGCCTGTGCCATCGGTAGAACTGCAAAGGGTGTGGGGTGTAGGGGTTGGTAGTTTAGCAATCTGCGCCCTAAGTCTAATCCCCTGCAACACCCTTTAACTTGAATCCCCCTAAACCCTAAACCCTAAACCCTAAACTTGAAACCCTACACTCCAAACCTTATAAACTCCTGGCATCACAGTGAACCCTGAAGTCCATGAACAAAACCCATAGCCCAGCACCCCCTGAAGCCAACACCATGAAAACATACTACAGGGGCCTTAATAACTTCCTGAGGGTTCATGTACCACAAAGCATATACTTCGGGCCCAATGTACCTACATGGGAAGTACTTTAAGGCCAATGTATAGACTATCTGAGTACATGGACCCTTAAACCCTAAACCCTCATAGGAACCCTTAAAGGAACCCGAATAGGGGAGGCCTGCCTTGGGGACCACCGAAGCCGCGGAAGGCAGTGTTGGACCTGCAGAGTGATCCGCTCGAGATTTGCGGCTCCAGGGCTTTCGGGCTTGGCATTGGCAAGAGAGCCCAGATACCCCATAGTGCTGGGTTCCCTATACATGACTCTTAAGCATGGAGGCTCTGGGGAACCCAACTTTTGGGCTTCTCCTGTACCGCAAATCATACTACTTGGAGGGTCGGGGGACTTAGTAAGTAGGTAGTAAGTAGACCTATAAGTACCCTAAAGGGGCCGTAATTGGGCCTATGGTACTTATAAGTCCCTAATACCCCAAAGCTACCTTGACCCCAAGTAACCTACCTTCTTAAGGACTTATATAAAGAAGTCATATTAGGGAACCCTAAAAAGGTAGGTTCCTTAGGGTCCAGGTAAACCATCCCTCAATCAACCCTAAGGGTCCAAGCACCCAAATAGTAGGGGTTTCAAGGTCCAAAAACCATTCCCAAAGGCTCCTAGGTACTGATATGGGGACTACTTCCCAAAATCATAATAGTAATTCCTAATATAGAAACCCTACATTCTACTATATTGGTACTTTGGACCCTTTGGGATTCAGAGTATGGATTTTGGGGGCCTGGAACCCTACTACTTGGGTACTTGGACCCTCTGGGCAAACCATAGAACTTCAAGCGGCTTCTCATGGCGCACCTTAAACTCGAGGTCCTCAAATCCCAGCTTTATGTTGATATCTGCCAGCTTGTTCCGTAACTTTCAAGCCCTGAAACACTGAACCAGCATTCGATTGCGCGGGGTTTAGGAACAGCGCTTGGGAATGCGAGGTTTATGCAAGCAGTCAGTGCGGACGAGGCTTGGTTCTTTGGGATGTGAGCGGCTTTCGGGGAGTTATGGCTCTAGGGTTCTCAGGTCTGGACCCCAAAACCCTGTCATAGGGGGCCTCAATAATTACAATAGGGTTTTGGGGCCCATTATACTATTATACTATATTATATATTTACAATAAGGAACCCCCAAAATGATATTGGTGATTACATAGTTAATTAGAATACCATAGCAAACCCTGCGACAAAGGTCAACTTCCGGCGTGCAAGTGGCGAGGTATTCGTCAGGCACATGTAGCCGTGGAGACGAACCTGGGTACCGGCCAGGAGTCTCCACAACCCTCAAACCCCAAACCCCTAACAAAACCCTAAACCCCAACAGAAACCCTAAAACGCAGACCCCTCAACCCGAAACACAAAACCCCTACACTCCAAGCCGTTTGGACGACTGTAGCCACATGCAATATCCAGCGTCAAGGTGTCGACTGTGGGACCGCAGAGGGCTTTAAGGGTTTAGGGTTTAAGGTTTTAAGTTTGAGGCTTTAGCGGCTTAGGTTTTAGGAAGCCTACAAATACTCAATTATTTTACCTTAGTATACTACCCTAAATTGTAGGGTCCTTCTTATCGTAAGGCCCCCAAATAAGGTACCCCTAATTTCGGAAACTCCCATTTATGTACTCGAGACCCTACAGCCCTACTAGTCATATATCCGGGCTGTTGACACAACAATGTACAGGTCGGAACAATCAGCAAGAGATCCCCGTAAAGTCCCTTGTAGCTGTACCCTAATACCTAGACCCTAAACCCTCTAATACCGCGGCTTGGATAGTTAGAATAGGTCTTGGGGTCACTGGCTAACTAAGCAGATGTCATGTTCGCAACAGGGCTCCCGGAACATGGGACCTCGCACCCTCAACGCGCACGGTGACATGTCTTAAGCGTAACCCTAAGCATAATCAATGAACCCCCGAACGATTCACTTCCGCAAGCCCCAAACCTAAATCCTAATTCCAAAACCCTCAAGCCTGAATCAACAAATCGTGATGCCCTATGGAAACCGTTTAGAAATGTTGAAAAGCCCTATGCAAATTACAGACCAACATATAGGAGTTTCCAAATATTAGGGGTACCTTATTTGGGGGGGTCCTTATAATAAGGGTCCTACTATTTCAGGTACTATATGAGGGTCCCCTATTTTCGGAAACCCCCTAGACCCTAATCCCTAAACCCTTAATAGAAGTATAGAGCCCTTATAAATCCCTTTAAGGAACCCTTTAAAAGGAGCCCTATTTTCGGAAACCCCCAGATAGAGTCCTGAACCCGGAACCCCGAGCCGAAACTCTGTGCTTCGCGAATGCAATGCCACGGATCGGGTTTAGGGTTCAGGGGTTTAGGCGTTTAAGGTCTCTAGGGTTTAGGGGTCCTTAGGGGTCCTTAGGGGTCCTTAGGGGTCCTTAGGGGTTTTGGGGTTCAGGGGTTTAGGGGTTTAGGGTTTAAGAGTTTAGGGTTTAGGGGTTTGGGGTTTAGGCGTTTAAGGCCTAGGGTTTAGGGTTGAGCTGACCTTAGCCACGAGAGCCCGACCCTAAACCTTAAACCCTCTAAACCCTAAACCTTAAACTTTGAACCCTATTCCCAGAACCCTAAACCTTGAACCCAAAACCCCCTGAGCCCTCTGTAGAGTTCTGCAGGACTTTCGACTGGTCATATGAGGGAATTTGGGGCTCTCTGTGTTGTTGGGCTTCTAAGGGGTTGTCTTACTTGCTACCCGAATAAGCCACAGAAATCAAGGGTTAAACTTTCCGATTCCTGAAAACTACAAGAACAGAACAAGTTTAAAGGTTGGATATTGGGGATCTACAGTAGACTCCATAAAGTTGGAAACCAGATTAAGGCCAAATAGTGCTGGGATTCCCTACATATTACTTTTAAGGATTGAGGCTATTGGGTTTCCAAGTTTTGGGCTTCTACTGTAAGGGAATGTGGCTTAAAGATGTAGGGTTAGGGTTTAGGGTTTAGGGTTTAGGGTTGAGGGTTGAGGGTTTAGGGTTTAGGGTTTAGGGTTGAGGGTTTAGGGTTTAGGGTTTAGGATTAGGGTTTAGAGTGGCATACCGACAAATCGGGCTGCTGGGGTGGAACGAAGGGTTCCTTACCGAAGACTGGGTTGGCCTTTAAACACCCTGAAAAATATTTATATGTAGGGTCCCTTATAAACCCAAATAAGGAAAATAACAAATGTCCCAAAATCCAACCTAGAAGAGTTCTAGGAAGGTTTACAAGGGTCTTAGGGGCTTCGTCCAGGATCTAGAGGTTTTGGCTTTAGGGTGAGGTCCTTCTAGCATTCTAGCTTACACTGATCCTGGTGCCGCCCTGTAAGCCGAGTAGATCCTCCAAAGTGTACACTTTCAAGTTGACGTCAGAGACACCGAACGGTATGTTCAGGCTTGAGCAGATCAGGAGGCATGTCGCTTCGTGGAGAAAGCCACTCCACTTTGACAGTGAACCCAGACTGAAAACTGACAGGTTCTGCAAGTCGCCAAAGTTGTTGTTTTATTCACGAGCTCGTCCATACTCTGGTACTCCAAATTGGACAACAAACTTCTAGACATACCTCCTTTGCGATGCAGAGGTAAGGTCCTTGGCAAGGGACCTCACAAAGGCATTGGACGATCCAGTTACAGACGCCATTTTGAATGGTAACGTTGATGCGCTTTTGAACATTCTTCTTGTGAAGTGACATGTGGGGGTACAAGGACTTGCCACAGCACATGACAGGCTTGAATATCAGGTCCATGAACATTGTGTAGGCCTCTCTAGTGTCCTCCTCACTCATCTCGAGCTGTGTCATCTCCGCGGACAAGGCTCCTGTCCTTTCCGCTAGAGCCTGCTTGCGTGAGTGAAAACTGGTGTCGAGCAGAGTGAACAAGCCAGGTTCCTTGGCCATCAACGCTGCCAAGCTCGCATTCGGGTTCTTGGCATAGACCCCGCTCGAGCGGGGTCTATCGCAACGATCGTTGCGACCACAAAGTCACAGGGAGATTTTTAGGAGGCCAGGGTACACTCTGAAACGCTTAAGTCAAATCCCAAACCTTAAACTTAAACCCTGAACCCTAAGCCCTAAACCCGAAACCCTAAACAACAAGTGCTCTGAGCTGAGAGCGTTGGGAATTTTGTAGCAGCCATCACCTGAGTGCCGCTGTCATCTTCCGCACATCATGATGAAAGGTTCAGGCACCTGGGGCCTAGGGTTCCATTAAGGGATCGATAAGGGATCTATAAGCGATCTACAGGGATCTATAGGGGATCAATAAGGTTTAGGGTTCAGGGCTAAAGGGCTACTACTTGAGGTGACGGTCAATTCGACTTGTAGGGGGATTTGGGACCACCACTACGACTGCTGCTATTCCTTAGCTAAGGGTATATTGGGCTCTGCGGGGTGCTTTCCTGATAACCCCAAGGGTCCAAGTACCTAACAATCATATACTCTCCAAAATCCTAACCTACGTAACTACTATCCTAAACTCGAGTCCCTAAACCCTAAACCCTAAACCCTAAAACCGAGTACCTAATTATGGGGTCCTTTGGACCCTTGGGGTAATTGCAGCAGCAGCTCGACGGTGGCGGAGGGCTTGGGCTACGGGGCTCCCTTTTCCAGACCAACGGAGAAAATCTGGGGGTTTCCGAAAATTCGGGGTACCTTTAAAGGGATCCTTTAGGGGTTGCTTAAAGGGAGCAAAAAGGGTTCTATGAAGGGTCTAGGGTTTGGGAGTTTCCGAAAATTAGGGTACCCTATATTGGGGTCCTTATAATAAGGATCGTATGATTTAGGGTATTAAATAAGGGTCCCACATTTTCGGAAACTCTCATCTAGGGTTGAGGGCTTTCGTGGTTGTTTAATATAGAAGCCTTTAAAAAAATAATAGGGTTTTGGGGCCCATTATACTACTATTGGTAAGGAACCCCCCAAAAAATAGTATGGGTCATCATTTGGGCACCTATGCTAAACCGCTATAATTGCCGTTATAGTACTTCTTAAAGACCCTCTTTACAAGGAGCCCATAAAGGCCCCTATATTAATTATTATGCACCCCATATCCCAAATCCCTTATAGTAACCCTTATAGACCCCCTTAAAGGAACCCTTTAAAGGAACCCTAAACCCCTTATCCCTAAACCCTAAACCCTAAATCCGAAACCCTAAACCCTAAACGGCCCCTGTAGTACATGGGTTGAAAGCTCTTGAAGCTCCCACCACATAATGGCCTGGGTCTTGCGCTAATACACCCGAATGCCCAATCCTTAGGGGTCCTTTAAAGGGTACTATAAGGGTTCCTGTAAGGGACCTATAGGGGTTTAGGCTTTAGGGGCCCAAGAGTAACCTAGGAATGAAAAGTGTGCCGTCTTTGGATGAAAGGGCCTTACAAGGAAACCTGAACCCTTAAAAAGAGGATGAGGGCCTACTCTGGGTCCTTGATCCTTCATGCTTCCGCAGTGCCCGACCGGCTTTTTGTTAAAGCTGAACTGCATCCTTTCTCCGTGCCCGACCGGTTTAGGGCATATGGCTTAGGCCCAGAGTCCAAGTACACAATAATCATATACTCTCCAAAATCCTACCCTACATAACTACTACCCTAAACCAAAGTACCTTATTATTGAGTCCTTTGGACCCTTGGGGTTAGGGCTCCGGGATGCCTCAAAGGGTTAGGGCCTTTAGGGTTTGCGGTTTCGTACTAAACGTCCCAAGACCTTACGACCAAATGAACCGTACATGTAGGGGCACTACTTTTCGTCCTCAACAAGCTCTGAAACAAATGCAGCCCGAGATGCTGTGGAACAAGGCGCGTCCCATCACCGGCTCCGTCAAGTCCATCGAATAGCCACCCTTTCGACTGTTGGAGAAATGTTCAGGGGGTGTGGTGCAGGGTTTCGGCTTTTGAATTTCGGGTGTAGGGATCGTTTCACAAGGGTTTGATTTTTCAAGGGCTTCAACCCTAAACCCACACTTTGAGCACAGAAGAATAGTTTATTGAGCTGAGAACGGAGCCAAGATGAGCCTGTCTAGCCTATCTAGGATTAGGGTTTTAGGGTTTAGGGTTTAGGGTTAAGGGTTTAGGTTTTAGGGTTTTAGGTTAAGGGTTTAGGGTTTAGGCTATCTGGGATGCAGGAAAGGAAGTTGTTGTCCTGAAGCTCGGGGCAACCCATCTCGACTGTGAAGGCTTGAACTCTCGTGTACTACGATTGAGGGTTTACAAGGGTTCCAACGAATCCGTAATTCTAAAACATTCCAAAACCCGGTGCCATAAACCGAAACGCTAGCCCACCTGACTGCCCGGGTGCGTGGTCTCTCCTGGAATCCCAAGAACACTGAAGCCCAAATGCCTAGCACGAAACCCACACGAAATAACAACCTGAAACAAAGCCACAACTCAGCTTCGCGCATTGCACCAGAGCTTGCAATCGAGCGCTCGCAGCTTGCCGTCTGGTCCTGGTTTGTGTCTCTAGAGCACATGAACTGAAGAGGCTAGGGGCCGAAGTTCCGTATACCTAGGATACCCAGTAACCTAAGAATAAAAAGGCCTCTCTTTTTGGTATTGGGTAACTTTATAAGGAACCTAGGACTACAAAAAGGGAATAAGGGTACTACTGGGCATCCTAGATACTGTCCCTTAGGACACGCGGACACTATGTGTCTTAAGCTGTCTAGCTTCGATTGAACAAGGTGGTACTGTTCAAGGAACACGCCCTGGTCGTACACAAGAAGCCCTCCCAAGTAAACGACATTTCGACTGGAAGGGTTTGGGCCCCCGAGAAGATCCAAGTTAGCTTGAACCCTTGACGGCTATTTTCAGCCAGAATGCAGGAACCTGATTAAGAAACCCTGGGCCTCTAACCCCAGAATAGTAGGACTCATATAAGGAATCCTAATAAAGGCCCAAGGTTTCTTAATCAGGTTCCTAATTACACTGTTATAGTACCCTTACTGTACATCCCTTATAGTAACCCTTATAGACCCCTTTAAAGGAACCCTTAGGCCCAATGCTTCTCAATCAGGTTCCCACATTAAACTCCTTTTCTTAATCAGGTTCCTACATTAGGTCCAAAAGGCGATTTTCTGAAATTTCTCCATGGCTGCCGGTGTTTGCAAGAGTGCACGGCAAAGATCTATTAGAGCTAAGAGCTCTATTCTACACCCTGCTTCGGGATTTAAAATTCGGAATCAGGAGTCTTGTACTTAGATCCAAAAGAGCTAAGAGCCCTCAACTGCAGCGCTGCCTCAGGTCTTAAAGATACGCAATTGTTAGTAATGTCCCTGTGGTCATGACTATCATTTCCATGATGCATGATGGTGATGACGGTGATGATGATGAGGATGACGATGATGATGATGATGATCATGCGGATGACGATGGCTTTGATGCTGAAGCTGATGATTACTACCAGTAGTATAGCAGCAGCAGCAGCAGCAGCAGCAGCAGGTGCAGGAGCAGGAACAGGAGCAGGAACAGGAGGATACATCTAACGTTGAGGGCTTCTCGGGCACCATGTTTAGGGCTTCGTCACCACTCGGACTCGGTCGTCTTTGAAGAGTACTACAGTAGGTGGTGAAAGTGACAGGCAGGCGTGCATACATGTTTGCAGGTATGTACGTACATGTGCCTGTACCGATGTACCGATGTATGTATATATGTCTGCAAATCTGTGTTTGTTTATATGAAGACACAAGCCCGCAGGATTAAATTGCCACGGGCGATGGACCGGAGTTACACAGAACACTATTAGCCAAGGCCCCCCCTCCCGATATCCGAAGAAGCTGCTAAAATGAACAGGGGCTTCTCATGAGGCCCCTACCAGCAGCTGCACGATACCTTGCAAATGTCAAGAAAAGAAATTGGAGAGCTGTTGTGTATTCGAGCATTTAGGGCGGCGCTTTGGGGAATAGGTACAGCCATGTTCATGGGGTGAAGTGGGCTGAGAATACACGCATGTACTGAGGTAAAGGCTATGATTCCGGGCAACAACCCGGTATGATAACCCATAGAAGTTCCACATGGTCTTATGTTTAAAGATGTTTTAAGGGTCTTAGGGGCTACTGAAGGATTAGGAATTAGGCTTATATACTATAGCGTCCTTACAGGGCTTACATCAAGGGATTCTTGTCTGAGCTGTTTTCGTACTTCTCCATTGATGTCTCAGAGTCAATGGGCTACGCTAGCCCCCGACTTCTGAAGCCCGATACCACTCCCAAAAAACTGATGCAACATATCTAAAAAGCACAACGTATCAACACCTGGGAACACATGTATAACAAAACCTGTGCTGCAACCAGCCTTGTACAACTTTTTTGTAGAACCGTCCTAAACTCACTTTAAGACGCTTCGTCTGGCCAAGCCTTTCCATGCCCCTGAAGCCTAAAATAAAACTCCATTCAAACCTCAAGCCCAAACCTCCAAACCCACAGCCCCATTCCCCAAGTGCTTAAGCCCTGCAGCCAGCCTTTATTCGAGGGCTCTCGAACACCCCAACTACCCTCTACTACCCAGGGGTTTTGGAGTCCTGAAAACCTTAAACTCCTAAACCCCAAACCCTAACCCTAACCCCCTACCCAAAGCCCCCAAACCCTAAACCGCTCGCCCTAAACCCCGAAAACCCTCAACGCTGAATTACACCGGAATTGCTGAACTTCGGTGTCTCTGTGAGGACCCGGAATTACAGTAAATCCCATAAAGTTGGAAATCGGAATAAGGTCAAGTAGTGCTGGGACACCCTCTATATTACTCTTAAGGATTGAGGCTATTGGGTTCCAACTTTTGGGCTTCTACTGTAAGGGCTCATCCTTGTTAAGAGATTTCGGAGTCTGCAGCTTTCTGCTGCTCTCTAAGGACCACTGAAGCCTAAACCCTACTCCTACCTAGACTAACTAAGGTACTCTAAACATGGAAAATGTACGACAGTTTGAGTCAGAACCCTGTTTAAGTGTACATTGGCTACTATCAGTAAACCCAACCCTAAACCCAAACCCTAAAGCCCTAAACCCTAAGCGCACCTTTCCGGGGCTCTCTGAGGACCCCGGCTTCGCCAAGAAAGGATGGCGAGTGCCCGTGAGCCACATGTCGACGTCGCGGTCCAGATCTTAGGGTTACCCAGAACCCCGGGAGGATCCAAAAAGTAGATCCCTTAATGGGGGTTCCTATAAAGTACCCTTAGTAGTATACAGCCCCAAATTGGGGGATCTACTTTCTAGATCCCGGGGGTCTGGTTAGGGATCTTAAGGCTCTTTAAAGGGGGTTTAGGAGTTCCTCTAAAGGGATCTATAAGGGATTAGGGTTTAGTGATTCCAAGGCTTTTCGGATCTATGTAGGGTGTTTAAGGTTTAAAGCCTTTAACATATTTAGGGTGGTTTAAGTTTAGGGCCCTTAAGCCTTAACGTATTTTAGGGTTTAGGGCTCTTAATGTATTTCAGAGTTTATAGAGTTTTCGGTTTCTTTTAGGATGTAGGGTTGGGGTGAGGGGTTAGGGCTTTTGGGGCTTTAGGGTTCGCGGATGTTAAGGATTCCGGGTTCCAGTCTGCGTCTTGGGGTTTTTTGGGCTGAACAAGGGGTTCGGTGGATAAAAATATCCGGGAGGCCCCAGCCACCTCGCAAGCAATCTGCGGACTAAGTCGATCTCCCACGCCTGCGGCCTAGGTGTCCTCGGGAATACCAGCGTGGGGACCTGGTCATGAAGTGGTCGCAGCTCCACCAAGTCCCTGCATAACAGCCTGGCAGAGCCGCTCAGTCTAAAAATGCCCTCAGGCGACACACGCGTGGCGCTGGCAGCTGCTGCCATCGGGGCCGTCCCTTAAACATTTCTCAGGGGACGAGGGCCAAGCTCGAGGTCATTGGGATCTCTATGGATCCTGACCCGAATTGGTAGAGTAATACTATCAGGCCCATAATGTCTGACGAGCAGTCTGGGAGCATGGTCAATGCAAGGAGTGGATTTTTGAGCGTGCCTTCGAACGTCAGCGTGCCTATTGACCAATAGGGGGTAAGTAGCGACCCTAAACCCTCAGGTTGAAAAAAAATTAGCTGTCGGATTCCCAGGTCAGGTTTGGGCTCCATTATACAGAGATTTATGCGGCTTTTTCGTGTCTTTAAGGCTTATATACCTTGACCTGAAGACTCCTACCTATACCGAACTTAGAACCCTAGCAAAAATTATAATTTTAGCTGTTTCTTAGAGATTATAATAACCAAAATCTAAGAACTATTTCTAAGTACCCCTAAGCTACCTTTTTCGCGACCGATGCGACGATGTAAGGATTTCACAGCAAAAAGTGCCTTCCAATGCTGAGGTCCATTAGGTGGAGGAGACCCCAATTCCTAATCCCAAACCCTTATAACTAACCAGTGGTTTGGGGGGTTCCATGGCTCTTTAGCTCCTTATTTAATGGGGATTATCATCATCCCTGGCTCCTTAGCTCCTCCAATATCAATGGCTAGATAAACTTTACCCCCCCCCCACCCCGCCAGTTTTGAAGTTACCTAAGTGTTTGGGAGGGATCAGGGGACCGGGTAATTGGCTGAGTGTACGGAGCACAAGTATACATACTGCAGGGTTTAGGGGTTCAGGGTTGAGTCGGCGCCCCACCTTTGCCGTGACTCTCTTCTTGGCCTTCGTCCATTCTCTCGTCTTCACTTCCGACGTTCACACCTCTCATAGACTTCTCTATCTGTTCCCAAGGTCCCCAATAAGCCACAGAAATAGAAGGTTAAACTTTTCGATGCCTACTAGACGACAAGAACCTAAAAAGTTTAAAAGGTTGGGTATTGGGGATCTAAGTTAAAGGGACCCCAAACCCTAAACCCTAAACACCTAAACCCAGGGATCCTTTAAGGAGCCCTTCAAGGATCCCGGTATTGGGGAGAAAAGGTTCAATCTCAGCGGCCTTGTGGATGTCAATTAACATGCTTCGAAGACCTGGACCATAAGGAACCTACCTTTTTAGGGTTCCCTAATATGATTTCTTTATATAAGTCCATAAAAAGGTAGGTTACTTGGGGTTAAGGGACGACTTGTAGATAGCGTTTTGCGCGTCGACAGCCATCAGCCTCCTGAAGAAGACCACTATGTCGTCTCTGATGACATCCTTGATCGGAATGTCGAGGTTTTGGGCAGGGCTCTTCGCGATGCGGATTTTTCTTGGATTTTGGGGTTTCAGTGTAGTATCCCGACTAGGGAGCGTTTATTCAGTCATCTAGGCTCTGGGCCTACACCTGCAGCCCTGGACCAAAAGCTTAAATACCTGAACCTTAAAACCCTAAACCGCAAACACAAAACCCTAAACCCAGATACCGAAAGCTTGAACCCTAAACCGCCAACCACAAACCCTAATCCCGAAACCCTGAACCATGCAACAGCTTGGGCTCGAGCTGATCTTCACCTGTGTATAGTCCATGCTTCATCGGGGTGGGGCTCTAAGGCTTAGCGTACCTGAACCCTAAAGCACCTACTTTCTTAAGGACTTATACATGAAATCATGAAAAAGCGCACTAACACGGCAGGCTATTTAGGGTCTAGGTGACATTTAAAGCTTCAGGATTACATGAGCTTTAAGGTCAAATTTAAAGTTGTGTAGGGTTTGTAGTTTTTACGGATTGCGGTGAAGGGTTCAGGGCTTGGGGCCCTTGATTGAGGATAGGGAGCTTAGATGGGCGATGATCCGTTACATACGCAACACACAGGAAGGAGCCTCGGGTAATTTAGGGCATTGCATACGAGAGAGTCTTGTCGATAGAAAATGTGCCGCAATATTGAGCATTCGTCTGCTTTCACATAAGAACGACATCAACAAAGCCACATGTCCCAGGAACTGGACGTCCTTCAACGATGACCCCGAACCCTGAAGCCTGGACCCAAACCCGAGTCTACATCCGAAACCCACCTTCGACTCACATCCATCCCTTGATCATACGCCCAAGCCGAACTAGGCCAACCTCGAGCGCAAGAGCCCCGGAAAAAAAAGGGAGTCTGCAGAATGTCAAGCATGAGATTTGAGGGTTTAGGGGTTTAGGGGTTTAGGGTTTGAGAAAGCCTGCGAAAAACCCAGGGTCGACTCTTGTAGCTCAACGAAGTGTATACAGACATAAACCAGACGTGTATGTCTGCATGCATATATGTAAGTGTGTATAATTATATATATATATATATATAGGTAAGTGTATGTAAACTGTATATGTATACGTATTTGTATATGCATCTATGCATGCACGTATGTATGTATGTATGTAGGTATGTATGTTCATAATTACCTGGTTATACACAGAAAGCTCGAAAACTCGCACTTCAACAAGTAAACACAAGTGTGTGTGTGTATATGTATATATGCATATATATATATATATATATATATATATATATATATGCACATGCAAATATATATATATATATATATATATATATATATATAAATGAAATTCTATGGGTGTATATGCACATATGTATATACACATATATGTATATATACATACATACATAAATGTACATGCAGTTCATCCATCTGAATCAGAAGCCTAAAAAAGGGAACCGGGGCCTACTCCAGGTCCTAGCCTAAATAGTCGGATCGTTATTGTCAGGACCCCAAGACACGGTACCCAAATTTTCGGAACCTCCAACCATCAAAAGCAACAATGCACGCCCCAAACCCTAACGTTTGAGGTCCAGAGATGGCTTGAGGGTTTTCGCCGAATGCATTGAACCTCGCCCCTCCACGATGAAATAAACCCTGAACCCTACATCTAAGCCCCAAAGCCTAAATCCAAAACCTCTAGAACCCTTACACCCTCAACCCGAAAACCTAAAACCCACAAAATCCCCAACACAAACAAGGCGCTCAAATACTAAAACCCTAAACCTCAAACCCTAAATCCTATAAACCTGAAACCCGAAACTCCCAAATCCCCTTCAAAAAAAAACAGAAACACCTAAAACCAAAACCCTGAACCCATCCGAGGCTTACGCGGGCCGGCGCAATCGGTGGGCCGCCAAAGCCACAACAGAGGAGAAGGGCACGGTACGAGTCTCCTCTAGAAGCCCATTACAGGTGGGTAGTTCCTCTTCCATAGTACTCCCACAAGACCCCTTTACCTTATAGGAGTGGTATGGGAGGCTTATGGGAAACTACCCACCTAATAACTACCCACCTGGCCCACTGGCTCCTACAGGTTAGCCTTTGGGAGTATATTGGGATTATGTAGCTACCCCAAGGGTCCAAGTACACAATAATCATATACTCTCCAAAATCCTAACCTACATACACGGTTTAAGCTTCGGGTTTAGGGCTTTAGGGTTTCAGGGTTTATAGGCTTTTAGAATTTACAGTAGAAGCCCAAAAATTGGAAACCCAATAGCCTCTATCCTTAAGAGTAATGTATAAGGAATCCCAGCACTATTTGACATTAAGCCGGTTTGCAACTTTACGGAGTTTACTGTAGGCGGAAACCTCTCCTGGCCCACTGGCTCTGTTACAGGGAAACGACAGGTTAGCCTTTGGGAGTGTATTGGGATTCATGTAGGAACCTGATTAAGAAACCTTGGGCCTTTATTAGGGTTCCTTAAATGAATCCTACTATTCTGGGGCTATAGGCCGAGGGCTTCTTAATCAGGTTCCTACATTATGTAGGTAGTTAGGTTATAAAAAACCCAGGGACCGTACGAGTCTCCTCGCTCGGTTGGTTACGCAGAAAAGGCTTGTTGTTTGCTAAGGGCTCTTTTTTCAACTGCTCCAGAAAAGGCGCTTCGGGCTTAGGGTTTTTAGGATTTGGGCGGTTTGGGGTTTTTGGGGTTCCGGGGTTTTGGATTTCAGTTTAGGGTTCTGGGGTTCACGTTTTCGGGTTTAGGGCTTCGGGGTTCAGGAGAAGGGGACGGAGCCAGTCTCCTGGCTCAGTCAAAACAAGGAGGGGCTCTGGGGCTTTGGGGGTTGAGGGTTCAGGCTTTCGGGTTGAGGGTTTTGGGGTTTAGGGTTTAGGGATGAGGGAAGAAGTGGGCCCACCCAAATCCTGATAATCTCCCGAAGCCTTCAAGCACTCTAAAAACGGAAAACCCTAAACCCATGAAGGCCCGAAAAGAGCGACCGTCTTCTTGCTCAAGTGCCTTGCCGAATTTCTGGAATAGGATAGTATGGCATGTTAAACTCTACTCGTGACTAGGAACCCACCGGAGTTTTATTCAGGCATGTACCCTGGCGGCTTGCCAGCTGTAGAAAAGGACAAGACCTCAACCCTATAGCCCTATACCCAACCGAAGCTTTGTTTTTTGGTGCCTTGCGGCTTTGGGGTTCAGGGCGGCAGGGTGTCATGCGGGATCAGGGGCTCGGGGTTTGAGCCTAAACCTTGAACCCTAGTGGGTCTTGGGGGTGCTTTTTCATGGCGGGCCTTGCCGCCGAAGCCACCGCCCATGCGCTTGACCTTGCAGATGACCTGACATGTGTTTTGCTTGCGATTTAGGGTAGAAGGTGTACCTGGACCCTGACAAGCCCGCCCCTTCAAGGTTAATTAGACATATACATATTTTATTAATATATATATATATATATACACACACATACACACATACATACATACATACATACATACATACATACATACATACGCACACATGTGCATGTGCGTATACATATACATAAATACAACAGTATATCTCTATATCTCTCTCTCTCTATATATATATATATATGCGGGTGTGCAAAAATTCAGATGTATGTATGTCTCTCTCTCTCTCTCTCTCTCTTATATATGTATGCGGTCGGAAAGATAATTCTACGAAAATCCGACAGTGCACTAAGACTCCGGTCATAGGATGGCATAAGAAAACCTACTTTGCACTAGGTAGGTCCTCAGGAGCCCTAAAACCTATATACTGTGTGGGTATGTTTCTACACTCTAATCTAGTAAACCCCCAAGTCCTAAACCCCAACACCTTGACGCGCAGACCCGTCTTAGGTAGACGGTCGAGACTAGGGCCCCAAAAGCACTGCATTTCGCAAGCAAAACACGAATACTAGACAAAGAGCCGACCAATGAGTTGTCATTTGGGGTTGAGGGCATGATGCAGCGGCTCGAATAAGTAATTAGAATAGGGTTTCGGGGGCGGGGGCATATCATACCTGCTAAAAAATCAGGGCTGAGCCTTAGGTGGGAGTCCCTTGTTGGAAGTCAGCGAGTTACCTAATGTTACTTATGTGCAAGTTACGGTCTGCATCTTTAAGGGCTTCAGGGGTTAACCCTAAGGGTATATACTTCGTTTGAAGCGTAAGTGTGAAATATATTATGAGCACATGGACCTTCAGGATAAGGGGCTTAGGGTTTTCTGAGAGCTAGACAAATTAGGGTTCTGGCGTTGTGCAATTGTCAAGATGCTACAGGTTTTTCCAAAAGAATTATATAGGTCTTTTGGCCTAAAGGCCCTACAAAATGCATGCATCCCTTTTGAAGCCCGACAAGGGCTTGCAAAAACCCATAAGACAAGAGCTAGGGAGCCTTGCTGCACGGGATGCCGCAAATGCTGGCAGCGAATTTCTGCGTCTTGTTGGCCGCCTGCGTAGAGCAGTGGATCGTCAGCCTCGGTTGGTCTTTCGGTGTAACGCTTATGAGTACGGGTTTAGGGCTAGTTGGTCT
Source organism: Symbiodinium sp. CCMP2592 (assembly GCA_905221615.1). Taxonomy (NCBI): domain Eukaryota; class Dinophyceae; order Suessiales; family Symbiodiniaceae; genus Symbiodinium; species Symbiodinium sp. CCMP2592. Next base: position 257,625 of record CAJNDT010003957.1, on the reverse strand, counting down.
CTCTCAGATCATAGAACACGTTAAGCGCTTTGGCACTAAACCCTCCTTGCGTAAGTGGACCTGCAAGGCGTTAGTTTGTCCACGGAGGAACTTTACACCCCAAGCGCCGCACACAAAGAAGACAACATTACCCTCTGAAGTCCTAAACTCTAAAGTCCTGAACTCTAAAGCCCTAAACCCTAAATACGGGAGTTTCCGAAAATTAGGGGTACCAGGGTCCTGCTAATTAGGGTACCATATTAGGGTCCCCTATTTTCGGAAACTCCCATACCGTTTCAGGCAGATGTTAGGATCCTGAAGAGTGTAGGCACCTTACCTAGAGGGCCATACCCTACCCCTTTTTTAAGGTACCTAGTTTTATGGTTTGGTTCTCTTATATAGAAAAGTAGGTACCCTAAAAAAGGGGTAAGGTATGATCCTATAGGTAATGTTCAGGTAGGTTGTATGGCCTAGGCTATCGCTTTTGCAACTGTTTGAAAGATCGTCTTCGGGTGTTTTTAAATTCATGGACACCAGAAACCTGCCCCAGCAAGGTGTAGGATTTACCACATCCCGGCGGTTCGGGTGTAAATGCTTCGAGAAGAAGAGGGCTTAGGGTATGGGTGGTTGTCAAAATTATGGTCCCTTTTTGGGCACCCGGAATTTTTAGGTGCCGTATTATAACGGAGACCCAAAAAGGCACCCTAATTCTGACAACCACCCATATGCTGACTGAGTGGATTTTCAATAGTTCAGGGGCTTGAGGTTGGCTCAATGGTCTAGGATCTCGTTCGCGGTTTCGGGTTGGGGTCAGGGTTTGTTGAAAAAAGGTGTAGGTTTTACTATACGGGCGGCTAGGGTTTAGCTAATGTGCAGGGGTGTAAAAATTGCTCAACGTGTACATTCTGTAGTGTTTTGGTGCTACCTTAAGGTGTAGGAGTGTCGGATGTGGTTTGTGTTGGGGTTCAGGGCTTGCTTTGGGTATTTGAGGTGTGGAACTTCTGGCTTCTAGCTCATTGTTGGGATAGGATTAAAATGTACGTTTTTATTCCTTGTTAGGTTTAAGTACCCAAAAACATGTAAAGTCTTACCCATCTATGACAAAGGCATGTCGGGGATGAGGGTTTGCCCAAGAATGAAGCTTTGGGGTTCCAGGTTTACACTTGCAATGAGGGTGCAGATACGGGTCCTGTTTGCAGTATGTGCCCTTACAGGGCAGGGTTTCTACAACCACGCTGTTGTGGTTGTGAATTTACTGGGATTGGTAGCATAAGGTCTAAGGTTGAGGAAGGGGATTCTAAATGGATACTGGGGCACTTTTGCTGGGTTGCTTCGTCGTGGCATGCTTGGGGTGTGGGCATGCGGCTTGGGCTATCCCGAGGTTTCGCCGGCTGGGTCGCAACTAGAGCAAGCCTCAAGTGCATGGCTACAGAAGATGTCGAACTCCCTCCACTGACCTCCTCCTTGCTTGGTTTCCTTAACCCCAAGTATCCTACCTTTTTAAGGACTTATATAAAGAAATCATATTAGGGAACACTAAAAAGGTAGGTTCCTTAGGGTCCAGGTTTAGTCATCTTCGGAGGTGCTGGACCTTAAACTTTGGGCCCTGAGCCCCAAATACCCTGAACCTCCCTGAACCCTACTTGGAGGATCATGGGACTTAGTAAGTAAGGTTATAAGTGCTTTAAGTGGGGTTATAAGTATAGCTACCTTATTTATAACCCTAGTTAGTAAGTCCCATGATCCTTTAAGTACAGGAGGGCAAAGGGGATCTGTGTCTCCCACTCGTCGCCCTCACCAGGAACAGCCAAGGCTGCATTGCACTCAAGGTAGAAGTGCTCCTGACCGTGTTCACCGCATCCAAACCAGAAGACCAATCCAGCAGAATAGAACCCCCCTTGTATGCAAATACCCTAGGGCCACACAAAGAAGCACTGAACTTATCCTGGGGCTACAGAGGGATAAACATGCTTGATACTGACCCTAAAATCAAGTTTTCGAGCTCTCCTGGCAACATCATACGAGCTCGAATCTCTTGAGTACAAAAGAGAGCGCACAAACGATCCTAAACCCCAACCCCCATACACAATGAGCCCTAAACCCGAAGAACACTGGCAGGCCAAACCTGCAAGTTAAACATCCCGAAACCCTAAACCCTAAATCCTGGTCTTGACCGATTCGGTCTTGCGCTCAAGGGTTGGCGATTTAGTGCTCAGGCTTTAAAGCTTCATTCATATCTCTAAGGGTCAGATCGTATATACTTTGGCCTTAAAGTCATCCCTATATAGGCACTGTACATATTATCTGGGTACATGGACCCTGACGGATGACTACGATATTCGGACTCCTATGCTTCCGGTTACCAGCCCCTAGTTAGTCTCAAATGCCCAAACCCAAAGGCTCCGTGTGCCCATATAGTAGGTACTTATGCCTGCCTTAAAGGGGTCCCTATATAGGTACTTCAAGCCCGAGGTACCTACTATATCTATATGGGCACATGGAGGCCTAGGGAAAGCCAAGGCACATAGCAGCTCATACCCGAGCCCTCAGATGCTGCAACGCCGTACGCCCAAAGCAAAGCCCTACACTCCAGCCAACCTGAAAGGTTCAGGGTTTACCTGAGAGTAAGGTACGTTACAACACGTGATGCTGCGGGTCATTTTAGGGTTTAGGGTTTAAGATTTATGTCCCTTCTTTAAAGCTGCATTGCTTACCTTGGGTAGGGCTATCTCTGAGCCCGACATCCTGCCCGGTGAAAGAATGTTAAAGAAACAAGCCTAGAGGCTCCAAAACCCTCATGGTTAAAGAACCCAGGATGTTTGGGGTTTAAGGCTCTCCATACTAATCTTTGCGGTAGGGGGCCCCTATTACGAGTTCATTCTACTAGCCATGAAAAAGGGTGGGAAACCAAACTTGGGGTCCAGGCATTCCTCAAATTTTGGCTTGGCTGACTTCTGAACCCCTCCAAAAAGTTAAACCTTTAGCCTCCTTGTTATAGTTCATACAGAAGCCCAAAAAGTTAAAGTCCTAAGAGCCAACCAGAAGAACGGCAAGTAAGGGTGGTTGGAGTCTCGGGGAATCCGTCTCCTGCCCGCCCATGCGAATTTCGCCCTCGACGATGACAGAGTCTGGCCTTTCTTAGACTGGGCTTTGAAGTAACCAAGGAAACAATGGTTCCGGTAAGGAGCAGAAACCCTAAACCATAAACCATGTACCAGTATGGTACTCCAGATCCCAGTAAAGGAGAGAACTCTTGAATTGGCGCTCAGTGAGGGTTGAGGGGTTTAGGGTCTAATGGGTTTGGGTTTAAGGTATAGGGGTTCTGGCTTGGAGTTCATAGGGTATAGGGTCTACGGTTTAGGGTTTGTGGTTCAGGAGTAGGTTGAGGGTTTATGGTTTGCTGCTTGAGGTTGACTTGTCATAGCCGGACCTTCCATATATGCCTTAAACTATTGGGGATCCTTGTATAACTGAAGGTATATTCCGATATTAGCGCATTTTGGAAGGTCTGGGTAGCGTGAGCTTCTGAATTAGGCGAAATGGTTCCGGGGCAATTGAAGCCGAACCAGTCTCCGAGGAGTGTGTATGGTTTGGGGTTGCAGTATTCGGGTTCCTTTAAGGTTCCTTTACGGATGCCTCTGAGGGTACTGTAGGGATCAGTGATTAGGGCTTAGCAGGGCTTGGGGATTTTAGGCTTCAGGGCTGAAGATTTGGGGCTCAGGGTCTAGGGTTTCAAGGTCTGCGGATCTAAGTTCCTTTACTGTTGTTGTAAGTGCACACCGGGTGTAGGGTTTAGGGTGCGCAATAAGTACATGATCATGCTCAAGCAAAGTACTCGCCGATATCTGTTCAGTGCCTCTTAAACTGCCACTGGCGTGGTGACGAGATACATCAGACTGCATCCCTCCAGAAGCAGCTGAAGGCCAAAGGCGCCGAACCAGATGGCGCTGCGGGCACCGAAGGAGAAGCTGAGCTGCTGGTTCACCAGAACATCTGGTCTATGTGAAGGGTTTAGGGTTTAGGGTTTCCCCCTGTTCATGAAGTGCTGAAACGAAGAAGTAGTCAGCGCCTCTCGGATGTGGGGGCCCGACTTCACGTCACCGCCATGGCTGGCAAAGCAGCGATGGAGGACCGAGGCGGTGCCCCGACGGCCTTCCGGCACATCAAAAAACGATTCTCAACGGAGCACCCTTGCCGTTGAGCTTCGTTCCGCCGACCTGGATGGCCGTGCTGGGCCGCTGGACAGGGCCTATCCTTACCTTTGGTTAGTAGGGAATGGAAGAATGGTAGTAATAGTACTTATAATTGTACCCCATTCTTCCATTCCCTACTAACCAAAGGTAAGTACCCAGAGACTCCAATATCCCTTACTTAAGGAATATTCCCTAACTCATATTAGGGATCCTATTATATTTTAAGGCATATCCCTTGATTCTAGTTGATGGTTGGAATAGGATTAAAAATGTACATTTCTATTCCTTATTGGGTTTAAGTACCCATAAAAATGTAAAATGTTACCCAACTATGACAAAGGGGGATATTGGAGTCTCTGGGTATCCAGGCGCCTGCAAGTGACTGCACCTGCCTCCTCCTACACTTGCCAGGCCGGTCGAAGCCCCCCCTCGGACCGGCCTGGGTGCTATCAATTACCTACCTTAAACTACCAAACCCTACTTTGTTGTAGGTTCTGATTATAAACCCTAATATGGAATTTATGGGGACCCTACAAAAAAGTACGTTTTGGTGGGTTAAGGTAGGGATTTTGGAAGGTCTGGGTCCTTCGGTTGATGATATAAACCCTGCATTACCCATAACAAGGAATATACCATAAGTCCCATAACTTAGGGTCATTAAGGTGATGCAGGAAATATGTCATCAACCGCTCAAGTCGCGCGGAGGTCTGGCAACAAGCAACTTTGAAGCTGCCAACAGGCCTACAAGACGAGAAGTGTGACAAGTCGCAAGTAGCGTACACGACACAGGTTTAGGGTTTAGGAATACGGTTCAGGGTTGAGGGAAAGCCGTAAGAAATCTGTAACCGAAACCGAATTCAGCCCAAACCCGCATTCCGACACGCGAAGTTCATCTCCAACCCTAAACCCCTAATCCAACACCTTTACCTTGCTGTGATTTCAGATAAGCCCAGCTCACCACCGCTGACAGCTTATAAGGAACAAGCAGGGCCTTATACCCCCGTGTCCTCAATCAAAAACAAAGCCTCAGGCTCCACGTACCCATATAATACAAAAATGGGCCTAAAAGTGAACCCCTTCTTGAGGTCTGCGTATATACTATGTAGGTACATGGCGTTTTGGGGAACACTAGGGTGTTGGCAGTGTATCGGACTCTATTGTAGTTCATTTTGCTGCTAACCAATTTTATGGCTAGGATCCTGTAATATGAATTCGGCTAGCAAAAAAAAGGAAGTACGATGGAGACTATAGGTCTATAGGTAAACCCGGAAACTGAACCCTGCATCTGCAAACTACACTCGAAACCCGGAGACTAAACCACAAACCTGCGAGTTTGAAACCTAGAAAAACTCAAAATCTCTAAACATCTCTAAACACTAAACCCCCGAACCCTGAATAAATCAATTGGGTGTAAGACATCTTGAAGGCTGCATCGACATCTCCATCCTTTCGGCGGTTGCGGCGCCGGGTTGCTAGGCTGGCTCGTTGAACTTTAGGCTTTGCGGTGTAGGAATTTAGGGTTTACTTAGGAGGCTTTGGGCACCTAGCTGGCCCGAAACCATCTCACACTACTTGAAGGATCAGGGGAATCCACTAGTAAGTACAAGTAGGTGCTGGGCAAGGTCAATGATCCGAATGACTTAGTAAAGACCTACTTACCAAGTTCCATGATTCCTGAAGTCGCATCTAACCCTAAGCCCTATACCGTATCAGAATCCCGTTCCTGGAAAGCCTGGGATCCTTGTCGTAACAATGCCCTAGTAGAAACTTCGAACTAGGCTTGTGGGGGTAAACATGTTTCACTCTAGCACAGAATAGCCATAATAAAAAAGGAGCCCTGAGGCATAGTAGGGTTGATGGTGCAAATCCTGCATTACCCATAACAAGGAATATACCACACTTCCCGTACTTTAGGGTCACTACGGCAATGCAGGAATTAAATCATCAAACGTATTTCTCGTTATTCTCGGACCCCTACCTGCAGCCGAAAAGACCTAGTTTCCTTTTTCTGGAACTCTATGTATATATATATATATATATACATATATACATGTATATATACACATATTAAACCATAGTAAGGAACACCAAAAAGGTAGGTCTTTTCGGTACAGGTATATTAAGTAGGGCTCCTTAGCTCTTTTGCGAGTCCGTACTAGAGGTTTAGGATTTGGGGTTTAGAGAGCTTGGAGGACTGATATGGTCTAGGGTTTGAGGCTAACAATGCGAATATTATGAATATTGGGCTAATGGTAAGGCTTACAGAGCTTGGGGGAATGTAATGAATGAGCTGCGACGCCCCTACAGACTGGTTGTAGTTTTTGGCATGTTCTGACTTAACCCACCAAAACCTACTTTTTGTAGGGTTCCTTCCATATTAGTGTTTTTAATAAGAACCTACAAAACAGCAGGGCTTGGTAGTTTCACGTAGGTAATACTGGTAGCAGAACCCCAGCACTCGCGGAACCGTCTCCTCCATGGTCAGTACCTTGTCCTTCAAGCTGTTTGCTTTGATGGCGTCCTGGAGACGAGCCCCGACTGTCTGGATTTCGTCTCGGTGCCTCAATGATTACAATTATTGGAGTTTTGTGGCCTAAACCCTAAACCCCTAAATCCTTATATTATTAATATAGTAGTACTAGAATAAGGAGCCCGAAGGAACAGTAATGGTACATATTCTGACTCTATAATAGAAAGATTTAATGCCTCCCCACAGCTTACCTTCCTACAGCTTCAGGGTCGTTCCCGTTTCCGGTCCAAGAAGCTACTCGATTTTGCAGACTGGGATAGCACACATGGAGTCCGACTCCTGCATAGGTTCGCTTTCACGGGTAGGCAAGCCCCCAATTTAGCTACACTCGACTTGTCGTGGAACGCGGCTGAGAATCAAGCTCTAAAGTCAAGTTTTTACAACAGGCCCGAAAGTCTGAACTCCGTAGGCCTTACACCACGGGGTGGAGCTGTAGGCCGAGCACTGACCACGAAAACCCTTGATTGAATGTGTAACCCACCGGCACTCCAGCTAGATCCGAATAGCCTAAATCTTAACCGGCGGCACTGAGAGCCTTAAGCCAGAAAGACAGCAACGACGACAAGCAAATGACGCAATCAGATAAAACGTCGGCCAACGAGACGAACGACACAAGCACTGCGAACCTCATAGCGGGATAACGGTCCTCACATGTGATGACGGGCTCCAAGTCAGAGTACTGCACCTGTGTTGCAGGCACGCGACTCTGGGAGATAGACAGAGAGAGAATGTGTGTGTGGGTGTGTGTGCCATTGTTGGTTATAGCTAGATAGATGGACAGGTGGATAGACAGATAGATAGACAGAGAGACAGGTACACAGATGGATAGATAGACAGGCAGACAGTTAGATGTACATAGATACGCAGATAGAAAGATAGATTTCATCGTCGTAGTATGAGTAACTATTCAGCGCGAGCAAAAACAGTCACTGGCATTCATAGCAGTAATTGCTGGCAGCCATAGGCATCCTACATAAGTGCCGATAAGGGGGATACTTGCAGAAATCCCAATAGCGATTCCCGGCTACCGATCTAAACCCTCATCCCAGAGAAGACAAGGCTTTTGCTCACTAAACAGTACCAACCCCGTAGATCGCCAAACAACTACAGCCGGATAGACCAGAATAGCAGGATACTGTCTCTGGGCCAAACCCAGACTACAGCCGTAGTACATGCCTTTTGGAATGGAACTCATCTTCGACATCTTGAAGGAGCTCTACTGTAGGGGCTTCAATCATTCTACTCGGGCTTGGGGGTATATTATACTGTATAATTATACGAAGGAACCCCCCAAAACCCTGTTCGAATTAAGGCCCCTGCATTAAGCCCTGTATGTGGACCCTCTGGGTTAGAGGAGCTCTAGACACTCCCATGCCACCTTGACCAAACGTGCGCCGCGCTCGGCAGCCTGGACAGGATGAGAAAGAGAGGTAGGAGTTCGGCGATGGAGTCCTTATCCCCTCCCGAGACCCCCGAGAGGGTCCAAAAAGTAGATCCCTTAAGTACCCTTCGTAGTATAGGGTCCTCAATCAGGGGAACTAATCTCTAGATCCTCCCACGGGTCTGGGTAAGGGTCCATGTGCGGTCCAGACAAGATCTAGGATCTGGATCCAGGCTGTGGAGTTTATGGTCCATGCCCTGAACTTGCGTGGGACCGATTTAGAACTACTTACTAAGCTGACCCGACTAAGCCTGAAGACAGTCTCGCCGACCAAAGTCTTCATAGATAACGCCCGAAAGTCAACACCGAGACCTGATACTACCCGTCTAAAACTTGGGTAGATGCTGCTAACCTTTATCAAACCCTAAAACACCACCATAGAACAGTTCTAATGACCCTGTCTTCGAACCCTTAATGTAGCCGAACATTGAACGGAACCCTTACAGCACACCTTCAGAACCCAAATCCCACAAGAATGCAGAAATGAAGCCCTAAATCGTAAAGCCCCTAAACCCTGACTCCAAAAGATCCAAGTAGAAGCCCTTAGCATTATCCAAGGAACCCCAAATGCCAAACCCAGACTCGCAGGAATCCATACCCGACCTAAACCCTAGACCCTAAAATCCTAAAGCCCTAAAGGCCCTAAAGTCTAACTTGAAAACCCCGAATCCCAAAATCTAAAGCTCTTAAAGCCTAGACCCCAGAGTAACCTAGGAATAAAAAGGGTGCCCTTTTTGGTTTTAAGGGGGTTATAAGGGAACCTAAACCCTAAAAAAGGGAATAAGGGCCTACTCTGGGTCCTAGACCCTTTAAACCTGAAATCCTAAAGTCTAGTCCAAAAACCCGGAGTCCCCAAATCATAAACCCCCAAACCTAAACCCTTAAGAATCCTGATAGGACCCTTGTAGTAGACACCCTTAAAGAATCACTAGACCCAAGAGTAACCCACGAATAAAAAGGGTGCCCTTTGTGGTTTAAAGGGGCTTATAAGGGAATCTGAACCCGAAAAGAGGGGGTACAGGGACCAGGGCTTCGGAAACGTGAGTACCATAGCAGCACCGTATCTTCAGTATCCAAGACTCGGAAGCCACAGGTGGTTCAACTTTTTGCACGGGTGCTGCCGTCAGCATGTCGTGTAGGGTTGTTCCCGCCGGCGGCGGGGGCGGGGGCGGCGGCGGCGCACCCGACGCCTTAGACGCTGCTGCGTTCTGCAGCGTTCTCTCCATCGTTTGGCCTTTGGCTGCTCGGCGCAGAGGCAGGATCCCTTGGAGAGAGCCAAAATAGTGTCAGCCGAAAAGACCGAATAGACAGGGACAGGAGAGTGACACTATTCTGAAAATAGTGTCACTCTCCTAATCATGAGCATGAAGACTAATTGTAGCTCTCCGTGCTGAGGTACACATCTACATAATAAGGGCCTCTAGGTCCTAGTCCAACAGAAGTCCAACCTCCAGGGTCTCCGCCACGACCACTCCCATGGGCTGACCCGTGGACTGCACCTCGTAAGACTTACAGTGGGCTTAGGTGCTAAGGGGTCCTTTAAAGGGTACCTATAAGGGCTTCCTTCATGGATTTATAGGGATGCTTTATGGCTTACAGTGAACCGCAGAGAGTTGGAACATGGATTTAGGATGATTAGTGCTCGGATTCCCTCTACTTTAACCTTAAGGGTATGAGGATAGTGATGTTCCAACTTTCTGACGTCTACTGTAGAGGGTCCATACCTAGGATGCCCAGTACACTAGGAATAGAAAGGGCTCCCTTTTTTGGTATGGGTAACTGTATAAGGAACCCAGGACCACAAAAAGGGAATAAAGGTACTACTGGGCATCCTAGATAATAATAATAAACCTAGTCATACCACCGCCCAGGCCTGCCACATTCCCTTAAATTAGGGGAAAATACCTTCAATCATATATGGGATACTTTTGGACGATGGGGCTCCGGTCCATACCCATACCCCGACCTGCCAACACCCTTTAAAATTGGGAAACATCCCTTAAGTCATGTTTGCGATCCTGCTATACTTTCAGGTATATCCCCTCATCAGGTAATCTGGGTATATACCACGAGGGGTTTCGAGCTCTGTGATTTAGGGACATAGGGTTTCGGGGTTTATGATGAAGATTTCGTTACGGCCAAGAGCATCTATACATACTACCATCATCGAGTTGGGGTCCTAATGGTTTATATGGACCTTCTGGGATACTTAGAGCATGGTTGAGTAACACGGCATTGCAAACTAGGTTAAGAAGTGCAGTTTCTTTTGGCCCTCAAGTTCATCTCCATCTCTCTCTGTGTCGGGTGCCGCGTTTTCCACATCGAGCGTGATGCAGGGAAACCTATGCATGCATATACATGTGTAAATACGTTTACGTGTAGACAGTCGTTGCCTTTTGGCAGGTGTGTCTGTGTACAAGCATAGACGGATACCATATCCCTAGGTATCTAAGGACTCATATATTAAGGCTTTTGGGCCCAAAGACCGTACTATGTAAGGCTTTTGGACTATTTTGATGCCCAGGGTATCAGGTCGGGATTATGCACGAATAGTTCCATCTCTCAGGGCTCGTACTTCGGTGCAACTCAGGATGCGGGATGCCAGGCTGGCCTACCCAGAGGCTCCATAGTAGTTCCTTTTTGGGATTAGCTTATAGGATTCTAAATATGAACCCCAAAAAGGAACTACTTTGGAGCCTTAGGCTAATATCAAGGTTGGAAGAAATTTAGGGAAACGTGGAGACGCCAGGCAACTAGAACTCTGTGGTATGATGGAATATGCTTACTTCGTGTTTGGATCTCGGGCCAAGGGTACGGGCGATTATAATGTAGCCACTGGTGCTGAAATGCTCTGTAAACATCCATATGTTTATGACTATATTAAACATAAACATATGGATGTGCTGGCTATGGCTAGTAGAACATGTTGTAAGCTCGAGAGGTACACCTCGAAACCAAATACAGACACAACGTGTTACGACATAGAACAAGATGATAGCGAACTCCAACAACGTGAGATACAGTACTATGCTACTATGTGCTACTATGTTATGCTATGTCAACAAACGACACTGTTACCTCGTGTAGTCGGTGCTAACACACCGGTTACACCATGCTAGAAAGTAAAAGGCACAGGCAGGGATGCCGGTTCACACACGCACACATAATATACAACGTTTTGTATGTAAAGTATGAGATATGTATGTATCTATATATATATACACACATCTAGTTGCCTATAATAGTACAAAGAAGCACACCGTCACACAGTCCCGCACTATCTGTATCTCCCAAGCCCGCCTCCTCCGTACGGAAGAACTGCTCATCCTGCCATCAGCTTTAAGTGGGTCAACCCGGCACTACCCTAATTCCAGGTATCTCCTTAGGAGGGTCGTGAATCTCCTGGGAAGAGTCCTTGAGTCTCTTTGGGGTCTCAGAATCCCTTAATTTTGAGGTTCCCCAATTTGTTAGGACCCTTAGGGTAAGCTCATCAAGGAACCCCAAACCCTTCAAACGGAACCCTCAACCCTTGAAACGGAACCCTAAGCCCCCCGCGTCCCCAAATCCCAAACTAAACCCTAAACCCTATTAGAACCTAAAACCCTAAACCAGAAGCCGGACGGATGTTGATTAAGGCATCGTATTATCTATATACATATATGTATATACATATACAAAGTCATAAAAGGCCCCTGAGAAGACTGATATGGGCATCTCAGTTTTTTCAGGCTACCCCGTAATATTAGGTCCGCCACAGAACAGCTTGAGGGATCGGGGCGTGTGTTGAACGATGAGTTCAAGGTGTAGGCTTAATCGTACCGTTTGAGAGCTTGGGTTTCAGGGCTTAGGCAAACTTGAGATATGGATGACAAAAGCTGATGGGGCTGAGCGTTTCCCGGATCCCTCGTGTCGGGTGCCCCTCTGACCCTAGACTATGGGAATTATGGTGAACTCCATATTTTGCGCAATGCAGGATTTCTAGCATCAACCGCATCAATCCCAACGACCGTAAAGATTATCAACAAAAACAATACCGTTCAAAGCAGTGAGCATGCGCTTAGGGCTTTGGTTTCGAGCTTGTCAAAGCAGGGTCCAACCCAAACCCTGACCTTAAACCCTGGGTGTCGGATCCCAACTGGATTCAAACACCCTGTACCCTCAGGACTACAAAAAGGGAATAAGGGTACAACTGGGCATCCTAGAGTCTGAAGCTCTAAACATTCCTAAACATCCCTAGTCAATGTAACGAAGTCGGGGTGACAACGTAGGCCGGGCCCCAGGTGTTCTGCTTCTCGCCTGGGTGAGGGGGGTCTTAGGTGATTTGGGGTTCACCTTTAGTCTCCGTTGTAGTTCCTTTTTGGGGTTACCTTTTAGGATCCTTAACATAAGATTGGTTAAACCAACAAAAAGGAACTACAATGGAGACTATAGGCAGGATGGAGAGTGTAGAGTGACTTTGGCGTTTATGGTGTAGGATGATGGGGAGAAACAGATGATGTCTAGACTCTAGAGTTTACTGTTCTGGGCTTCGGTCTTAGAGTTGAGGGATTTGGGTTTATGACTTGCAATTCGGGGATTCGGGTTTAGGGCTTCGGGTACGCTGATGAACCGTAGTACGCCTTCATCGCAACCCAGCTGTTAACGTACCGGCCTCTTTTACCACGGATATAGAACAGTGCTGAGATGTAGGACCGCTACAGGCCACGGCGTACTTCCCAGGCAACCGGACTTCCAGGGAGTTTAACGGGTTTGCTAAGTTGGTTTTGCGCGGAGTGAGGCCGTAGCTGGGTTGGGACAGAAATGAATGCCGGCCTTAGTCAAAAGGTGATATGAATAACAGCTTCCATGACAGAGCCCTTCCAGAACAGTCACAGAGCCAGCGAGAAAGCCAGGCCCGTCAAGAAAAAGCACAGAGACCTGATCCGTGTAGTATTGTAGGCGGGCGGCGTGCCCACAGGCCTCCGGGTAGTTGGCGGCGACCGCTGCGGCAGCAGACCGCATGTGATACTCCGCCCGCTGAAATGGCATCTCTGCCAGGACGTACTCCAAACAGGATACTTTGGCACTTTCACGGGCATCTCTCAGAAGTTCGGCAAATCTCCAAATCCCCAGCCTGTATGGACTGAGGGGGTAAAGCAGCTGCACTAGCCGCTTCCCCTCCCCAGCCTCCGGTCCAATGAGTCTTCATTCAAAGCACGACCGCGCAAGGCTTGGTCCTTTGCCGAAACCTTAAGGACGAAATGAACCCTAAAAGGGTTTAAGGTTCATATACCATTTAGGGATTCATAGTATATTATGGGTATAGTAGGGCCTCTACTTTTAAGGGTCACTTGGTCCTTCAGTCAAGAACGCTTTTTTGTTGTTCTCTCCGCCCCACCCCACACGCCCTGAAAGGAGCCCTCAAAGGCACCCCATTCGAGGAGCCCTTGAAGGAACCCTTGTTAATGAACCTAAATCTCCTACACCCTGAACCCAAAATCTCCTAAATCTCCTGAACCCTAAGCCTTACCAGGACCCCCCAAGTACCCCTTAATAGAGCCCTTACGGTCCTTAAGAGTGGGTATTTAGGGCATATTAAAGGGTAGTTGGGGGGGTCTAGGCAAACCCGAAACCCTCAACCCTAAGCACTATGACGCACATCCTCGGGTCTCGACTCACGTCAGCGCCGGTGAAGACCTGCGAGCAAAGGTGATTTAGGGTTTGGGGGGTTTCAGGGTTGAGGGTTTATAGGATATAGGATTTAGGGTTTAGCGGTTTAGGGTTTAGGGGTTTAGGGTTTATCTAGAAGCATTTTATCGAGTCTTTCCTGGGCTCCTACACCACTTTGAGGCTTTAAGGGCTTTGCAAGGGGATAATACGGTTGATGATATAAATTCTGCATGACCCTGATATAATTCCCATAGTCTAGGGTCATAATGGTAATGCAGGATTTCTATCATCAACCGTAGTGTTCTTGCAGTTAGGGTGTTGGGTTGTAAATGTGTCGTTCAGCGGGCTTAGTGTTTCAGGTTTCTTTACGTAAGGGCTTACGGCTTGGGGTCTACAGTTCGATAAGATATCAGGACGGTTAAGGGTTTAGGGTTTAGGGTTTATGTGACAGTTTAGGGTTTAGGGTTTAGGGTTTAGGGTGGTATGTAGGGCTAAAGGCGAAAGAACACGCCTGCAGGGCTGCATGTTTTCTCTTTGGGTGGCCCCCCTAACCAGGATGATGTCCTCCGCGACCGGATTTGGCAAGGGACTGAAGCCCTAAACCCTAAACCCTACCCTAAACCCCTAAACCCCAAACCCTAAACCCGAGCAGCATACCCTGAAAGATGTGCTGGGCCAGGATTCGAAAAGCCGGTCTAGGAAGGTACTTTGGGGGACTTAAAACTAATTACCTATCGTATTTTTGGAGGTTCCGAACTGTAAGATATGTAGAGTATAGCGGGCCCCAAAACCCTATTCTATGTGTTAAGGCCCCTATATTACCTTTACGCTTCATGATGATTCGTTCTGTAGTTTCCCTGTGTTGCACTGCTTTGGTCCTAACTATTCTGTTGCGTACTTACTTGTCTAGTACCCGTCGAACTAAAGGCTAACACTCGGGTTTACAATAGTGTATGCAGTAACCCAGCATCTTTCAGGGACTAGGGTCTACCCATTATCCAACTAAGTATGTGTGTTGGAGCCTGTAACCCTGAACCCTAAACCGTTGTAAGCTGAAGTCAGATTTGCAAGAAACAAACCCTGTAGGCCTGTTCAGGATGCGGTTTTCGGCACACCCTCAATCCAACAAATAAAACCTTAAACCCGAAACTAAGCCCCAATTTCGCAACCTCCAGGAAAGCCGACGCTCTAGACCATAGATCCTAATCCACGAACCCCGAACCTTATACCCGAAACTCTGAACCCTGAAGCCCTATAACATCCCCTAGAATTCTGCAGGTTTGCTTAGAAGACCCCTATTATAGGGGCCTTCATAATTACCATTACCAATACATGGTGGGTTCCTTATTCTAATTAACCCTAAACCCTAAACCCTAAACCCTAATTAAAGTGTAACGGGCCCCAAAACCCTGTTCTGATTGTTAAGGCCCCGATATTATGAAACCGTCTCATTCTGAGTCCCCTAAGACTCCAATATCCCTTAACTGAGGAGTATACCTTAAAGTATAGTAGGATTCGCAATATGATTTAAGGAATATTCCTTCATTCAGGGATATTGGCTAGGTTGGCCCCTCGAAGCCTCTGAAAAATATTCGTAAACAAGATCCTCTTAACCCCCAAAAGGGAAAAATAAAATGTCCCAAGGGCCTACCTAGTTGGAGTCTCTGAGTGTGTCCCACCTGGACGACACCCGGCAAAGCCTTAGCAGCGGAGGTGTCAATGGACCTCGGCCCGGGTTCTAGCTTCTGAAAAGGGTTCCTTTAAGGGTTCCTTTAAAGGATCTATAAGGGGTCTATAAAGGTATAGTCTGAAAAGGGTTCATTTAAGGGCTCCTTTAAGGGTTCTACAGGGGAATAAGAGTTTAGGGTTTAGGGTTGGCTCCACGTGATGTAGAGGCCTAGCTAACTACCAATTTTATTCTTGGGGATCCTCTAAACAGTCAGGTTTTCGGTGGTTACAGTAGAGATTGAATAGGGTTTTGGGGAGCGCTCTACTGTAATTACAAATATTGAGGACCCAAAATAAAGTAGGTAATGAATTACGCTTCTATATTATGCAGGGGCTTGGAGCTCAGGACTCACTGGCTTCAGCATGTCTTTGACGCAGCCCTTAAATCATAGAGGCCCCGCATGTGCTCTGCTCGTGCCGCCGATGACCTCTGATCACATCTGCGCGCGACTGTTTTGATGCTCTGCAGACACATCGGCCGGCTTGGAAATCACCGGAGGAGTCTTGTGTAGCAGTGGTGTAGGAGTTTGCGAAAGTAGGGGGAACCGTAATGATCTGGAACCCATGCCGGATGTCAGACATGAACAAGGGGGTACTTACTGATGCCAAAAAATTACTTCTTTACATCGAAAGCCTCCTTCGAAACCTTCTGAAAATAAATGTCTTACGAAGGGAATCCTGCTCTCGCATATTTCCATGCAGAAGCCGCAGGAAGTTGCCCAAAGATTTCTTCGCCTCGCCCAGTGGCGAAGATAGGTAGAACAGGGTTTCGGTGCAAGGAACAGAAACACATCCCATCATCCCAAGAACCCTAGACCCTAAACCCAGCAGTAGCGTTGGTTACTCCGGGGGCCTAGACCCCGGACAAACCCCCAAATCCTCATTCCTAATTAATGGCCCTGTAAGCACCGCCCCCCCGCAACCCTAAACTCTGGACCCTAAAACCTGTTAAACTCTACAAGTCTTATAGTACCCTTTCAGATCCCTTAAAGGGACCTGAACCCTAAACCTTATCTATCGGATTATGATCCTCTACTCCAATATGAGCGACTTCCCTGCCCCTGCAAGCACTCTGCCTTCTGCAGGGCCCTTGGGGATAGCGGTTGTTCGTCGTGACTTCGCCGGGCTCGCAAGAGGACCGAGAAACGCTGTTTCCGTTAAGGATGCTAAGTTACTGAGACCCATCAAGAGAACTATTTTGAGAGCCTTGCTTGGCACCCGGCTGTCTTCGTGGGTAAGGTCCATATACCCTACCTTTATGGAATTTGGCCCCCCAAAACCATACAGGGAATGGTCTTTTGGGAGCTAGTCATTATGGTAGTGCATATGGAATATTTACGTCAGGGCGCCGAACCGCCCGGTGCCTCGATACTAGGTTTCAGTGGTTTAGGTTTAGGGGTTTAAGGTTTAGGGTTCATTTCAGTGAGCTGTTAATGTGCAGAGATCTCAGTGAGCTGTTAATGTGCAGAGATTTCGTTGCTGGATATTGCTACGAACGACATTATTGCAATGCTTTGTAAGCAGGCGTAGTATAGCCATGCGGTGTTGTTGCAAACGCCAGCCTCGCTAAGAATGTCGCTCCTGCTCTTCAAAGCACTTGATTTTCGTGTTGTTGCCCGTATCGCTGGCACCGAGTCTTCTTTATCATTACTTCTGCGACCATCACTTGCCAGGTCCTCTTGCTAGCAGTCGGTACGGCAAAGAAGGAAACTGAATTTACCTCGCATCTGGAGACAGGGCAGCCCATGTCGGCTGCAGCTGCAGAGACAGGACCACGGCGGCCAAATGTTCAGAAACATATATGCATGTTTATATGTATATAGCTATTAATACTTGTTAAATTAAATAATTAACTATATATAGCCACACCCAGGCGAAAATCTTACAGAATGGGGCTTGAACACGAGTATCCATCATATATGTAGACCCCTCTATTGGCAACCCCCTACCATAAAAGGATCACAGCGAGGGCCCTACAAAAGTTTGGGATCTTTCCCTGGGCATCAAAATAACCCAAAAGCCTTGTATAGTATGGTCTTTGGGCCCAAAAGCCTTAATATATGAGTCCTTAGATGCCTAGGGTTTCAAGGATTGGTTGAAGGTTTGGTTTCTTGCAGCTCCAATAACCTACCATCTTTTTGGATATGCTCGTTACTGCTCAGCCTGATGTTCCTTTGCGGTTTAGGGTTTAGGGACAGTGTTGAAGTTGTGAGGGTACTTCTTGGCTAGATTCGATACTGCCGGGGCCTCAACTCAGGAATATTATTGGTCTCAAGCGACCTAATGAACCCTAAACCCGAGACCCCGACCAAACGAAATCCAGCAGCTGGCAGCATCCCTGCTTCAAGGGTGCACATGCTGAAAACTTAACCTGGAGTCGTTCGAAAGTAGACTTTTGCCTGTGCGGAACCCGGATAGTTTTTGGAAGGGTTGGACCATGCAACACACCCAAGAAACGGAACAACTCCCCGCTTGAAATGGACGACGCTCGCGGTTGCGTGCACCTCAGGACCACCGAGATTTCGCTGGCAGCCAACACTTTAGGAATTGGAAAAGCAGGCATCAGGCTTACGGCGTTCAGGGTTTCTAAACTGGAGGAACTGAAGCCCTGAACATCACTCAGTCGAACCCATGACAACCAGCAGCAGAAGTAAGACAAAAAAACACAAATACGTGTGTTGATGCTGTGTTTTTGCGCAGCAAAGCAAACCAAGCCTTCTTGTAGGGACTGATGCATTCTGTTGCGTTTAGAAACTGTCTTCTTCTCTGTCTGCTACTGAGTTGTGCTACTGCCACTGCGAAGTACGACTTCGACTACGACGCGGAAGACGGCAACGAGGACGACGACGGCGACCCCACTGCTGCTTCCACCATACTGCTCCTGGTGCTGCTGCTGTTGCTAGTAATGGGATGCCTTGCTCCGGCCACACAACCCACACCTCGCCCAAACCCTCAGCCCTAAACCCTAAACCCCTAAACCCTAAACCCCTAAACCCTCAACCCTAAACCCAAAAGTCCAGTGCAGATCAGGAGCAGTAAACGGCAGCTACACCGCACCGGCCTCTGGGAGGAAAAATGGAAATATACTTCACAAGGACCCTTAGGGGGGTTAAGGGGAAGGGGGGTAGGGGGCATTAATAAGTATAAGAAGGACATAATAGGGCCAATTTAAGGAAGTATAGTCCGGCACGCCCGCCCCCTACCCTCCTAAGGGTCCTTATGAACAATTTTTGGATTGTGGTTTAACGCGAACATTGCAGCTATGCAGTACTTAGCGAACCCTTAGCAAAAAGTGTGATTCTAGCTGTTTCTTGGGGATTATAGTAGCCAAAGTTTGACAACCATTTCTAAACCCTAAACCCTGAAGCAGCCCAGTGAGGCAGCCCGTAGGTTTGAAAGTCCTCTGCTGGTCTGCCAACTCCCGCAGAGACGACAAATTCCCACAGGCAACCCTCAACCACCCTAAGGGTCCATGTGCCCAAATAGTACGTAATTTTGATTGTATATACTTTGGCTTGTAGAGGGAATACTTTAAGGCCAACGTATATACTATTTGGGTACATGGCCTCTCAGGGCAACATATCCCCAACACTAACACAAACACCAATCCAAATAAAGAGCGGAGTACATCGTGGTAACCTTTGGTTTGAGCCCCCTCAGACCATGCAGAACCCCACATATCAAGCCGAAGCAACCTTCTAAACCCCTCCGAAAACCGAGTTTCATCAACCTTTTCTAAACCAAGTATGCCTACAGTATCCATTGTAGTTCCTTTTCGGAGTTACCTTGAAGGAACCTACACATATTTATATATATATATATATACACAAAAACTATTTGGTTACACCAACAAAGGGAGCTGCAATGGAGACTGAAAGCGTAAACCCTAAACCCTATAACCTAAACCCTAAACCCTAAACCCGTCCCTATGGCCTTCTTCAAGGCCGTCGCGAGCTGGCGAATGTGCTCGGGACCTGAGTAGACTTTGGCGCAGCATGGCCCCGGTTCAGGGTTTTATGGTTTTAGAGTTTAGTTGTTTAAGGTTTAGGGTCTAGTTTTCATGGTTTAGGGTTTAGTTGTTTGGGTTTCGCTTTTAGGGTTTAGGGACTATACCCGCCCTCAGAACCATAATCAAAATAATAGCTTGTTTTTCAAATTGTCCGGGTTTTATTTTAGACAATGGAAAACTAATTGCTAAGGAGACTAAGTGGTGCTTATGTTGTTTTCAGGGCTTGGGGGTTAGGCTTTTAGGGTCCTGGGGTTTGGGGTTTAGGGTCTAGCCTAGGGCTTGTAAGGTTTAGGCTGTTGAGTGTTCAGGCTTATGGCTTCAAGGACATGCCTAACTTTAACCCGAAAACTTTCGAATCAGGAAATGTGTGTTCGAATGTGCACCCAAACTGTCCAAAATCACTCAATTAAGCATCATGCCTTGAATTTTATCGGGCATCCTACTAAGTCTGATTTAATAAGCATCGGGTATCTTCCGTATTCAGCAGATATTGGACGGTCTGGACGGGCAGAAAAACATTGTTCCGTCGATAACAACTGCACGTATGGATACTCGTATGTTACCAGCCCCATCCACACCGCGATGGATCTTGTTAGAGTTTCTCGGGGAGTATGTCGGCCTTCGTGACTGCTGAATGAAATCCAAACCTAAGGGTCCATGTACCCAAATAGTATATATTTTGGCCTTAAAGTACTCCCTGACTCCCTACATAGGCACATTGGGCCCAAAGTATATACTACTTGGGTACATGGACCCTTACGGAAAGAGCCGGGGCCCGAGTGAAGTTGAAAATCCATTTCGGACACATCGCATGCCAGGGTTAGCCCGCAGGTCGTGAGCCGTGGCTGAACCCAGAAAGGAGGACCCTAAACCCTAGAAACTACCTAGAGGCTCACACCCTATCCCTTTTTTTGATTACGTACTTTTCTAAATAACAGATCTTAACTGAAGAAGTAGGTACATATAAAAAGGGGTAGGGTATGAGCCTACAGGTACTACGGCACCTTGCATTGCAAGCAAGGCCTTGGGAAGCAGGGAACAGAATTGGAGATCCGCACAACAAAAGAAGCCGCAAAATGTCGCAAGACAACATGACATATTTTTGTCCACGTACCCAAAACCCGCAAAGGAACACCGACGACTGCAAGAAGTCTCTAGCCTCCGTGGGGTTGCGAGTGAGGGCTTTCAGACTTACGCGAAAAACTGACCCTAAGGGTCCAAGTGGTCCTTATTTACGGTAGTTGATACCCGAAAGGGCCCTGAAGTCCGAGAATAGGGAGTATACTTGGACTCTCCGGATGAGCAAGATGCTGCAACGCGAGCTGCACACAGGTTAAAGAGGCTAGGAGCCGGAAGCAGCCCTAAACATAAGTAGGAGTCAAAGGACTCTGCCTATGCGGTTCGCGCCACCAGCCCAACTCTCATGCAATAACCCTAAACCTAAACCCGAAGACCCCTAAAGATCCCATGTATAACCCTTGCGGGAGCCCTTAAAGTAACCGTAAACCCCAAACCCCAAACATAGACCCGAGTCCCTCCGCCCTAGTTGAACTGTCTGGTGCTTGAATTCTGGGATCCTGAATGTCATGGGGGAAAAGGAGGGACCCTTAATGAGGACCCCTAGGTATATACCCTTAATATAGCTCTTATATACCCCTTATATAGCCCATTATAGGGTAGGGGTCCACATTAAGGGTCCCTCCCTTTCCCCTTTGAGAATGGGGCCGAAAGGGGCTGAATATAACTCCACAGCCCGTTACTCCCCCTAGTGCTCCTAAGATTCCCTGGTACTCTGCTCCTTGAACCACCCTCCCTGGACCCTTAACCCTAAACCCTAAGCACCTTAACTCTAAAGCCTAATCCCTCCAGCAAAAAAACCAAAGGGTCCGAGGTATTGTTATTGGGAATACTTCCCCAAATCATAATCGTAATTCTACTTATAGAAACCCTACATTCTACTATATTCCTTTTGGGAATTAAATCTCTCAGTGAGGAGCAGTTGGGCCCGACGTCCGCTCGCTGGCGGCCCCACCAGAAGTCCTGACAGACCCAGAGACTCGAAATCAACAGAAATAAAAAACTGCACCTTAAATGGATCGCGATCGGTTTAGGGTGTATAGGGTTCACCTTAAAAGGATCTTCATCTAGCCTAGAGATGAGATGCCTCTTGAAGTAAAGGAGTATGTCTGGGCTAGGGAGTTCAGGGAATACACCGAAACTCACAACCATTCCATGGCATCACAGAGCCCTGCCCAAGCCCTAACCCCTAACCCCTAAACCGAACCCTGCTGCCGGCATAGAACCCCTTAACAGAGCACTTCTCTCGGCCTCGAAGAAGTCCCCCCCCCCCCCAGAACCATAAAAAAAATAACATGCTTAATACTCTCTTAGGTTCTTATATGAAAAAACGAACCACAATTCGTAAGGAGACGATCGCGAAGTAGTGCACCCTTACACCGAACCCGTGAATCCTTCAAGCAAACCCTGGAACCCAACAGCTACCCTAACCGTCCATGTGCCCAATTGGTGCATACTTTGGCCTTAAAGTAGTCCCTATACTTGAAGGATCATGGGACTTAGTAACTAGGGTTATACGTATAAAAAGGCAACTATACTTATAACCCCAATTAAAGTACTTATAACCTTACTTACTAAGTCCCATGATCCTCCAAGTATAGGTACTTTGGGGCCTACGTCAAGTTATACTATTGGGTACATGGACCCTTGTTGGTATTGAAACAAGAAAAATAGTACAGTCCTGATTGTCCTGTGTTTGAAATGACCCAGGCCTTGCAAAGGGCATCTACCGTAATTCAGATTAGGGATCCTGCTAATTCTTGGTCAATGTATATACTCTAATTAATGCTGTCGCTTGGTGTTGGGGTCTATATTATTAGGTGGTGGGGCCCAACCGGGGGGGGGCGCCAACTTATGACTCTCCATGCCCAAAATCTTCCGCGCTGAACCTTTCGACCGAGAGACCAAATGTTCGAGGCCATAAGCGGGAGGACCAACTGCTACATGCAACAACCGTGTTAACAGTGATCATAAGAACGACAACATTGACGGGACAGTAGCAAAACATAGAGTCGCCATAAACCAGACAATAACATTACTCTAATTTAGCAGTACGTGGTGCGAACAACAGAAGCAAAGGACAAAGCTGATAGCAATAAACCCACATACCTGTACCCATAATCGTTTGTAGCATATACATGATATTAACAATATTAACACTGATAAGTGTGAGATGTTTCCCTCAACACAAATAGCCCAAAGCTGGTATTATTTGTTATTTCTGGACTTTAGACCCCCCCTCCAAGTAGGTACTATTTGTATACTTGGAAGCTTAACCCGCTTAACCCTACGCCCGAAACCATAAAATCCTATGGTCCGAAAGCCCTAAACCCTCAAGCCCCATACGCCCCCCAGGCCCTAAACCCTAAGCCCCTACACCCCAAAACGCCTAAACCCAAACCCCCAAACCCGAAACCCCTAAACCAGAGAAACCCTAAACCCTAAACCCTAAACTCGAAACCCTGCAAACCCTAAGCCCTAAACCCTAGGCTTCTGAAGCAAATCCGCAGTCCTTCCAGTTATCCAACACATCGCCCTTGTTGAAGGGGCTCTTTTTGGACCTGGAACCCCAGAGGGTCCACAAATACCTACTTGTCGGGTATCATGGGGAACTAAAGTTTAGCCTTTTTGGGTATGTAGGGATTATATAGTCCCAGATTCCATATATAGGATGCCCAGTAACCTAGGAATGACAAGGGCTCCCTTTTCTGTATTGGGTAACTTTTATAATAAGGAACCTAGGACTAGAAAAAGGGAGTAAGGGTACTGCTGGGCATCCTAGTATACCAACATTATGGAACTAGGTCCCAGAAGACCATCCCTATCATGGCTTTGGGGACGTATAATTTCATAATGGTAGTATATATGGACCCTCTAGGAAGCCGCATCGGTTTGGGGGTTTAGGGGTTCAGCGCTTAGAGAGTTTCGGGCTTAGGCGTTGAGGCCGTACAGCCGCAGCTTAGAGGTTTAATCAGGAGTTTGGGGTTTAAGGGTTTAGGCCGTTTAAGCCGTAGCTTAGAGAGGTTTAATTAGGAGTCTACCTTAACCTACCACAGCCTACTTTTTGTAGGATCCTTATAGATTCCATATTAGGCGTTCCAATAAGAACCTACAAAAAAGTAGGGTTTGGTAGGTTCAGGTAGGGCTTCAAGGGTTTAGGGTGTAAGCTTTGAGGCATCCCAGCGGCCGGGGATCCGCAACAAAATCAAATCTCGACAGGGGTTAATCATAGGGACTCAACCTTAAACCCCTAAACCCGATATATATAATAAGAACCCTTCGGGGGTAGGGAAATACCTATGATAAGGACCTAGTAGGGCCAATTTGAGGAAGTAGTCCCCTACCCCCCTCCCGTACCCCTGTAAGGGTACCTATGAATTAGGGTGTATGACAAGCCCCTGAGACCCATGATGAAATCTTCAACAACTCACTCTTTCTTCGGGTTTATGTTGTAGCAATCATGAAGATAAAACTCCTCAGAAAAGCCAGTTATAGATAGGGAAGGGTTTGTGATTAGGGATTAGGGCTTGGTGTTGTTCGATCAATACCTATAGTCTCCATTGTAGTTCCTTTTTTAGGTTAACCAGCTTTATGGCAAGGACCCTATAATAGAGATTTTGGTTAACCAAAAAAAGGGAACTACAATGGAGACTATAGGAAAAAGACGCTTATGCAACTTGGTGCAAGACTCCATCCACAGTCCGGTATTTGCTGGGAGGCCGTTGTGCACCCCCAAGGTGCTGCAAATACACGCAAGAATGACCGTACAGCCAACACTCCAAAACACAGGGAACACCAGCAGATTCCACAACTCCTCGTTTAAGGAAAATATTGTTTTTTGAAAAAATTCTTTGTTGTCGAGGACAACCAAATCTTTGGATGTTCCAGCATTTTGGCAGCATTGACCATAGACTTGACTGCCATGTTGCATGTATGTGCTCGTATTGAGGGGAATTTATAGGGTTTTCGCGTGAATTGCGGGCAGGCACTGTGAGTTTTCAGTATGCTGGACTTGACATGGGCAAGCGTGCAAAAGCTGCAGAAACACCTCTGCCCGGCGTTCCCTTCGGCAAGGGTTACCTGGCATGGTTTACGAGCGTGAGGTGTCTGCCATTCCGAAGGGTTCAAGGAGTCCTTAGCTATGGCTTTTGATACAAAAATATGCACCAAAATCCTCTTATTCATGGCTTTCGATACCTAAAAAGGCTCTAACCAAATCCTTTTATTCATGGTTTTCGATACCAAAAACAGCCCCAACTTCCTCTTATTCATAGTTTTCGAAACCTAAGCAAGGCGGAGTACTTCGGTTGATGATATAAATCCTGCATGACCCATAATAAGGAATATACACCATAATTCCCATACTTTAGGGTCATTAAGGTAATGCAGGATTTTTATCCTAAACCCTAAACCCGCTATAGATCCCTTAAAGGAACCCCTTAAAGGTGTTCTTATAGATCCCCTTAAAGGGGACCCTAGGATTTGTATCATCAACCGTTCGGCCCTCAGGGCATAGCTTCCGAATCGTTTCGGCGGCGTCGACGGCATTTCCGGGATGCAGTTGGGCTCTCCCGCGGTGCTGCAAATACAGGGTTTTTTAGGGTTTGGGGGTTTAGGGGCTTAGAGGTTCAGTTTAGGGCATCAGATTTTGGCCGTGTAAAACCTTAAGCCTAAGGGTCCATGTATCCAAATAAGCTTCTTTTGTGGCTTCCTTTAGAGCGTTCCGACAAGGTCGCTACAAGGCTGTAGGGTTGAAGGGTCCATGCACTCAAATAGTACATACGTTGGCCTTCAAGTACTCCCTCTACTGGGGCCAAAGTATATAGTAGTTATTTGGGTACATGGACCCTTAGGGCTAGACCCTGACCCTGAACCCTAAAAACCCCAAACCCATTCCGGGTGCCTGGTGCCGCATGCATCTTTCACCCACATGTGGCTGTACCGATCGGCATTCATTGTCCTTGGCAACTTTAGGCGGTTGAAACTTATTAGGGTTTAGCTGTCTAGGGCCCACGGTTTGGGATGGTTTGGTGTTAGGGTTTCAGCAGCCACTGGAGCGCAATCGAGGAGCCGAATATTTATCTTGAAAGCTTCCGTATCCATCTTATAAATAAATAAATATATATATATATATGTATAAAGTATACACCTACTTGTTATATTAAGGGGTTATAATACCCCCAAAAACATAACAGGTTACCCACCTATCACTAGGCACAGACAGATACATACATATATATATATATACACACACACATAAACACAGACTGTATACCATTTAGTTTCGTTGTAGCTGAGACCATGTATCGACTACTCATATCTGACAGCTCTGAATTCCAACTGTTGCTTCCTTTCAACGAGTCTTCGATAACGGTAGTATGTTCATCTTACTTGAGAAAATCCATGCCAATATGAAATGTGACATTCTGCAACCCCATACGCCTTCAACATCCAAGTCCTGATGAAAAAGCAGCCGCACGCTCTGATAAAACCTAATCAGCCGAATCGGGAAAGCCTCAACCACTCCATGAATGGAAACACTGCCTACCTATCGGCCTACAGACGAAGAGTAGCAGTTGTGCACTTCGGGCTACATACTCCCCCAATAATGAGCCACAGGAAGAAAACATTAAACTTTCCGATTCCTACTAAACTACAAGAGCGCAAGAAGCTTAAAGGTTGGGTATTGGAGCACTTCGGGCTATGTGTGAAGTTAGGAATGGCCTTCGGTGCTGATGAGCTTTCCGTGAAGCACTACCTATAGTCTCCATTGTATAGATAATTGTTAAGGCCCCTATACTGAATCCTAATAAGAGCCCTTAATGCCTTGTAGTAGCCCTTCCAGACCCCTTTAAAGGAACCCAATCTACTATATGAGCACATGGAAACTTAGGGACAGGCAACAGTGTCAATCAAATTCCGGAGCCTTTACCTGGACCCTCACAGGTAGACCATTTAGCTGGACTTGTTTCCTTGCCCAGAGGGTCCAAGCGCTCTTTATTATAAGACTTGGCCTTGTTAGGTATCTCAAAATCCATAAATAAGCACTACTTGGACCCTTAGGGTCGCACAAATCCCCATAACTATAGGAGCTGCCTGTAAAAGCTGAAAATTTCCAAACATGTACCAGGATTGAGTACGTGATTTTATGCATCAACAAGCTACTACAAACAACTTGTAGAATCTACAGGGGCGAAGCGCGAAACTTGCCATAGGATTTCACTGACACCTCAGTTATGAGTTATGCTCAACCTTGAATCCGTAGCACAACTGAGTAGAGGTATGTTTGGATTCCTCAGAGGGGCCCGTGAAAGTTGAGGCTTTGTCTTGAGGGTTTAGGGTTTAGCTGTTTAGCTGTGAACATTTCCGACAGCTTGACGCTTTACTGTGTGCTTCAAGATTTAGTGATGCGGGGTCAGGACGCCTGGCCTGCTCCAGCAATCCTCACTACCGATTAAAGAGAGCACACCGACCGCCGAAAAAAGACAAAATACCTTCACATGGATGAGGTCCTGGCTCATTCACCGTCCAGTTGAGACCTGGGTGGAAGACAAGATCAGAATCTTCACCCTGACTCCTAGATCTACCCACGAAACCTCAAGCCCATTACCACGAGATTCCTTAACTTCTCGAAGCTGACCAGAGTCAATCACCCCCACACGAAATATCAACTAACTGCCAAAGCTAAACCCTAAACCTTATAAACCTTAAATCTAAAACCCTAAACCCTAACCCTAAACCCTAATCCGTGACTCGCTACCCCCCCCCCCCCCCCCTCAGAGACTGAAACAAAAACAAACTCATTCAGAAGCTGTAGAAGTACCCGCTGTATGATTTAAGGTATATTCCGTATCTACGGGGTGTTCAAGCCTCTAATTCCTGAAGGGCACCAAAAGCCTATACAAAGAGTGGTCTTAGAGTGGCTCAGAATCTGAAGTCACAATCCTTGCAGACCAGGTTGCTGATCAGGGTTGCCTGCTGTGCCAGCAGTTGGAACACCATGGCCGAAGTGCCCATGTTCACCAAAGTCACCTTGCTGTTTTTGTGTGTTTGAAGGCCTTTTTTGGTGACTGCTGGCGCTCCCACCAACCTTGTTAGGTAGACATGAACGGCAAAGTTGTTGTTGACATTGTTATATAGGTTCAGGGCTGAGAAGGGCTTAGACAAGTAAGCGTGTGGAGAATCTCAACCACACTGGTCTACCCAAACCTTACCTCGTTATCGCTCATCCGGGAGACTATGCCGAGAAGAGGGTTGTACTCACGGCTTCTAGCCGAAAGCCCTCGACCGAAACACCTCAATAGCCCCATAAAACGACTAAAGTCTTATTTAAACCCTTAAAACGCTAAATCCTAAACCCTGAACCCAAAAAAAACTCCTCGACCAACCCTATGAGCCGTGTAGGTTGAAGCTAGCCTCTCATGCTGAGCACGCGGCCACAGTCATCAACGGATACGTCATCACAGCTGTCGGGAACATCACGGCCTGGCTATCTTTGTGTGGCACATGCTGTTTGTGTACACATACATGTGCGCATAATCATAGATGCAAATATGTGTGTATGCATATTATATATATATATACACACATGTATTAGTGCATACGAACGAGCCGTTCTCTAAGAATAAAGATACACACCTACACGTAGACACGTGTATGCACATACCATGCAAATGGAGCTAACACATGAAAACATATGCGGGGTGGAGTGTACACGCGCACGGTTCACCGTAATCCTCAAGGTCAGGAGACTTTATACCCGACGACCTCAACTCGCCAGAGTGGCCATGTTGTAGGGCAGCCAGAAGATGTCGTCGAGGTCATGTGGGAAGCCGATGTCCCTGCGCAAGTTCAAGGGTTTGAGATTTAGGGTGAAGTGTAAAAATTAGGGTTCACGGACGGATTCTACGGAAAGATACTACCTGGGCGATTCACCCTTTCTTTGCCAAACACCATGCTACTCTGAAATTATGCCAACCTTACAACCGTGATTAACAAGACGGGGGATGTGAGAAACGTGCGCTGGCCATCGTTTCAATCGAGCCTTCCTTCGTTTCAATCCCGAAGCGCGACATGCCCGTCCCGTAGGTAGTCACCAGCAAAAATTGAGTCTAGGGTCTCGAAGTTAAAGAGGGGGAGGCGTGAGAATGTTGCTGCATGCTGCTGACGGCGAAGCTCTGCGACGGCGGAAAGCCCTGCGCAACGCACGAGGCTTTAGCCTACCCAGCCCCCACATATTAATCCGAAACCCTAAACCCCATTTGCCACATATTGGGTTTGCAAACTGCGTCCGAGATTCCCATGCCAGAACCAAGACAGCACATCACGAAGAGTAGCAATTGCCACAAACCAACGATAGCAGCAGAGCTAAAAGGATCTCAGCTGTTTTTTTTTCGTCCTGAGTTAGATTGCGATAGCTCTGCTTATGTGCGACCGTTGCTAAACCCTAAACCGTGTCAATGCTCGCAATGCACTGTGCGTCCATGGTCACTGCGATGTCTGCAGTCATGGTCATCATGAAGATCCGTAGCGCAGTGCTTGTCGTTAGTACCCGTAGGCCCAAAGGTAGTTCCTTTTTGGGATTACCTTATAGGATTCTGTATATGAACCCCAAAAAGGAACTACTTTGGGGCCTTTGGGTAGTTTCATCTATAGGTCGTCACAAACACAATCAAATCATTACCATCATCATTATCATCATTATCATCATCATGGTGACACAACCCCAATTTTTGAAAGCATGAACAGCTGCATCATCGCCAAGCCGTGATGATGATTCTGGTAAGCATTATCATCAATGCTGGCACGTATCGCTGTAGCCATGTTGACACTCACTACAAAGCCTGAGCTGGATTCTTTCTTCAATGACCCTCAGACTAAACACGAAAAGCCTGAACCCTAAAACCTTAAACCATAAAACTACGGCGGAAACAAGGAACCCCGGGCCTGTACGCCACAACGGCCTGGGGCTGGGATAGGCAAGCAACTGCATGTGGGGCTTCTCTACTATACCCCCCTTAGAACCATACTAAACATAAAAAACGACAATGTTCTCTTGGGTTTATATGAACAAAAAATAGGAAATAAGTTAATATGGAGACTATAGTCTACACTGAGGCCTGAAGAGTCCCGCTTGGGCTTCCTTATTGATTTTGAACCACTGAAACATGCCAAAATTTTGAGGACCCGGATTCAGAGTTGAACTACTCGCATGCCGTATACAGGTATACAGCTGAGGTTTGCGGCAAAAAGCTGCAAAAAGAATAACGTGTCGTGTAGACGCTGACTGCTTGGTCATGAGTACATGCTAATGGTTTAACCTGCTCGCAAGCACATCGCGCGAAACAATGTCGCCGACATAGAGCACCAAGTATCCGAACTCGCAACCATAGAAAACCTAGTAGAACCATGCCCGTACTATAATATACACCTGAAGGAGTTCGGGCTTTACCGTAGTTCCAGAAAAGCACATCTTACAGAAACCATACAGGAACCTTTAAACCGACTTCCAAAATCCCCTTCCCACAGCCAGGCGACGCTGATGCCGATGTAGCACAGCTGCGTGAGCGGCTCTATCGCCGCCAGAAATATGAAGCGCCGATGGTTGTTCCGCCCTGGAGAGCGAAATTCCAAGGTCGAAGCCCAAAACTTCAAGTCAAGCTCTAGCAGGTCTGGGGCTTCGGTACGGCAGACACCCATCGTTGTATATCCCAAAAACACTTGGAACCATAGATGACCACGAAGAAGAGCTGAAATGGACAAATGCGTGCAGTCTTTCTCAGGGTCTTAGATTGACAATTGCTTGCGGGTCGCAACTGGCATGCTCAGCTAAACCCGAACCTTGCTTGGCAAAGATGACTGGCTGGCAGCAGACTTGCCAAAGCAACCCGATTGAAAAGGCAAGATATTTCGTGGAAAGGCTTCTGACTCCGCCCAAACATGCATCTTTTCAAGATTAAGGCGTATACTTGAGCTTCAGGATTCAAGCTTCAGCATTCGGCGTTTTGGTGAATCTACGTGGTAATGCTGTTCGGGAGCAACAAGCAGCGCCGTCATGCCCCATTGAAAAGCTGGTGAATAGACTGGATAACCTTCAGAAATCATGGTCATTATCATCGCCACCATTAGCATCGTCATGAGCATCAACATTCTCAGAACATTAACTTCACAGTCATCGTCATCACCATCCTCACCACCATCGTCATCACAATCGCCACTATCATCAAAACCGTCATCATCAGCAACAGCATCGTGTTGAAGCTTGGGCAATGTTTTCCATCTGGGTCTTGACGCCGAGGTCGCTTCCGAGAGCTGAGAAACTCGTACATGTCAGCATCTGCCTCCTCAGCGGCGCGCTCCTGCAGTTCCTCTTGACACGATTGGAAGAATTCAAAGTCTGCTTCCATCAAACATTTCAGAACCTTCCGCTGCCTCTCACCATTGCCGGATTCGATGCATTTGGTTACAGCAGCCATGAATACGGTCTCTGCTGCGCATGCGCCTCTCACAGATGCCCTTGCGCTGATCAGCAACTTTACACATTCCGCGTTTGCCTTGTCGACTGCAACCATCAGGGACGTCCTCGTAGAATAGTCAGATAGATCCACGATGGCTTTTGCATCGATCAGAAGAGCACAAACACCACTGCATGCTGGCTTCACTGCAGCATGGTGCAAAGCTGCACGTCCCTTGGAGTCCGTTGCATTTACATGACACCCACTGGCAATTAGGAGTTTTGAGAGCTTGGGCATGTTTTCTGAACATGCGCGAATCAGCGCTGTCTCTCCTGCACGATTCATGTGATTCTTCCAAGAATTGGACATACGATTTAGCATGAGCTCAACAACCTCGAGCATCGCGTCGTTGGTTAGGTCACCCACACTGCAAACAGAAAGCTGTGTGTGAAGTGACTGTGACATGGCCATGACCGCGGTCAAAAGTGGCGTGTCTCCAGAAGCATCTGTTTGCTTCGCAGTGCATCCGGCTTCCAACAAAGCCGTTGCAACCTGCGGACGTGCCCATTGCAAAGCCACCTGCAATGCCCCCTGGTTGCAGTCCGCGGTGACATCAACGTTAGAATCCATGAGCTCCTTGACACCAAGGATGCCCTCACCTGGGTTCTCTCATTGCAGCACTCAAATTACAGTTACCATAATAGGGATCTATAGCAAACAGAATGGTGTCTTTATTATGGAAGCTTGAACTACATTCCCTAACAAGAGCCCAGTCACTTGTGTCCAGGATCCCTCGCCTACTCGCGAGTTCAAGCAACTTCCATCGCTGTGAGTCGTCTGCGACAAACAGCAACTGGCGTAGACAAATTTCGGCGGAAGACACAGATCCAGCGACCTCCTCCACCTGATGAGAGGTCAACTTCCGGACGAGATCACGATAGCTGCCATCGCCAGACAAGCATCCCGAGATACGTATCCGATCCTTCTGGATCTCAGCCGCATCCTTCTTCTGGCGAACCTATACTGAACTTAGAACTTAGAACCCTAGCAAAAGTTATAATTTCAGCTGTTTCTTAGGGATTAGAATAACCAAAAATCAAAAATTGTTTCTAAGTACCCCTAAGGAACTGCAAAAGTCACCACCGTGCCTTCCACGATGCCTTGACTCTCTAAGCTCCTCTGGAGAAGTAAAGGCCCTTTGTTCAAGACAAGCCTTGGCTGACTTCTGAACCCCTCCTAAAAGCTAAACTTTTAGCCTCCTTATTATAATCATATAGAAACCCAACAAGTTAAAGTCTAAAGAGCCAACCAGAAGAACGCCAAGAAGCATTTTGACCTCCTGCTGCTTGGTAAGGGCACACTGCGAACTCACTCTGTCCAACAGCGCTCGTCCCAGAGAGTCCGGAGAGATTGAGAAGGCTCCCAAAGCTTCAGCCGTCAAGGCATTTTGCACGGGAATCGAGATCATCCAACTACCGGGCCGAACATATCAAGGGGCTCAAGAAATGGTGATGCTGCGATAACATCAAAGGCCTGACTAAATAGAATATGGTTTTGGGGGTAGGCTATGCTATAGCTATAAGCAGGAACTCGCGAAATAGTATTGGTAATTCTTTAGGCCCCTACATTAGATCTACCGTACCCATAGACTGACCCAAAACCGCCTTCACCTCCAACCATGAAGCTCTCCAAAACTACCTATAGTTTCCGTTGTAGTTCCTGTTTGGTTAACCAGTTTTATGGTTAGGATCCTATAACAAAGGTTTTGATTAACACAAAAAGGAACTACAATGGAAACTATAGGTAGTACCCTACAACCAAGGGCTCTCGACCAAAGCCATCCAGCCCCCTGGACTACCCCCGATGACTCGGAAGCACATGCTAACCTAGTGAGCTGAATGATTAAATCAAAAGCTTACTGAATTAGTCATGATCCCCAAAATGACATGCTCTAGTAATATCGTCCTCTTATAGCCAAGTCTGCAGCTGAAGCTGTTAACATATACCCCCAAAGCCCTATTAAGATTAGAGTTTAAAGGGCCTGCGGAGTAGACCTGCTGTTGATGATATAAATCCTGCACGACCCATAATAAGAAACATACCATAATTCCCATGTATTCCTTATTATGGGTAATGCAGGATTTCTATCATCAACCCTGGGAAGCAGCATGACCCTCGGCTCCGAGCCGACCCGAATCTTCCACGGCGTTCATGGTCTAGACCTACGAGTAACCTAGGAATACTAGACCCTTTTAGGGTTCCTTTAAAGGGTACTGGAGGGGAATCTTTTAGGGTCCTAAGAGTAACCTAGGAAAAACAAGTGCCCTTTTTGGTTTAAAGGGGCCCAAAAGGGAACCTGAACCCTGAAAAAGGGAATAAGGGCTTACTCTAGGTCCTAGAAAACTTGCACGGCGTTGATGGTTCAGGGTCTTGGAGCTGTGGCGTTTCGGGTTGAGGGTCTAAGGTCTAGGGGGTCTATCGTGTACATGGTCGGAAACCCTGCAAAAGAATGAATCATGAGGGTGCTATGGCACATTCTAGCCCCTCCCCCAAACGGACAACTTTGCATGCTTGCTGTGTGCTTAGACTTATAGACTCCATGATGATACTGAGGGTGATGCTGTACTCGGGCATTATCATACCCCAAGTACAGGTACCCCAAACAAGTTCTTACAGGCTTAAGTATAGTCTTCAAAATACAAAAAGCTCAAACCTCCGAGAACGTACTTGGACTCGTCCCGTGCCCTGCAAACCTCCCGCTCTGGGCCGGCCTATGACGCAGCCGGTGAAGTTGCAGAAATGATCGAACTCCTGACGATAAACCCATGCTCTCGGCCTACCTTCCTGGGCCTAAGAGTACCTATAGGCTCATACCCTACCCCTTTTGTAAGGTACCTACTTTACTCTATAGGAGATCCTAACCATAAAGCTAGATACTCGAGAAAAGGGTAGGGTATGACCCTCCAGGTAACCAAGGTAGCTTGGTTACTCTAGGTCTCTTGGGAAGCCACATATCAAGCGCGCGGAAAAAGCCTGCACGCAGAACGCCGATGACACCCGCATCAGGGGGCTTTGAGGGCTCTGGGTTTAAGATTCTCGGCTTGGCATGTACTACCCCTAAGGGTCCAAGTAGTCCTTATTTATGGTTTTTGACCCTTAAATCCCACTACGAGGAGTACTTGGACTCTCTGGGTATGTACATGAAGCCAAGGTCCTTTAGGTTTAGGGCTTAGGGTTTGGGTGCTGTCCCGGACTCCTGGATGCAGGCGCCACTCCTGAGCTGGGCTTTGGTTGGATCTCTGGCTGCTCTTTACGTACTCCCCCAATAAGCCACAGGAACAAAAGGCTTAACTTTACGATTCCTACTAAACTACAAGAACCCAACAGTTTATCGGTTGGGTATTGGGGCTGCTCTTTAGTTAGTGGCTGAGCTGCCTGAGCCCCGAAGGAACCCTCACTGAACCCTTCAACAACCCCAAACCCTACAGCTTGCAGCCTTAAAACCCTGAGCCCCCTAAACCCGAAAGCGTAACAAGCTATCTCCAGTAAACCTATTGAACCCTCTCAGCTCCCTGAGTTGAATATGGGAGTTTCCGAAAATAGGGGACCCTAACCCAGACCCCCGGGAGGATCTAGAAAGTAGATCCCTTAACTTGGGGCCCTATACTACTAAGGGTACTTTATAGGAACCCCCATTAAGGAATCTACTTTTTGGATCCTCCCGGGGGTCTGGGAATATAGTACCCAAAAGTCATGGGAGGAGTCATTCAGTCGGGGGGCCCCGGCTGGGAGCACAACCCCGTAAGGAAGAAACAAGCGTCCACGGCGTCCCCTTCTGAAAGTATCGGGATCTCTCTTGTAAGGACCCCAAACTAAGGCACCCCGTAGTTTCGGAAAATCCCATACACATGCATACACTAAACTTTTAGCTACAGCCACTCCCCAAAAGGCATGAGTTCCTTGATGCGGTTGATGATATAGATCCTACTTTACCTTTATGACCCGGGACTATCGGAACCATGGTATATTCCTTATTATGGGTAATGCAGGAATTATACCATCAACCGTAAGTTCCCTGATTCTTCAAGTTTCTCCTGGCATCTCACGGTGGCAGCTTCTTCATTCGTCCCGAAATCTGATTGGGGTTGAGTGTCTAAGCTTTAGGCTTAGGCGTTACATGTTTGTGAGTTATTTCTCGGGGCTTGCAGGGCCCATAGCTTGGGGCTTCGGGTAACCCAGGTAACTTAAAGACGGGAAGGACACCGGTCAAAGGAAATAACCACGAAGGATGGTTTAGGAAAGTCCTTACTAGCTAAACCCCATATCCTGAAACCTCCTGACCTCCTGTGCTAGGTTTTAGGGCTTGCCATATATCCCATAAAATTCCGGTAGCCCAAGCCCAACACCATAGTAGCCCTTAACACCCTAGTTGACATAGTAGTGTTCTCCAGAGACCCAAACTCTAGACATGAAACAGGATCAAGCCCAAAGCCCTGCCAGAGCATACGCCTGCTGAAACTCAAATGCCAGAGCCAAGAGTCCAAATATCGTACTTGGTGCGCAGGTCCTTCGGCGTGTACATGGGAGAGTGGATGATTTGATAGTATTAGACCTATTACTTTCGGGGCTCCCTGATTCTATGTTCGTCGTGTAATCCCCACCAAAGCCTAATCATGGTCCACCTGCTTGGCCCCAGGTTACTTAGAACGCCCTTGCCTGTAATGCAAGCACCCCGCACACAGATCCAGCCAGGAAAACCATCACCGAACAAGCTCGCAACATTCCTACAAGCTAAACCATATAGGGCCCTAAAAAAAACCTAAAGCCCCAAAAACTTAAATTATCCCAAATTCCAAAACCCTGAACCCTAAACTTACTCCCCCAATGAGCCACAGCAATAAAATGCTAAACTAAACTTTCCGATTCCTACCAAATTACAAAAAACCCAAAAGTTTAAATGGTTGGGTATTGGGGATGTAAGTTAAAGGGACCCTAGACCCTAAACCCAAAAAACCTAAACCCAGGGATCCTTACAGGATCCATTAAAGACTAGACCTAAGAGTAACCTAGGAATAAAAAGGATGCCCTTTTTGGGATAAAGGGGTTATAAGGGAACCTAAACCCTTAAAAAAGGGAATAAGGGCCTACTCTGGGTCCTAGAAGATCTCTTATGGGGACCCTTATACTTCCCTGAAAAGGAACCCTTAAAGGAGGCCCTTCGGACCGACAGCTCGCCTCTCTAAACTTCTCGCCTCCCTGTTCATCCAAAAAAACGGGCCTGAGCAATTAGGGATCTATGGGGTCTTCTAGGGTTTCTATAGGTTTAGGGTTTCCTTTAAGGGATTGGGGGTTTAGGGGTTTGGGGTTTAGGGTTTAGGGTTTAGGGGTTTAGGGTTTAGGGTTTAGGGGTTTAGGGGTTGGGGTTTAGGGGTTTAGGGTTTCGGGGTCGAGGGGTTAAGGGGTTTAGGATGCCCAAACCTAAGCTTAGGGTTTTATAGGGCTTATAGGGCTTATGGGGTGATATGGGGTTTATAGGGTGATTTAGGGATCCAGGATGCCCAGTAACCTAGGACGAAAAAGGGCTCCCTTTGTGGCATTGGGTGGCTTTATAAGGAACCTAGGACTACAAAAACGTAATAAGGATACTACTGGGCATCCTAGGAATAGGGCTCCGAACAAATCAAACGTTAAAGGGTTCCCATATGCGATCTGTTTCAAAGCAGGGCTTAGTAACGTAGGTGCGATAGTCAGTAGAAGAGGGTTTTTCTGTGATCTTGCATAGCATATAAAATTACAGCCAAGACCGCAACCCCCAACCGAACAGCTTCAAGCACACAAACTCTCAGCTCAATGCCCTTTACCCAAGACCCTCTCCTCCCCCTCTCATCATTTAAACTCTTCACCCTCTTCAAACCCTAAACACCTCAACCCTATAAACCCCAAACTCGTAAACCCTATACACCCTAAACGCCTAAACCCTAAATCCCAAACCGCCGCTCCTTGAGAAGCCAGGTTGTCGTGCACAGTCGAGTCGCCTTTCGCGGCCAACTCTTACAGTAAACCCCATAAAGTTGGAAACCGGAGTACGGCCAAATAGTGCTGGAATTCCCTATACATGACTCTTGAGGAATGAGGCTATGGGGTTTCCAACTTCTGCGCTTCTACTGTACACGGTTCAGAGCTTTGGCCTTAAACTTAGAGTCTCTTACTACCCCAATAAGCCCCAGGAACAAGAGGTTAAGCATTCCGACTCGTCCTACTAAACTACAAGAACCCGAAAAGTTTAAAGGTCGGGTATTGGGGATCTAAGTCCCTGAACCGTCAGTTCTAAACCCTACTCCCTAAACCCCTGAACCCTAAATCCCCCAAGAACCCCACAAGTTTAAAGATAGGTGTATTGGGGCTCTAAGGCCTTAGAGCTTAGGGCATTACCTACTTGTCGGGGATCATGGGGAACTTAAGCTTAACCTTTTTGGGTAATATATAGGGATCATATAGTGGCTATACTACTCCAAAAAGGTTAAAGGTTACCTACTCGACTACTAGGATTACTAGGAACCTCAGCCACCTAGGAAAAAAAAGAGCTCCGGCATAGTATACTAGACCAATACCATCAAGTATAAGGAAACCTAAGACTCACAACGTGGAAAAGGGCGGATTGTGAGGTTCAGAGATCTCCGGCCTCCGCACTGGGAGACCTAGATGAGGGGGTGTTGACGGTAGGGTTAGATGTGCCTTTACGGCTTACCCTAAGGGTCCAGGTACCTAAGAACCATATGCACGCCCAGAAACTGACCTACATAGCGGCTGTCCAAAACCCAAGTACCTGACCTTTGGGCCCTTAGGGTTAGGGATCGAAGGCTTCAGGGTTTTGAAGTTTCTCCAAAACTGGTCGAGAAACCTGGCTACTCGTACGGTAAATGGAGGTGGGAGTCAGCCCATGTGGGTGGAAGGCTTGGGTTTAGGCTCGGCCCGCTTTCAACTTCGGGTTGCAGAGTTTCGTTGTAAAGCTTCGGGGTTCAAGAAGGCTTGGGGCTACGACCTGCTGGTGAACTTCCATGAAGGAGCTTACAGCAGATGGGGGGAAAGCCACCACTGGCAGGTTTATCCGCGTCCCGAATTGAAAGCATTGTGCGAAGCTGAAAGGGATCGATGCACCTATCATGTTTGTGCTGTGTGTTTTTATATCTTTTTACACGAGACAGCCTCTTGTTAGGTTTACGGGGTGCGGCAACGGGTCCAGGTAGAGCCCTAAAACCCCCAAATCGCCTAAACCCAAAGCCCTAAACCCCGAATCCCTAAACCCTAAAACCCAAACCCTAAACCCCTATAGGGCCCTAAGCCTAAAATCTGAAACCCCTGAAATCTAAAACCCTAAAACCCGAAGCCCTAAACCGTGAAACCCCAAAACCCCGAAGCTCTAAACCCCGAAACCGTCCCATCCCGAACGAAAACCAGTGGCGGCGGCCTCAACCGGAACTCCCTCTCGGAGGAGACCTCAAAGAATACAGTCTTTGCTAGGCTGTAACCTTCGTTACCCAGACGGTCCATACAAACTGCGGCTGATGATTTAAATCCTGCATTGCCGCAGTTTCATACTCTAGCGTCAGTAAGTAACGCAGGATTTATATCATCAACCGCAGGATATATATATATATATATATATATATATATATATATATCGCTTATGTATGGATTTATTTACGCCAAGACAGACCCTTCTAATCATGGTTACGGGTTACGTAACTCCTTCACTCGTAGTATATATTATGGACCCAGTTGGCTCGGTCCTTCGGAGGGTTGCTTCAGGAGCTTTGTCGGGAAAAGGATTGAGGTGTTTAGGTACCCCAAGGGTCCAAAGGACCCAATAATTAAATACTCGGTTTTAGGATAAGAGTTCTGTAAGTTAGGATTTTGGAGAGTATATGATTATTGGGTACTTGGACTCTTGGGGGTAGGGTTAGTGGGTTTAGGGTTTTTTTAGACCGCTACCTCACCAGACCGCTGTTCAGAACACACCAGCTGCCTAAACCCTCTTTCCAAAGCCGAATAATATCCGTAGTCACGCACACATCGCCACCGTCCTCTAAACTTCGGAGTCTGTCGAAACCGAACCCTGAACCCCACACCTGACTCCTACAAACCCGTCCAGCCCCGCTCCCCCATGTCAAGTCCTGAAGCCCTAAAACCCCTAAACGCCAAATCACACAACCCCGAACCCTAAACCCTAAACCCTAAACACAACCCCGAACTCCGTTTTACAAATCCATGTTAACCCAAACCCCGAGACCGCTGAAAACCCCGAACCTCAACTAGACCTAAGAGTAACCTAGGAATAAAAAGGGTGCCCTTTTTGGTTTAAAGGGGTTTTTAAGGGAACCTAAGCCTCAAAAAAGGGAATAAAGGCCTACTCTGGGTCCTAGTCAAGACCACTTAAAAGTCTTAAGCCAATGAACACCGTAAAAAGCCAAACCCGCAACCCTCAACCCTAAACCTCTAAGCCCTAAATAGCAAACCCCAAGCCCTATAAAGCTTAAACCCCTAAACCCCAAATAGCAAACCCTACATAAAGCTTAAACCCTTGAACCCCAATCAGCCTTGACCCTTCAGATTCTTCCGGGCCCCGGGGCGAAGATAGTTTAATATTCTCTTGGGTTCTACATGATCAAAAACAAAACATAATTCCTAAGGAGACTATAGTCAGCTTCTTCCGGGGCCCAGGGGCGAAGGTAGGCATCGAGACCATTGGGCCGAGTGCCGATCTTCGCGGTGACCTTTTCCAGGAAGGTTGAGGGTTTCTGAGGGTTCAGGGGATTTGAGTTTAGGGATTAGGGTTTAAGAGTTTAGGCCTTAATCAGGGATTCAGGCGTTTGGTTCGTGTTTTGACTAATTACTAGGGTTTACGGGTTAGGGGTGTAGGAGAAGGGTAGGGTTGTGTATAGGCAGTTGTTCCGGGGATTACATGGGGTTGTATGGGATGTGTGGTTAAGGGCTACGGGACGAGGGCCGGGTGCGATGCAGGTGTGCTGTGGGGTTTGTGGATTAGGGCTTGAGGCTTGGAGGGCTTAGGTTTACGGCTTTGGGGCTTGTGGGGTTCAAAATTGTGGGGCTTAGGGCTTGGGATTTGATGGTGTTGATCTGATTCACCCTTTTTTGGGGGGGGTTTAGGTGTTCCGAACCCGAATCCCTATAAGCCTAAACCCTAAACCCTTTCAGAATCCTGATCCTGATCTAAGCTCTTGCTTCGAGGATCATGGGACTTAGTAAGTAAGGTTATAAGTACCTTAATTGGGGTTATAAGTATAGCTACCTTACTTATAACCCTAGTTACTAAGTCCCATGATCCTTTAGGTGTGTTACCTTGTGCCACCGTCCCCGCCTTTCCTGGATCTCCCAGGACGATGCTGAAGAAAAGCACCAGTGAAACCTAGGCTCTGTTGTGGCTTGATGGTTTAGGGTTTGCGGTTTAGGATTTGTGGGAGCTCCTTTTGAGGTTTTCGTGACTATTGCTCATTGCTTTGTATAGGCTTTTGTCGGATTCTATTGCTTCTTGATGCGGCGTTGCAGTGTTCTATACGCTTGGCTTCTGTACAGGGGCTTCTTTATTGTAAGACTCGGGTTGAGCGGGGTAGGGTTTATGTTGCAGTACAGAAAACCTCGAGAGGATGCGATGCGGCAGCAGGTCATATGTCATGCGGCCGTGCAGTTTGACATGATGCGTGGTTTTTGTTACAGAAGTTCAAGCTGAAACACAATCCCAAAAGGGTGCGAAGCACCTACATAGTAGAGTGTAGGCTTAAGCGCCTTTCAGGGTTCATTGCTTTAAGCAAACCTTACTGAAGGAACCCCTTGAGGGAAGCCTTAATAAACCCCTAAAGGAGTCCGTAAGGGAACAGACTAAATGGGGGCATGCGACTTCGCTGGCGCATAAGACCTTTTCTGTTCTGCCTTCTCTCATTCGAGATCTAAGAAGCTCCAGAGGCAAGCAGGGATTCGTAAAGGGGCCTTTATACTTCTCTATGTAACGGTAGTTTACATACTGATCTCCTGCCAAAGAACTTAACAACTAGCCCACAAAGGCGAAGCTGAACTACAACTCCTGAACCCGCAACCCAACATGGCTTGAAGTCTGAACCCCAAGAGTTTTAGGGATTAGGGTTCATCCCAAAACTCCTGAACCCTAAACCCTAAACCCCTAAACCCTAAACCCTAAAACCCTAAAACCCTAAACCCTAAACCCTAAACCCTAAACCCTAAACCCTAAACCCTAAACCCTAAGCCCCTCAATCCCGAACCCCACCGAAACCCCAAGCTCTGAACCTAAGAGTAACCTAGGAATAAAAAGGGTGCCCTTTTTGGTTTAAAGGGGTTTAGGGGTTTAGGGTTTAGGGTTTAGGGGTTAGGGTTTAGGGTTTAGGGTTTAGGGGTTTAGAGGGGTTTATAAGGGAACCTAAGCCTCAAAAAAGGGAATAAGGGCCTACTCTGGGTCCTAGAAGCTGCAGCCAAGAGGCGAACACACCACACTCGAACATCATGGCCAAAACCTTGGACCGGTTCAAGATCAGGGTCCTAGGGGTTTATAGGGCTTACGGGGGGATAGGGCTTGAGGGTTTAGTGTTTAGGGATTAGGGTTTGTTGGTCCTCGGATTGTAGGGTTTAAGGGCTTAAGACGAAGCTTTAGGGTTTAAGTTGTTGTTGTGTTTTGGTGGTCCTGGGGGCTTGGGGTTTAGGGTTTGAGAGCTTTCGTTTTTTTGTTGGGGGGAGGGAGAGGGGGGGGGTCAGGATTGGCAGAGGGCTTTAGGGGCTTCAGGTGTTTGTTTTGGAGAGGGAGGGGGGGTGGGGGGTCAGGGTCGTGGGCTTCAGGGGTCTTTAGGGCGCGATGGTCTCCATTGTAAGTAGTTCCTTTGCTTGGTTTAAGCTATGTCATATTCCAAGATCCTAAGTGCCAACACAAAAAAATATACCACCCCCTTAGAACCATAATAAAAATATTATGTTTACCGTTCTCTTGGGTTTTAAATGAACACGAATAACAAGTAATTCCTAAGGAGACTATAGATAAAGGAACTGCAGCGGAGACTGTAGGCATACCCAACATAGGCTAAAGTCAGGGGTTCCCAAACTCTACGCCCTAAGCCCCGAATCACAACGTAGGTTAATGTAGGAACCTGATTAAGAAACCCTGGGCCTACCACCCCAAAAATAGTAGGCTTCATAATAAGGAACCCTAATAAAGACCCAAGGTTTCTTCATCAGGTTCCTACATTACAGCAAGCCCCAGGTGCCGGGATGACGGGATTTCTGCTTATAGCGATCTATATAGTATTCAGCGTTTATGACATCACACCCGAAAAAAATGCCTTACCCTAATGGTGCATGTATATACGTTGGCCCTAAAGTACCGAAATAAGGACTACTCTATAAGGCTAACGTATGTTGCACTAGATGTATACATGGACCTTTGGGGTTATATTACCTAGACCTCGCAGTGAGCGCCACATGCCGATGTTGCTCCCTTCAAGACCGAATCCCATGCACCCACACCCTTGTAAATGCAAACCCCTCTACAGCTAAGGTTCTCCCATGTCGGTTCACTAGAGCCTGGGTCATCCGCCAGACAATTGTAAACAAGTGACGAAGTGCCATGGACATCATGAACCTTGTGAAACGTCCGGGCCTCAAGACGGTTAGGGTTTAGGGGTATATCGAATCAAGAATGAAAACACTAGAACTAGACCGAGACTATCATAAGAGGACACTGCCAATGGTTCAGGCCTCTATAGTGGTGACAATGGAACCTCGTCATGGCGATACAACCCTAATGCCTTATGTAGTTTC
Source organism: Symbiodinium sp. CCMP2592 (assembly GCA_905221615.1). Lineage (NCBI taxonomy): Eukaryota > Dinophyceae > Suessiales > Symbiodiniaceae > Symbiodinium > Symbiodinium sp. CCMP2592. The sequence continues at coordinate 214,727 of CAJNDT010003957.1, read as the reverse complement.
GAGCAACAAAGATTCAATTCAACAATAGAGTCAACAGCGTAGACAACGATGACATAACCAAGGCATAACCATGACTAACAATGGCGTAGAGTTATCACCATGGTGATTCTGCAGCCTGCCGCCACTTCTGAGAACAGCAGACAGGTCAAGATCTCATAGTCCCCAAAGACTTAAGAATCCGAAGCTCCTCGAATCCACAAGCCCTGAACCCCTAAGATGACGGAGGTTTAGGGTTCAATAGTGCTCCTCTGAAACATTCCTGAACCCTAAGACAATGCCGGAGGGTTGGTGACAAGTGACCGGACAATACTGCTCCGCCAGGATTTGAGAGTCCAGGATATACTCGAAAACAGTGATGGAGACGCACCTAAGCCACAGAGGCTCGCGACATCAGTCCTGGTGGTCGTGTTGCCTAAGACTCCCATATGCCTTAATTAATTAAGGAATATACCTTAAATTATAGTAGGATCCCTAATATGATTTAAGGATTATCCTTAGTTAAGGGATATTGGATTCTCTGGGTTGTTGTTGTTGTTGGTGGTGGTGCTGGTGGTGAAGCGGTGAGAAGGATCTGGATGCTGCCGATGATGTAGAAGAATGGGAATCAGTTTGACAAATTATTGTGTTTCCCGTGTTGACCGTGCTTGCCAAGTAGATGGTGAAGTCGACCCGAGCCATCGCAAGCTTTACTGTTAGTCCCGCTGCACACACACACACAGCAAAATGCTAAGGAGAGCGCATCAGCCAGAAAACTCCGAACCCATACTGCTTCAGCAGCTGCATGGGATCCTGTGGAAGGAGACACCACCGGGAAGACCCTTTTCTAGCATGGCGGCTTTAACGTCCTCCCCCCAATCAGCCACAGAAAAAAAAGGTCAAACTTTTCGAGTCCTACTAAACCATAAGAACCAAAAACAGTTGAAGGTTGGGTAATGGGGATCTAAGGGAAGACCCTTTTGTAGCATGGCGGCTTTAATGAATAGAAACGGGTTTTGTGGTACTGTACCTTGTATAGTGTGTGTGTGTGTGTGGAGAATACCCCATGCAACACTGCTAGCCACTAGCCCTGAACCATTTGTCATCTGTTGATAATGAAAAAAAATCGGGCTTCAATCGGGAAGCTGAGCATTGCATCGCGGGGAGCAAGCTCATAGTTCCGACAGTGCAACACTTCTCGAACTTTACTAGCACCCCGATAGCATCCTCAAGCCCTAAGCCCTGTCCTTGGCGCTTCCAGATTCCTGCTTCTTCTTGAAGGGCGCGGCGCCGGACTCCGCAAGCTCGTGAACGTCGATGCCTCACGAAAGACACTACGGCCTCACTAAGGGCCCACAAGGGGAGGAAGACAGAGAGACAGAGCAGCAGCGGTCGAGCGAGAGAAAGTAAACCCTACCCCCGCAAACCCTGACGCCCAAAACGAAACCCTAAGAGCTTGCAGCGTAGTTGCCTTTCGGCTTCAACAGCCGCTGCAAAGCGCCTCGGCATTCAAGGATCAACCGACTACCCCTACATTGGGGTTGCCTGTAGTTCCTTGTCAAACCAAATATACGACTCTTATGGCATTATAGGTCCGCCAAAACCATGGCTGGACTGGATTTTGGTGCCTAATTCCGTAAACCCTAAACCCCAAACCCTCAATCTTTGGACTGTTTGGGAAAGCAACCTCAGCCCTCAACCCTAAAATCTCTCCAAATCAAGGGCATCCACATCGAGGGTTTAGGGTTTAGGGTTTAGTTGCCTACCACGGTGTCTGAAGCTAGACTCCAGAGTCCGGAGCCACAAACTCCACGAGCCCCTCCGAGCTGAAGCTTGAAGGCAAAAAAAGCCCTGCTTAGGGCTTAGGGTTTAGGGTTTAGGGTTTAGGGTTCAAGGTTCAGTGCAGGGATCTCCCTTGCTACCCCCCCCCCCCATCTTTAACAGCAGGGGCGCGGGTGGTCTCTGCGTGGCTGTTGTCTCTCGCCAGGTCTACACAGGTGGCACCTCCGCTTCAAGAAAGGGAGCAGGGATTGCTCGAAGGCTCGGCTCAGGAAGCTAAAAGCCCTGAGATAGAGCCCCTACCTATAGTCTCCGTTGTAGTTCCTGAGTTTGGTGAACCAAAATCTATATATTGATAGGATCCTAACCATAAAAAAAGGTTAACCTGAAGAGGAAATACAATGGAGACTAGAGGTACGGTCCTGATAGGAGGGTAGCTCGTTGGTTGAGGTCGTTTGAGTAGTTGCTGTTAGGCACCAACCCTAAACCCTAAACCCTAAGTCCCTACCCCGTGCTCAACGAAGCTGCGTGACTCTATGGAGCTCCCCACATGGTATGGTTGTTTCAGGTTTTAGGGGCTTGGGTTTAGGGGTTACTAGGGGTTTATTAGGGGTTTGGGGTTCAGGTCTAAGCTTTTGGACTTAGGAATTATAGGGTTTAGGGGTTAGGGGTTAGGGTTGAGGGTTTAGTCTTTAAGGTTGAGCACTTAGGGTGCATAAATAAACAAAACAGTGTGCAACAACGCACCTCGTTCATTAAACATGCTAAGCTACATCCAGGGATCATACGGATTACCACCACTTGGGTAGTTGTCTAAGTTAGAGTCTCTTGGTAGGTCCCAAAAGTAGTGCGGCAGCCTTCTAAGAGGGCCCTGAAAGGGACCCTCACTTTGGAGAAGTAACCACATGCCGACATGTACACGGTTGGCTGAGGGCTGAAAGTCCCGAAAATGACGCCGTACTGATTAGGGCAGGGTCGTGGTGTTTAGGGGCTTATGGTAGTCAGGAAGCCGAAGTACTAACCTTCCTCACTATTCCGGCCCCTACATTTTCCTTGAAAACAGCCTTCCGAGTCTGAGTCCCTAAGGGTCTACTTTGGCCGTAAAGTACTCCCTCTATAAGTACATCTGGACCAGGGGTATACTATTTGGGTACATGGACCCTTAGGGAGTGGGATGCAAGACTTTCGGAGTGGGAGTCGGCCGAGCTTGAACATCTCAAACCCTGAAACCCTTCACTAAAGGGCTAAGCCCTGAAACCCTACCCTAAACCCTAAGCCCTAAACCCTAAACCGGAAACCCTACAACCCTACAAAGACCTGGACCCCTAAGGCCCAAGACCCGAAAGCCTGAAGCCCTGACGCAAAGACCCTACAAGTATAAGCAACAAAGCAACTTGGGAGCTCGGGAATATACCTACCTATAGTCTCCATTGTAGTTCCTTTTTTGGTTAACCAGTTTTGTGGTTAGGATCCTACAATAGAGATTTCGGTCAACCAAAAAAAGGAACTACACTGGAGACTACAGGTACGGTCTCCATCGTGGTTCCTTTTCTGGGTGGTTACCTTAACTTATAGGACCCTAATCCTAACTATAGGGCTGGTTGACCGAAAAAGGGAATCTACAACTACAATGGAGACTACAGTAGTAGGGAGATGGGGCTGCAGGTTTTGGGCGCATCAAGCTGAGCCTCTGAAGCGGCCTTTGACTTTCCGTGACAGTTGTGGGGCAAAGACCACGTCAGCCGGCCACTGCGATGCAGCTATGGCATGCTTACACAAACCACGGACTAGTCAGCTGGTGTTCAATGGAAACCAATGGTTTGTGAGTGGCCTGCCCCATGCTTTCCAACGTCCAACTCCACTCGGAACATCTCCCAAGACGGCCGTTGCTCATCAAACGCTGCTCCGTCAAAGGTCCAGTAACAACACATGAAGCCCAGCCGGTGAACAATATCTCTGACCGTGGCAGTCTCTTGGACCCACCCAACGACTGATATGGGTAGTTCTCCAAATAGAGCAAGAATGTCACTTCACTGAAGAAGACCTCACCCATAAAACCCCAAACGTCGGTAACATAACGGCCCAACACCAAAGTTATCGGGCAGGTAAGCCGTATATAGAAGGGGCCCCCACCCTGTAATAGTTACTATAAGGATGATATTAGGGCCCTATTATATTCCTATTATCCCACTATTACAGGGTGGGGGCCCCTTCTAACTTCTACTTTATTTAGGATACCCAGTAACCTAAGAATAAAAAGGCCTCTCTTTTTGGTATTGGGTAACTTTATAAGGAACCTAGGACTACAAAAAAGGAATAAGGGTACTACTGGGCATCCTAGTCTTGTGAGGCCGGCGCCATCGGCATTATGGAGCTCAGGATCGACGCCACGGTTCACGAGGAAGTCCAGCACGCCTCCGCAAGCTTTCATCTATGGAGGTTCCAATCATTAGCACGGGATTTCTTCAAGTTTGAAAGGTTAGAATAGGATCTTCAACCATATTCTCACAGTGGAGGCTTAAGATAGTATACTGGGGCTCGCGGTAAACTCTTTGTTATTTCCCATGATTGGGAATGTTTGTGCTCTACAGAAGGTGGTTTCTTGATCCAGCTCCAACCGCCAGTCCCGAGCCTTCACCCCATGCTGAGCCCTGTTCTTCTAGAGCCGTCAAACGGAAAACTGGACTTTGAAGTAACTAGGGAGAACAGTGTAGACTTGTATTTCATAATGGCTCCTTTATTAAAGTATGGTACTCCAAACCCAGGAAAAGTTACCTCTCCGCCAAAATCAACTCTGTAGGTCAGAACTTCAGCCCGAAACAGTCTGCGCTGGGGCCCTTCATGATGATGACAGTGTATTGACAGGATTGGCACGTTTTTTTGGTTTAGAGTTGGGGACTGCGTAATGTCAAAAGTGTGGTTGCTCGGCGGGAAGGGGGCGGCAGGAGAGGGTTCCGGAAGGGTGGTACTTATGCAGGAACTGTAGGGGCATCGTATAATAGACATCGTATTCAAACCCTATCCCTAAGGGTCCATTTACCCTTAAAGGTCCCCTCCTTTGGGCCCAATGTACCTAAATAGGGAGTACTTTAAGGCCAAAGTATATACTATTTGGGTACATGGACCCTTAGGGTATCTTATCCGAAGCCTGATCACTATGTTCGTTTGAAACTCATCGGCATGCTATGCCTTAAACCCCTAATACTGGAGCCTGAGTGTTAAACCCCCAAGACTCGAACACATGTGTTTTGAAGGCTTCACGCCACAAACCCCAAATCCCAAGGTTGGGCAACTCTCTAAACTCTGCACCTGGCCGGCAGCCAGCCACGGCTTGATGCAAGGCGGTGTTCCTCCACTGGCCGACGGGTTCGACGACTGCCTAGTAATTAGTTCTGCTGCAGCTGCCGCCGGCGACACCGCTACTTCTGCTACACTGGCACTTCCACTAACCCCTAAACCCCTAAACCCTAAACCCCTAAACCCTCTAAGCCTCAACCCGTCCCCTCCGATGCAGCTGCCTCTTCTCATCCAGGTGATGGAGGTTGTCGCCGAAATGACTAAGAAGCTTCAATGACCTTACCACGAGCCGCGGCTACTTTCAGGATCATGTGACTTACTAGGTAGCTCATAACTAGGGGTATAAGTCCCCCAGATGGGTTATCCTAACTATACCTTACCTATAACCTTGCTTACTCAGTCCCATGAGCCTTTAAGTAAGCTAAGGGCCTTGACAATTAGAATAGGGTTGCGGGATGTAGTACGGTGCAATTGTCACTAGCCTAAGGAATAGCGCAGACCTTGCAAAATCCCTGAAAATCAGAAATATGCGTTAGATCATATTAGGGATCCTACTAGAACTAACGGTAGATTCCTTAGTTAGAGGGTTTTGGAAGGTCTGCGAATCTTGCCTCTGCCTCTATCAAACCCTACCTTGTCAGGATTTATAGGCGGAAATCAGAATAACGAATCCTAAAACGGTAGAATCTTTAGGGTCCAGATCCCGGTAATGCCCAGGCGTCTGTATCAGGGCTTGCGGTTGGGGGACGTAGCCTTTCCAAAGCTTCGATTCGAGTGGCTTCGGTGGTGAAAGATAGAGGTATAGGTTTAGGGGTTTAGGGGTCTGGGGGTTTAGGGTATACATACTTTCCTGAATACAAACGTCTGAGTGACTGTTCTCTCTCAATAAGGAGAACCCAAAATACACAAGGACAAATGGTGCTATGTACTCAGACCCACATAGAACTCAAACTTTCTGATCGCGTCCCTCGAAGGTACTCGAAGGAGCCCAACACGGCCCACACTCTCTGCGCAGTTCGGCAAAGCTACGAAAGGTCCCCGAGGTAGGCAGCCCAATGCGCTCCATTTCTGCCCTGGGAGGGGAATGTTAGGGTGTACCTATAGTATCCTATAGTTTCCATTGTACTTCCATGTTGTGGTTAACCAGTTTTATGGTTAGGATCCTATAACAAAGAATTTGGTGAACCAAAAAAAGGAACTGCAATGGAGACTATAGGGGTGGTTGTCAGAATTAGGGCCCCTTTTCGGGTCTCTAATATAATACTGCACCTAATATCTAGGGTACCCAAAAAGGGACCATAATTTTGACAACTACCCATAGGTAGGGCCAAGGGTGTTGGGCGGTCCCGGGCATCGCGTCGGGTTCCACCGGGTTTTATAGGACTTGTAGGGCTTACAGGGTGATATGGGGTTTATAGGGTTTATAGGGTGATATGGGGCTTATAGGGTTTGTAGGGTGATATGGTGTTTATAGGGTATAGGCGGTATAGGGATCTAGGATGCCCAGTAACCTAGGGGCTCACTTTTTGGTATTGGGTAACTTAACAAGGCACCTAGGACTACAAACAGGGAATAAGGGTACTACTGGGCATCCTAGCTTAGGGTTTAAAAGCTGTCATGCCGAACCATGCCGACTCCCTCCACCCTACTTGTAGGCTCAAAGCCTACCCCTATTTAGGGTATCTATCTTTTCATACACCAGGTCCTAACTATGAAACCCAAAAGGGTGTAGGGTATGAGCGTATAGAGGTATCCTCCAAAACCTTGTCGGCTCTGTAAGAAGGACCCCAAAAGGGAACCGAATTTGTAGGACTACCGCTCCTTACTTGAAGGACTTAGTAACCAGGTCTCATAAGTAGGGATATAATCAGTTGCAATATCCCCAGGTAGGGAATGTAAACCGTACTTAGAACCTTCTTATTAAGTCCCCTGATCCTTCCTTCCCACCAAACCCCTAAACCCTGTGCACCCCGTACGCCCTGTTCGTAAAGCCCGAAACACTCAACCGCACCTTGTTGTCAGTGACGGACACAAGCCTTCAGGGACTGCGTGGCTCAGGGTTTTGAGTTCAGCAAGAATGTGATGTACTAGGCATGCCACTATCCCTTGCTTAAGGAAGCATATTAGGGGTCCTGCTTAATATAAAGGTATACTCCTTAACTAAGGGATGCAGGAAGGTCTGGGTATACGAATAAGGTTTAGGGCGCAGTTACCACATAGAGATCCACAGCCGGGTGTATCTGGGGAACCTAAAGATGACTGTCTGGGTTGTTCAATCACAACTGGGGAAAAGCATTAGGGTTTAGGGTTTAGGGCATACTGCGCTAAGACTCGTCTGTCGACCCCCATACCAAAAGCGTAGTCACAAATCAACCTGCTGAATGACTGAATTCCCGACACACCCCCAACACCGAAGAAAACCGTAGTTTCCCCAAAGAAAGTCCTCGAGGGAAACCGTAACCATACCCACCCCGAAGAACCCGAATTTAGAGCGTGGAAAAGCCTGTAACCCAAGACGAAGCGTATAGCTTCCCAAACTTTGGCGTCAGCCTAGCTTTCTCAACAAAGATCCTTGGTTAACCCGGACTAACCTAAGAAATTGCAGTGTTAGGTTCCCCCGGTAAAAATTACTTGGAGGCTCTCGCTATAAGTGGGGTGGATAAGTCCTCGCGTATAGGCTATTATAAGTTATAACTGCGGTTCAAAGCCTACACCAGGGTGGTTGTCAAAATTAGGGTCCCTTTTTGGGTCCCTATTCTAATAAGGCACCGAATATTTAGGGTACCCAAAAAGGGACCGTAATTTTGACAACTACCTATCAGGAAGACTGAGCACTCAACAAGCCCTGAGACTGAGTTTCTTACCTCGGCAACTCTGTCTCATTTTCCGCCACCGCCACCAAGCGAAGCAGGGACGTGTGCTGCCTGGAGGATTCCTTTATAGGGGTACCTTTAAAGGGTTCCTTTTCAGGGATTTCTTGTTTATACTCCGGTTCTATAAGGGCTCCATAAAAGTTTGCTGTCAGGGCCTCTATCATCCCTTTAAGGCTTCTATGAGTGTTCTCTGGCAGTTTATGTAATGCTCTTCTGACAGGGTAGTATAGAGGTGTTGTATAGGCTTCTTCTTAAGCGCCTTAGGGCATAAGGGATTCCTGAAAGGGTTCCTCACTAGGGGATCTACAGAGATTAAAGTCTAGGGCCAAGATCGTTGATTGCAGCAGGGTTGAGGGTGTTGAGAGTGCAACGGTCCGGGTGGAGTTCAGGGAACGTTGCTTAGGAGAATGTAGACTACTGATTCACCAAAAACCCTCCATGAATGAGGACTACACTAGGCATCCCAAGATCCATTTGTGTGTGTTCTGCAGCTCAAGGGCCATTTACGTCTAACAGTTTCAGGCAGCTTATGGGGGTTCTTGATGGAAGTTTCGAAGAGTGACTCGGTTTCTCATTGAGTGCCTCGCGGAAGACTGCGCAGAGCCGCTCCATCCATAGTCAGAAAGAAAGCCCTTTTTCTCGCCCCGCCAAGGTTTGTTGTTTTGAATGCCGTGACTGGCCGAGGCTTCAACCTGGAAAGCAATTGTACAGTACCGCGTCACCAGTGAGAACTATACCGAGACATCCCAGCTTGCCCAGGTCGATGCACGGAGTGCAGTCTCAACGTGCTAACGCTAACAGCTAGCATCGGGAAGTGTGCAGTCTCTCGGAAATCAGCATGCCCAGCGGATTGGCCCCAAACCCTAAACCCTAAGTCTTATCGGGGGGAGGGGGGCTTGCGATTTGGCATCTAAGACTGAGGAGTCTCGGGCTGTTCGCACTGAGCCGGGCCTTTCTTGGTCTTGTGATTCTAGAACTAGAAGTCAGTGCTATCAGGGCTCCTTTAAGGGATCTATAGGGGTTTTGGCTTTAGGGTTTTGGGACCCAAGAGTAACCTAGGAATAACAGGGGTGCCCTTTTTGGTTTAAAGGGGCTTATAAGGGAACCTGAACCCTTAAAAGGGAATAAGGGCCTACTCTAGGTCCCAGAAGTATGCAGCTGCTTCGAACTCCCCAGAAAGTCTAGATTGTCCTTAGGATAAGGAACATACTGACATCACGTTAAAAGCCATTCCATACTGCAACGCTTTCTTTAGTCAAGCCCGTGATCCGGTGAGGAATACAGTAAACCCCATAAAGTTGGAAACCGGCTTAAGGCCAAATAGTGCTGGGATTCCCTGTATAGATTACTCTTAAGGATTGAGGCTATGGGGTTTCCAACTTTTGAGCTTCTACTGTCAACACGTTGGGTCAACATGCCACTCGAATTCCTCTAGCCTAACGAATTACATTAGTTAAATAGTACTGGGATCTGGATAACTGGATGTTCAAGGGGTTGAAGAAACAGAAGCATGTAGTATGTGTATATCTATATATATATATATATATATAATATACGGGTGCACATATACTTTGTGTGTATATGTGTGTAACTAAAGAATAGATGCATAACACATGTATGTATGTATGTATGTATGTATGTATGTATGTGTGTACATATATACACACATACAAACGTGGGTTGACCTGCATGTCGGTATGTCTGTAAATATGCATGTATGTTAGTATGTATGTACGCATGTATGCATGTACCTGTCAAAATGTATGTATATATGTGTGTGTATGTATGTATGCATGCATGTATGTATGTATGTATGTATACACTGATAGTATACACGTAGGTAAGCAGGTAGCTCGTCTGTATGCATGTAAATATGCACTTGCGCGTAACGACCTTACATAAACACATACGGCATGAACATGTGCAGGCGTACTTGTATATATATATATATATATATATATATAAGTATATACACACGTACATATATACATACATATATACATGCACACACACATACATATATATATATATATATATATATATTATAAAGCGTGAACCTGAAGAGCGAAGACTCGTGGACTGCTTCGCACAGAAAGAAACCTTGCCGATGTACCAACATCCCCAAGCGTATTGTTTTCGTCGTGAACACACCTTGAACCTTGACCATCGACGAGCCGAGAGTCATGAGGCTTGACTTACCCTTGGTTAGTAGGGAATGGAAGAATGGTAGTAATAGTAGTTGCACTTGTACCCCATTCCACAAAGCACCGAGGAGCTTGTGTTGCACAGCATGCAGAAGCGGCGTGGCACCTTCCAAGCTCCCAAGAGGACAGCAAACGAGCCGGGTGTGGGTTCATGGTTTAAACGGTCGTCTAGGATTCAGGAGCTCTGGAATCATGGCTAGCGTTGTTTGAAGTCGCGATGCCCATTGATGGTCGCATGGGGCTCATGGCTTATGGCCTAGGGCTGAGACATCTTTCTACTTGCCTCCTCGGCCTTCTCCTCCTACTTGGACGAAAACGATGGCAGCGCTTCTCTTCTTTTGAAGACTGCCTCAGCGGATGTCTGTTGTTGAAGGTCGTCTGTATCTTCCCTGCCTGAAGTCACAGAGACGATCGTCATTCTGCATTTGTCAACATCACGGTCACCCAAGCAACTACGGTTGATAATGTAAATCTCGCATTACCCATACTGAAGACTGTACCATAATTCCCATAGTGTAGGGTCCTTAAGGTAATGCAGGACTTATATCATAACCCCGAATCCTGAACCCTATTACACTATAGCTCCCTTAAAAATACCCTCAAAGGAACTCTTAAAGATATTGCAGGATTTATGTCATCAACAGTACTGGCTGCGGGTACACGGTTTAGGGTTAAGGATTTAGGGCTTACAGAGCTTAGGGTTTATGATTTTAAGGTTTCGAAATTAGGGTATAGACTTTAAGGCACTTTAGTGGTTGCTGATGTTTCGGATTGAATATAGGGGCCTTAATCATTTGGGTTTTGCGGCCCATTATACTATATTTATAATGAGGAACACCCAGAATAGTATTGGTCCTTATAGTAGGGTATAGTTGTTGCTGATGATGACTGTCGTCGTCGGCATCATGCATCGTTGTCATGCTGCATTGCCCGTAACATCCTGCTTCTGGCTGATCTTTCGCTCTTTACGTCCGCAGGACAACTCTGAGGCTGTGATGCCAGACATCCCACCTATAGTCTCCATTGTAGTTCGTTTTTTGGTTCACGAGTTTTATGGTTAGGATCCTATAATTGTAGTTCCTTTTTCGGTTAGCCAGTTTTATGGTTAGGATCCTACAATAGAGATTTTGTCAACCAACAAAAAGGAACTACAATGGAGACTACAGGCAGCTTTCGATCCGAGAACCGAAACACTAGTGCCCCTATCTTGTTAACGAGTTTCAAAAACTGTCTGGTCAGGATCCTACAGTAAAACCAGCAAGGTGACAAGCTTTTGCACAGCAAGGAGACTACGGCAAACTCTTTACACTCTGTGATGGCCTGACTCGTCTTTGGCGTTCACATCCGCTTGTGCAGTGATGAGGGCATGCATCGCGGACTCAGTTGGCACAGGGTGTTTGGGGCGTTAAGGCTCGGTCTGGCTGAACCCAGCATCAAAGCTGTTGTTATCGGTCTTGGTGGTGGTGGTGGTGGTGGTGGTGGTGGTGGTGGTGGTGGTGGTGGTGGTGGTGGTGGTGGGTGGTGGTGGGTGGCGGTGGCGGTGGCGGTGGCGGTGGCGGTGGCTGTGGCGGTGGCGGTGGTCGTAATGGTTGTGGTGGTGCACAGATACATAAATACCTACCAATGTCGGACTACATGTTGATAGACCCTAACCTTGCGTTCATGCAGCTCCGCCTGTTTCTACTGCCATACTACTACGGCCTGAGCAGATTGGACATTGGGACTCCCATGAAATCCTCCTGCGCAGACAAGGGCAGTGGCAGTTTCTTGTGGGCAAACCATGCCAGTGACGACAGCTCTTCTCCGGGATACCCGTGGCAACATCCGTCGCAGAAGCAGCAATGAAGGACATCGCACTGGCAGCAAGCATGACAAATATCGCAATGGGCACGATGAGGACTACCCTGAAAGCACCCAAAGAACCTACCTGTCTAGGGTTCCAAATTATGATTCTTCTCTCTAAGTCCTTAAACAGGTAGGTAGACCCCAGAACCCTGAAGCCCTAAACCATGTACTGTCAACCATATCCCTAAACCCTACCTGTAGTCTCCATTGTAGTTCCTTTTTTGGTTGACCAAAATCTCTATTATAGCATCCTGCCCATAAAACTGGTTAACCAAAAAAGGAACTACAATGGAGACTATAGGTAAACCCTAGCTAAAACAACCCTAAACCCCTGATACACCCTAATCAACCCTAGTAAACCCCTAAACCCCTAAACCCCAAAACCCTAAAACCCCAAACCCCTCAACCTCCTCCCACTTAGACTTGCTGTCGAAAAGCCACTGCTCCCCCGGCCGCTGCCTCGGGCGAAGCTTTCTAGCATGTTGCGTGCCGGGTTTGGGCGGGAGGGTCATAGGGTTTAGGGTTTAGGGTTTTGGGTTTGGGTTTAGGGTTTAGGGGTTGTGCTTCACACCCTTTGAAAGTTATTTATGAATAGGCTCCCTTTATAAGGAAACAAGGGAAATTAACAGTTATCCCAAAGCACACCCCAGGTGCAGGATTTGGGTGCAAGGTTTATAGGGTTTAGGATCGAGGGTTTATGGGATGTAGAGTTTAGGGGTTCAGGGTTTCGAGCTTATATAGGGTTTAGGGTTCAGGCAGGGGATAGATTTAAGGTGTGCAGCCCTCAAGCACATCAAGTGGCTGCAAATCCATCGTGGGAGCTATCGGGCTCAAGGGCTTTAGGTTTAGAGGTCCAGGGTTGTGGTATAACCGGCACAGAGGTGTAGGGCTCTAGGGCATTACAGCACTGCCTCCTGCAGGCAGAGTTACTCATCTCACATGTGATGTTGCTTTTAGTATGGATCATGCAGGATGGTGTCCATCATCGCACTGTCAGTGCTTTGCATCGCTTCTGACGACGTGGCCTTCTCATCTCCACCGCAACGGTGCCAGGCATGTGCCTACACATTCAAGCACGCGTCATGAGTGAGCCCAGGCGGGTCTTGAGTTGTTTCCTGGATGTCCTTCGACCTCATGGTTGCCTCTGCTGGCAATAGGTGGAGGCCGAGTTTCTGAACCACCTGCCGCTGGCAGGCTTGAGTCAGAGGACTGGTATTCAAGAACGCAGGTTATAAAACTTGTGAACAAAACCAACAATGCTTGTCTGTGCTTTTGGCTGCCTCAGCACACGGCCTGGGCGTGCTTTACGGGACTCGGGTCGCATTTAGGGCCCTTGCGCATTCCGTCTAAAGTTGTAGCCCAAACCTACCTCTTGATGGGGAATCAGAGATCCCTTTTTTCGGGTATTTGGGTCCAGGTATACAGTCCTAGAGCCTACGCCCTACACTGCAAACTGCCACTAGAAAGGCCCCTCCAAAACCCAGCCCCGTTAAGTCCCCATGCGACTGCCTGCACTGCAATTTAGGGTAAAGGGCTACTTGGAGGGTCGGGGGACTTAGTAACTGGTTATTTTAGGGACTTATAAGTACCATAGCCCCAATTAGGGTCCCTTTTAGGGTACTTATAAGTCTACTTACTACCTACTTACTAAGTCCCCCGACCCTCCAAGTAAGGGCTCAGGCTAAGGGCTTAGTGTTTGGGAGTTTCCGAAAATTAGGGGGGTACCTTATTTGGGGCTCATTATAATAAGGATCCTACTATTTCGGGTACCATATTAGGGTCCCCTATTTTCGGAAACTCCCATTTAGCTTTTGCGTCGGGCTGATAGCTAAACATTGGGTGAACAAGACCCCGAACGACAGCCTTCCACAGGTGTTGGGCCGATATTTGCCTACTCTGTGGGAAGGGCTATCCGCTGTGAATTTCAGCTAGAGGTACTAGAACTGCAGAAATTCGCAAGGGAGCACAAAACCTGATCCTGTTCCGTGAAACAGGCGAGTCTAAGCAGGAGATATTCCCAAAAAAAATCCTAGGTACTCTCAAAGGAATCCCTAGAGGAACCTAAGGACCCAAGGAGACTGCAGACAAGTGGCCCACATCAATGGCCTTGGTTGCGCATTGCTGTGAGTTTGCGCCCAAAGGCTCTTTGGGCTTGGGTTCTAAACGGATGTCGTGAAGGTGCGCTCAAAGGTTTACACAGGGCTCAAGGTGTGCTTAGAGGTTTAGGATTCAAGCAGCCCAAAGCCCTTCAGCATTGTGGTCGTTCGGTGCCCACAGACTCCAAACACCCTCTTTAACACAAGAGCCTTGGAAAAGGAACCCCAGAAGTTAGCTTCGTAGAAGGAGGCTAGTATATACAGGAGCCTGAGTAACCATACTGAGCACAGTATGAGGGAAAGTACGGGGACACTGTGATGAATCCCTTGGGGTCCATGTACTCTAATAATATAGTATATACAATGGCCTTGATGCTGTCCCTATTTGGGTACTTCGGGGCTCAAGTATATGCTATATGGGTACATGGACCCTTCGGGAATTGTGCTGACCCATGTATTAGCCTTCCGCAGCCGCAGCATGCAAAGCTCCGGTACCTTCATGGCTCGGTGGTGCACTGACCCGAAACGCTGGGCCTCAAAAAACTGCACCCAAGGGGTCCAAGTACTCACCATTACAAGATGTTCAAGGCTCTTTCGGTACCAAAAGCCATAAATAAGAACTACTTGGACCCTTCAGGGTGTACCAAGCTAACCTAACATTCCATTATTGGAAGCTAGATAAAGGTTGCATTTCACAACCCAGGAAGGTTGCTGTCAGGTTGAATTTACCTAAGATAGCTACTAGGTTTAGGGTTTAGGGGGGTAGGGTTTAAGGCTTAGGGGGTTTAGGGTTTATAGGGCTTAGGGCTCTAGGGTTTAATGTTGAGGGTTTAGGATACTTACACTCATGGCCTGAAGAGAGCCGATTAGATTAGATTTCAGTTTTCGGAATCTAGCTTATCTTCTATGCTCCCTGGAGATCTTGCTGCGCAACCGGTAAGCTACACATCTTGGGTACTGCCCCCTACGGTAACAGTCCATAATACGGCTACTATTGAGGTCCTAATATCACCATATTATGAAAATTATCCTACTGCTACTGAGTGGAAGCAGTACCCAATACATATCTGTTGGCTCTCTGCAAGCTACGTCAAGACAGCTGTTGGGATGCACTGGGCACGGCAACACATACGTCCACAGACTGGGCATCAGGATTAGAGTTGCCAACATAACGAATGCAGGTGGTACCCATGTAGAGATATCATGAACCAAAACAGCAATATATATATATATATATATATATGTATAGATATATTACATAAACAACATATATTACATTCCTTAGCCCAAAAACTTGGCAAATTTAACTCCGGCCCGAGCGGCGTCTGATTGCGCGGGCCCGGCACGTCAACCGCGATCTTCACTGCCAAGGCTTGGGAGACGAACTTAGCCTGGGAGTCGATACACTTGGGACTTAGTACCCTACAGGGAACTCCAGAAAGTTGGAATATGGTTTCATGGTAGGATACCCTATAATTTACCATAGAAGGGTTAGGATAATCAACTTGGGCCTTAGTATGGTTTAGGCTCCTTAGAGGGCTCCTTACAGTTTAGGGTTTAGGGCTTAGAGTTTAGGGTTGGGACTTACCTAGTATGGTTTAGACTCCTCAAAAAGTTCCTTAAAGGGACCCTTACAGGGATCGTTTAGGCTGCTTAGAGGTTCCGTAACGATACTTGGGACTTAGTATGGTTTGGGCTCCTTCAAAGGTTCCTTAAAGGGACCCAGGTTCCGTAGCGATACTTGGGACTTACCTATAGTCTCCATCGTAGTTCCGTTTTCCCCTCAGGGTCCATGTACCTAAATTGTATATACATTGGCCTTAAAGTCGCCCCTATATAGGTACATTTGGGGCCAATGTATATCCTTAATGGGTACATGGACCCTTAAGGTTTTGGTTAACCAGTTTTATGGGTAGGATCCTTAAATAGAGATTTTGGTCAACCAAAAAAGGAACTACAATAGAGACTACAGGTAGTATGCTTGAGGCTCCTTAGAGGGTTCCTTAAAGGGATCCTTAACCCCTAAACCCTAAACCCTAAAGCCCTAAACCCTAAACCCTAAACCAGGGATCTCTAAGGATTTTATTCTGAGACTTGGGGCTGAGTATGGTCTAAGGGTCCCCTGAAGGGACCTATAAGGGTACTGCAGGGGCTTAGGGTTTAGGGTCTACTATAATTTTAGGGTTTAGGGTTTAGGGTTTGGGGTTCAGGGTTTATAGGGTTGGGGTTCAGGGTTTAGGGGTCCCTTTGATCTGTGCTCGACGCAGGGTTTAGGGTTTTGATGCAATGGTCCATGCCACTTTGGCCGGGTCCTTACCTCGCCACCGGCCCTCCCTCTTGTCTCCAGCCAGTGACGCTTTATCTGTGGCTGGAGCTGTTGCAAGGATCGAAGCATCCACTCGCACGTGCGAGGAGCGAGGGCAAGGTGTACTAGACCCAGAGCCATCAGCCCTCCACCCCAGAAAGACCATGTGTGTACATAAGTAAGTATGTGTGTATATGTATGTGTGTGTAGATTGATATATATATATAATCTATATGTATATGCATAAAGATAGGATGCTGAAAGGAACCTGAAAGGGAGCTCGCTCGACCTGAAATCCTAAAACCCCGTCTCCCTTGCTTGTTCGACATTGCAGGACTGCTGCGGGACCTTTAACAATGGAGCCCCCAACCATATACTACTAGTAAGGGTCATGGAAGCTCGTCTTAGGGCTCAGGGTTATTTGTTATTTGTCTCGGCTAGGGCCCCTACTCCTACAACCCAGGCACATGTAGGTCGGAGTATCTTTGATGGCCTTTCTTGTGATGGACACTCCTCGTATCCAACCACCCCCCAAGACAGTGCATAATTACTTCCAAACTTTTTACCACCTGTAAGGCTCCAACTGTTCACCAACTCTACGGCCTGTGTAAGATCGTATTTCTGTGCCAGTGCAGAGTCCTCCAATGTAGAAAGTGCACCCTGAGCGCTAAAGCCCTGCGATCCGCACTTATAATTAGTCTCCATTGTAGTCCCTTTTTTTGGTCCTCCAATTTGAAGGTTAGGATCCTATAATACAAATTTTAGGTAACCAAATAAAGGAACCAAAATGGAGACTATAGGTAACGATTCTTGCGCAAGCTCTCCACGACAAGGACCGCACATCATCCCGAACGGCTGCCCAGTGCAGCAGCGTGGTTCCATCGTCTTCGACCGCCTATCCCAAGGCTTCCAGGGACCTTATTATTGGGTCCTTAAGGGGTCTAAGGCCCTAACTATCAGGTCCTTGGAAGCACAGGGTATTTGGCTTAGGGCATAGATGGGCGTATTTCGCATGTAGTGTAGAGTTTAGGTCATGTAAAGGGTTTAGGATTAAGGAATGGTTTAGGATGGGTTTGCAATGCAGATACCAGGACATTGGGGCCTCATTAGGGCTGTATCGTTCAGAATCTGGGAGTACATGGGACTGAAGGTGTTGTAGTTAAGGGCTCGAGGCTTCGGGTAAAGGTTATATGGGTTTGATTTACAGTAAACCCAATAAAGTTGAAAACCGGCTGAAGGCCAAATAATGCTGGGATTCCCTATACTTTAGGGATTGAGGCTACGGGGTTTCCAACTTTTGGGCTTCTGCTGTATAACCCAAGGCTTCCAGGGACCTTATTATTGGGTCCTTAAGGGGTCTAAGGCCCTAACTATCAGGTCCTTGGAAGCATAGGGTAAGGCACAATGCTCTAAGATGTTCTAAGGCTCCGGGTTAAGGATGCCCTTAGCCAGGGCTCCGGGCTTCGGCGTTAGGGCATATTAGACCCAAGAGTCACGATGAATTAGGGGGACCCTTGGGGAGAAACATATAAATCTCTCTGTGTGTGTATATATATATATATATACATAGACTCTCTCGGCGAAAACCAGAAGTACAGTAGGGTTAATTAAGGAGGGTCCCCTTCAAGCAGTCTCCTTCGTACTTCCTAGGAATACTGGGATGAGACGTCGCAAGTCAGAGGTGGGCTCGGGATAAAGCTCGGGAGAAGCCGGCGTCAGGACATATCCAGGTCAGGGTCCGACGAATTGAATGGCAGATCAAATCGCAAGCGCTCGCAAACTCCCTTAGTGTGACATCAGCACACAGCACTCTGTAAGAACTGCTTTAGTGTCGGATAGCAGCGCAGTCCGACAATCCCAATGCTCCTCCATGCTGTCGGTCCGGTCTTCGCTGCCAAAACTCTGGCCGAAAATTCACGGCCGTAGCTGCAGTGGTGCAACCCCATCATGCAAGGCACCGGACCCAACAGGGGCTGCGGGTTGGGAGGGGAGCGAGCCTGCAACCCCACCCCAAGCCCTTCAGCAAACCTCACACGTTATAAACACGGCTGCCGAAAAAGAACTGCACATCGCAAAAGCTGTGACTCGCTTAATTGCGAACCGCTTCACCCAAGCCATAACCAAACTGCCTTAAGAAAGGTAAGTGCACCAAGTATTTAGGTTCATATCCCTGTGTTGACATGACGACACAATGCGTTGCTCTAGGTCAATCTCAAAAGGACTTCTCAGGACTTCGAGTTCCTTTGTGCAAGCAGATTACGGTTGAGGAATCAGTGTGTACCCAGAGCCTCCACAACCCCTTAATGAAGGAATATACCTTAAACTATATTAGGGATCCTACTGTGATCTAAGGTATATTCCTTAAATGAAGGGGTTTTGGAGGCTCTGTGTAACTGTAAGGTCCTGGCCCCCAAAAGCATGCAGAATAAAGCCTTGTAAAGGTGCTGGGCCAATACTTTACCTAGACACTTCGGGGCCAAAAAGTACATACTGTCTGGGTAAATGGACCCTTCGGGAAAAGCCTAAGGCCCCTCTCTGAGTCAAAAAAGAAAACCCAAAGCCCCAAACACTGAACAGGCCTGCCAAAAATGAGGGAAGTCTTCCAGCAGTGACCTCAAACGGTCGAATTGACCTCGTTCGGCCTGGGTGGCAGAAAGAAGGCGGGCAAGAACACAAATAGGGATCCTTTTAGGGGGTTTTAGGGTTTAGGGAGTTTAGGGTTTATGGGGTGTGGGGTTTTAGGGTTTAGGGTTGAAGGTTTAGGGAGTTTAGGGTTTAAGGGTTTCAGGGTTTAGGGGTTTGCGGTTTGCAGCTTAGGGACTAGAGTCTCCATTGTTGTTCTCTTTTTTGGTTAACCCTTAATTTTGTATGTTTCAATATCCTACCCTTACAATCCTTAAAACTGGTTCATTAGCGATAACCCCAAGGGTCCAAAGGACCCAATAATTAGGTACTCGGTTTTAGGATAATAGTTATGTGGGTTAGGATTTTGGAGAGTATATGATTATTGGGTACTTGGACCCTTGGGGTAAAGGGTAGAATGGAGATAGGTCGAGGGCCGATGTCGGGCTCAGGGTTGAGGGCTTATGACTACTTAAAGGATCATGGGACTACGTAACTAGGGTTCCGTAAAGGGATCCTTTAAGGGATCTATATTAAGGGTTCTATATTTGGGTGTTGGAGGGTACTTAGAGGATCATGGGACTTAGTAACCAGGGTTATATGTAAGGTAACTATCCTTATAACCTCAAGTAAGGTGCTTATAACCTTACTTACTCAGTCCCATGATCCTCCAAGTACGGCTTTGTGGTCACCATGAACGTAGGAGGGAACCTCCCGCCTGATGGACTCAAACTCAGTTCGTCTCCATGCTAGTTTCGGTGAGGGTCTTGAAAATGTCATGAGGCGGTTTGCAGGGCGGCACTATCATACGACGGAGACCACCCTAAATCCTAAAGCCTAAACCCCCAAACCGCTACCCACAAAACGTCCTAGATACTTCAGTAATAATCTGGGAAGGTTGTTCTACGCAGGCTGATGGGATAATTTATGCACTTTGGAGCACATTGGTGTCCCCACAGCCTAAAACAGGCTACATTCAGTAAGGCCTGATGCTTGTCGTTGTATACCCCTTGTCTTCTCTTCTGGAACGTTGCAAAGGTCGAGACCCACACGCTACACGAAGGATGATAACCCCATTCCCGAACTTCCTCCCCCGCCCACCAGGGAAATGGAACCTTCTCCGGTAGCGTAGTCCACCCCAAGACTCCTCGAGCTCTTCGTGACTGGGCCATGCTAGGACCACAGAGGATCTTGAGAAAACAAACTGCCACTTGGTAAAGCGTTACCAGAGTTAAGAACCACAACACTTGCAAAGCGGAGCATCGCAAACTCAGGGCCACAGAATCCACACCCCGGCAACGATGTCAATATCCAGAGCTTCGACCCTAAACCCTAAACCCTAAGGTCGTGATCCCAGGGGCAAGCTCGAACAAGTAGGAGGTTTCCTGCTTGCTCTGCCGGAAGGTCTGCCTGGGTCGACAGGTTTAGGGTTTAGGGGTTTAGGGGCTTAGGGGTTTAGGGGTTTAGGGTTTAGGGTCTAGGGGTTTGGGGTTTACGGGTTTAGGGTGGTTTTAGGAGGGTCTAAACGGTTTGGGGCTCGGGGCGAGCTTGTGTTTCTAGGGTTGTAGAAGCCTTGCTTTGCGGTTTTTGTTTCTATAAGTGTGTCTGCAATGCACTTTTATACGGTTAGTTAGGAACTGCGGTCATAGCCCGGTGGTGGTCCCAGCTGGACGGACGGCACAGCTCCGAGCCAATAGTATCATTGAGGGGGTGGAGTCCAGGGGGTGTAGATGCCACGTAATTCCTATATCAAGTACTTCCCTAGAGTTCCGCAACGATCCCTTGTACCAGCCCCGCTTGAACCACCCTTTGGGATCCTGGAACTAGGACTTGTTCTTTGCTTTCCGGTCCCCGGAGGGTGAAGAAGAAAAGGGTTCAACGTTGTACCTAGACCCTTACTTCTTTGATGGTTAGGATCCTACAATAACAAAGCTAACCAACAAAAGGGTACCATGGAGGAGCCCAGCTCAAAGCCGCGAATTCATGAACACCAACCGTCAAAAGCAGAATCCTCCCCGCCCTCCCCCCAAAACATCCGACCGGGTTGCTCAAAACTGTCGTCCAAGGCATCCAAGTAGTAACCCAGTCCTCGCAGAGTCTAAGTGAGTCTCGGGGGGTAGTCGTGCCAAGATGGTGCAGCAAACATGCGATATCTTTTAGGAGCTGCCCCCACCCTGTAATAGTGACTATAAGGATTATACTAGGGCCCTATTATATTCCAATTATACCACTATTACAGGGTGGGGGCAGCTTCTAAGATATCTTGCTGCATCCTGTCTCACGCAACCTCCCTGGCGGCAGCTGCTCAAGGCTACTGTTGGTAGGGTGTTTTTCTCGGTATGATCGTGAATGAACAGATCAGAGTCTCAGTCGCACGTGCCCAAAGGGTCCAAAGTACCTATATAGTATAATTAATGTAGGGTTTCTAGTTTCTATATTATGATTTGAGGAAGTATATCCCCCATAACAGTATCTAGGACCCTGTGGCTCATCGGCACTGCAGGGCGGCTTGCTCGATCTCTCAACGGTCAGAGAACTTGTTTACAAAACAACCTCCCCCCCCGCTCGGGTTTACCTATAGTTTCCATTGTACTTCCTTTCTTTGGCTAACCAATTTTATGGTTAGCACCCTAGGCCCTATGACAAAGATTTTGGTTAACCAGAAAAGGGAACTACAATGGAGAGTTTAGGTAGGTTACAAATTAGAACACAAACGCACATCTCTGCACAAGAGACCAGAGGAAGACCTAGCTTGCATCATCGACCTTGGCATCGACAGGCGCGCCGCGTCCGAGCGTACGCAAAAATACGTGCGAACCAATGTTGATTTTAGTCAGAGCTAACATCTGCAGCACAGGTGGTCGGCTACGAAGGCGTCCTGCCTATACGAGCTCAACATCGTCTCGAACCTCAAACCGAACCTAGCGCAACCCTGCCCTAAACCCTAAACCCTAAACCCTAAACCCTAAATCCTAAACCATAAATCCTAAACCCTAAAGCCCTGTCCTTGGCCGCCTGTTTTGAATACCCAGCCTCGATATGCAGCGGCGGCTACAAGGGTTTGCCAGGCACCGTCAGGGGTTTAGGGTTTAGTGTTTAAGGTTTAGGGTTTAGGGCAAAATTCCGGGGTTTGGAGCTTGTGGGTTTCTGCTTTGAGAGGAAATTTGTTGTTCTTGGGTCGGGCGCGAGAACGATACGGATTTGGGATTCTGGAGCAGCAAGACCCAACAAGACCTCGTGAATATGTGACGAAGTGAGCTGACTAGGCCGACACAGTGTTGTTCCAAGCCCCAACCGCGCGCTCCGGGCCAGTATAGTGTGCAAGACTACGTCTAATGGCTTTCTATATGATGAAATACCAGAAACACTGAAACTTCGTACGGGACCCGCAGAAAAAACTGCTACGAGTAATCCAGACCTGAACTCGAAACTTAAACCCTAAACCAGCAAAGGAAATCCCCCAGATCCTAGCTGCAAGCTTACTTAGATCTAAACTTAAGACTTGTCAGGATAATAACCCCGAACCCGGGACCCTTGCAAAACACTTGTAGAACCCTAAGGAAAGGAGTGCTTCATGTTAATTTTTCGGTGATTTATGATTCGGTTCTCTTTTCATATCTAATTTCAAGAGGCTCTTGAGCCGGCAGCCTACCAGTTAGATTCTAGTCCAAGGTTCCGGGGTAACCCCTTAGTTAACATTAAACAGGGTGGCCTTTTTTCCCCAATATTCAATTTGACAAAGGAGAGCCCACCCCCCAAAAAAACAAAAGGGTACTACTGAGGAACCTAAGTGATGTTGCCTCCTAAGGTTGTAGCAAACGTGTGAGTCGTGGAGGTTCTGTATGCATTACATGCATATAACCAACACTTGTAGTCCTGAAAGCACCCTCGATATAAGCCCTAAGCCCAAAACCTAAACCCCGAAACCCTAAAACCCTAACCCCCCAACAGACTAAACCCTAAACCCCAAACCCCCCACCTCTGGTCTGCATTATAGTTCCTTTTTTGGTTACACAAATTCGTGTTCACAGGATCCTAACCATAAAGCTGGTTAACCACAAAAAGCAACTAGAATGGAGACTATAATTATGGGTGAACCCTTCATGAACGAGTCCTTAAGGGTACTCCCGCATAAGCCACAGAAATAGAAGGTTAAACTTTCCGACTCCTACTAAACTACAAAGACCCAAAGCGCTTAAAGGTTGGGTATTGGGGATCTAAGTAGGTGAACCCTTCATGAACGAGTCTTGACAAGATTCCTTCCGAGATCCCTCCCCCTGAAACCGTAATTAAACCCACTAAACCCCTAAACCCGAAACTCAAACCTCAAACCTTTGAAGCCCTAAAGCCCTGGAACCCCCCAAACCCTGCTTAAAAAAGATTCCTTCCGACATCCCCCCGGCCTGGCTTGGCGCCTTTGAAAGCGCCGCAGGGCTCAAAGCAGCGAGTGGCCTCCACGAGCATCGCGGGGAGGCTTAGTGTAGCGGCCATAATAATTAGAATAGGGTCCCTTTAAAGACGGTCCTATAAGGGCTTCTATGAGGGATGCTCTCAGGGTAATGATGTAGGGACCATAATAAATAGAATAAGGTGTTGGGGTATACTATACCATGATTATAATATATGAGAGGCCCCGAAAATGGAGTAGGTAATTTTTAAGGCGCCCATGTTAGGGTTGTGGCTTTAGGGTTGGGCTTAGGGGGGCGTGGGCTTAGGAGATTAAGGCTGGAGCTATTATAACTTTAGGGCTCTGGTGTTGAGGGCCTGTTAGCGGTTTAGGGCTTGGGCGTTTTGGGGTGGCTTGTGTGGCTTACCCAAACGGTGCTAGGTACCGTTATGGGGGATACTTTCCCGAACCATACTAGTAATTCCTAGTATAGAAACTCTACATACTACTATATACGTACTTAGGACCCTTTGGGTTATTCAGGCTTACTTAGGGGTTATGGGGTCTCGGTTTAGGGGCTTTTCGGCCTTAGGGTTTGCCCTACGTGCATTAAAGAATCAAGAAACCGAACCAGCCTTTCCGTCGGTCACCAAAGACAGCTCCATCGCAGAACAGAAGCGGCTTAGGGTTTCGAGAGGGGGGTGCATCTTAGGTTTATGGTAGAAGCCAGAAAGTTGGAACATCATTCTCCTCATGCCCTTAAGGTGAAGTATAAGGGATCCTAGCACGAATCCTCCTAAACCCATGTTCCAACTTTCTGGGGTTCACTGTAAAGGATTCAGGGATCTTGTGTGCTTATTGATTTATTAGTTTTGTTTGACTCATGGAAAGTTCGGAGTTCGAGGCAGCCTGCTTCCAGGATTCGTGGGACAAGCGATCTTCATGGAGGGACGAGGCAACTAGATTTGCGTGGAATAGTCTAGGGTTGTTTGCCGGGTTGCCTCCTAGACCATAAGGCTTGGTGGTTTTAGGGTTGAAGGTTTACGAAACCCTGAAACCCTAAATCTCAGTGTTCGCTTTTGGGGCTTCGGGTGTAGCGGTCTTGGCTTCTGGGGCTAAGGGCTTGGGGGTCCCAGGGTCTGGGTGTCGGCCTAGGTTTCGGGTCAAAGTAGCGCTCGTGGCTTGCCACAGAGCCAAAGCAGTCTTCGGTAAATGCTTGAAGGACGTACTTGGAGGATCATGGGACTTGGGAAGTAAGGTTCTAATTACCTTAAGCTGTGGCTTTCAGTAGTTAAAAGTATGATTACCTTACTTATAACCCTAGCTGCTGAGTCCCATGATCCTCTAAGTAGGCGTTGCGATGTCGGGCAGGGTAGGAAGGCTTTCGGGCAACTGAATCCCAAACAAGAGCCGTTCGGACAGGAACCCGTACCCACCTCTTTGAGGCCAGGCTTCCAACCTCTAAACCGTAAACCCTAAACTCCTAACGTTGTGAGTCCTCCACCCTGAGGGAAAGAGGTCGCGGCACCTGCAGTGAGAGGCCCTGGCTTCGCAGCTATGGATAATGTATAGTAGGCTCCTTTTCTCTAAGTTAAGGCCAACAATTTCGAAATGCATTTAACCCAGCTTTCAACCCTCTCTAAGGTCCTTGTTCTCGAAATGCCTTTAACGTATCTTTCTGGAAGGCCCTTGTTGTTTGAAATCTTCATACGGGAGTGGGTTCTGTCTTAAGGCCAAAGAGACGTTTGCAACGAGGCGCCTACGATGTAGATTCTATCCCTGGTGATGACCCCGTAATGCATATTCTGATGTCTTTAAACCTCCTAATAGAAGCCTTTGCAAGGCCCTATAAGTATACACCATATTGGCACATGCACCCTAAGGATCGAATTGCTTCTTTTTTGGAGGGTCTCTCCATGCAGTCTCTTGGCTTCTCTAGCCTTCAGCGGGCTATTACAGTTCAAGGTTTACCTGCAGTCTCCATTGTAGTTCCTTTTTTGGTTGACCACAATCTCTATAATAGGATCCTACCCATAAAACTGGGTAACCCAAAAAAGGAACTACAATGGAGACTATAGGTAAGGCTGCGATGGAGAAAACCCGAGCCCTGAGCCTGGACTCGACGTGTAGAAGCACCCTACTTAAAGGATCATGGGACTTAGTAACTAGGGCTCCTTAAAGGGACCCTTTAAGGGATCTATACTAAGGGAACTCTATATATGGGTGTTGGAGGGTACTTAGAGGATCATGGGACTTAGTATCTAGGGTTATAAGTAAGGTAGCTATACTCATAACCCCAATTTAGGTACTTATAACCTTACTTACTAAGTCCCATGATCCTCCAAGTATGCTCCCCGAAACAGCATATAGGGCACAGTAGGGCTACTAAACACCCTGGTACCTAGACCCTGAACCCTCGCTACAAATCCCTAATCCTGAACCGGCAAGGGAGGAACCTAAAACCCCCTGAACCCTAAACCCAAATTCGTCTATGACCCTAAACTTTCAATCATAAACCTTACACCGTAGGAGCCAACAAGTCTGCGGCAGGATCTTCGCATGGCAGCGCTCGCTGAGGATGAGAACCTGAGCGGGGCATCCAGGCATCGTGGCTTTCCAGGAGGCTCCATGGTACCTACCTAGACCCCCCACTAACACCCTAAATACTCGGGTTACAAGGGCTCTATTGATGGGCCTTGGGGGTCCTGGTATATGGTATACACTAGGGTCTACATACATACTACATAGGTACTTGTAGCCTTAGGGTTTCGGTCGGACTCCCGCATTGGGGCTCTGTATAAGGGTATAAAGGCTCTATACAGGTTTAGGAGAGGCTTATGAATTTCGATGAGGGCTTTATAAGGGTTTGGGAGGCGGTGGGTTAAGTCTCCAGCTCCCGTAAACGCTGTTTTTGGCTTCCACTCTCCGGCCTCGTCCTACTCCCCGAGGTGCCGTCATGTACTATATGGTATATACCCTATAAACCCTAAGCCCTAAAGCCCTATGGTGGCAGCCGCAAAGTTGGAAGATGCGCACCCAAAATTCCAGCACCCCACAACTGGAATAAAACACATCTTCCAACTTTGGATTCTTCCAAGTTTTCAACCTTCCAACTATTGATTACCGCATGAACCGCTCCAAATGCCGGGACCTAAAGTTGGAAGATGGGACCAAGTCAAACCCAAAATTTAGCTGGAGTTTCTCTCTCTCTCTCTCTGCAATACTGGAGCGGGCGCAGTAATTGCAGTTTATCTCCCTCTGCAATACTGGAGCGGCCAAAATAATTGCAGCTTCTCTCTTCCTGCAATACTGGAGCGGTTGTAGTAATTGCAATCTCTCTCTTTCTGCAACACTGGAGCGGTCCTAGTAATTGCAAATTTTCTCTCTCTGCATATTGGAACGGTCGTAGTATTAATTTGCAGTTTCTATCTCTGTGCAATACTGGAGCGGTCGTAGTACTTGCAGTTTCCGTCTTTCTCTCTTTGCAATATTGGAGTGGTCGTAGCAATTGCCGTTTCCCTCTCTCAGCAATACTGGAGCGGTCGTAGTAATTGCGGTTTCTCTCTCTGCATTACTGGAGCTGCTTCCCACAAACCGAAGGTTGAAAGATACCGTCACTGCATTAACTGGTCCAAACGCCGGGACCTAAAATTGGAAGATGGGACCAAGTCAAACCTAAAGTTGGAAGATGCCGTTGCCGCATCAACCGTTCCAATTGCCGCCTTCCAAGTTTCCGGCGGCTACTGTAAAGCATATGATGCATGACTGTTAGCAGTCGCCAGGGCTGGGTGTCCCGGCCTGGCTGCACCTGCATCTTCGGCCTTTGGGCTGTGCAGGAGTTGTCGGCCTCTACGACACCGCTCCGGCAAGGTGGGCTTGCGGCCCCGTGAGTTCTAGGTGGAGGATCATGGGACTAAGTAAGTACGGTTATAAGTACCTTAATTGGGGTTACAAGTATAGTTACTTTAATTATAACCCTAGTTACTAAGTCCCATGACCCTTTAAGTAGGTGGAGGGGAGCACGTGGGAACGGCTTTCTCCCATCGCCCACGGTATAGCAGCGTCCACTCCCTTCCATCGCTGGTCTCCACAGTTTTCAGCCATCTGTCCATGGCCGGTCACGGGTTGGAATGAATCCACAGAAAGCTGTGAAAGCAATATGTTTGAGCCAATATGCCTTTAGGATTTCAGGATGAGGGGTTTACGGTTTAGGATTACGTATGGTGTAGGGATGAGAACTTATGTTGAGGAATTGGGTCTTAAATTGCCCGTGCACACGCAGAGGTCTGGGGGTTGCGGGAACAGTTGTACAAGGGTTTAGGGTTTAGGGTGCTTTTAGTAGCCGTACATACAGGGTCTGACAAAACTATCACTAGGGCGGCGATCGCAGCAAGACCCTCCCTAAACTAAGACACTAAATAAAACGTACTAAGATTTGAACCCCTAGAGAACCCTGGAGGAAGCCCTCGTTGACAACCTTACAGGAACCCTAAACCGTTAAAGGAAGCATGAACGAGACCCTCAACGGGAACCGGAACCAATTCAGTTATCAAATGAGCCCTAAGCCCTAAGGCCGTAAGCCGCAAGGCATGGCCAAACATCTGAGCCCCCCTGCAGCATGCAGCGTTCCGGGGACCTGGGGGATGTCGTCCGTGTACTTGGCCTGGCAGTTGAAACCCTAATCCCTAAACCCTAAACCCTAATCACTAAACCCTGAATCCTAACTGCTAACCCCTAACCCCTAAACCCCTAAACCCTAAACCCTAAACCCTAAACCCTAAACCGAGTTTGGGTCGTGATGTGTTGAAGGGCTTGCTTGAAGTTCTTGGGGCTTAGGGTCTTATCGGGCTTCGAGCAGTCTTAGGGTTTAGGGCGTTCAGGTTCCCAGAGCCTCCAAAACCCCTTAAGGAATACCTAGGGCCCTAGGGTTCCTTTAAAGGGATCTTTAAGGGATCTATAGGGTTTAGGGTTTAGGGGACTCCAATATCCCTTAATTAAGGAATATACCTTAAATCATAGTAGGATCCCCAATAGAGTTTAAGGTCTATTCCTTAATTAAAGGGTTTTGGAGGCTCTGGGTTTGTTGGGGTTTAGTATTTCGGGTTTGGGGTTTTAGGGTTATAGTAATAATAACAGTAATAATACAAATAATAATCATAATCACAATATTTTCATAATTACGGGAATTAGTCCTTCGGGTTTGGGGCTTTAGAGCTAAGGCTTAGGGGCCTGGGAGGATGAGCAGTACGGTTGATGACATCAATCCTGGGGGTTCCTTTAAAGGGATCTAGAAGGGTACCTTTAAGGGGCTCTTTTAAGGGATCCATAGGGTTTTAGGGTTTAGAATTTGGAAATATAAATCCTGCATGACCCATAATAGGAAATATGCCATACTTCCCATAGTTTAGGGCCATTAAGGTAATGCAGGATTTATATCATCAACCGTATTCTAGGATGCCCAGTAACCTAGGAATTCAAAGGGCTCCCTTTTTGGTATTTTGTAACTTTAAAAGGAGCCTAGGACTACAAAAAGGGAATACGGGTAGTACTGGGCATCCTACCCTAAAGCCTAAACCCTAAACCCCTAAACCACTAAATCCCTAAACCCTAAACCACTAAACCCCTAAACCCTGAAACCCTAAACCCTAAACCCCTAAACCCCTAAATCCCTAAACCCTAAACCCTAAACCGTAAACCCCTAAACCCTAAACCCCTAAACCCCTAAACCGTAGTACTGGGCATCCTAATAGTAGCTCTAAAATCGGGGCCTGTACGAACCCAGGGGCTGAATACCCTAGCCCAGAAAAGCTTAGCCTTGAGGGGTTTAGGGTCTTAGGGTTTTAGGGTTTTAGGGTTTTAGGGCTTTAGGGTTTAAGGGTTTAGGGTTTTAGGGTTTTAGGGTTTTCGTGTTTAGGGGTTTAGGGTTTTAGGGTCTTAGGGTTTTAAGGTTTAGGAATTTTCAATCGTGGTAGGGTTACATAAACCCTTAACGGTTAAAGGTTAGCTACTCAGCTGCGAAGATACTCAGAATAGGGTCTGGGGCTGTAGATGGCTGTATCAAGTTCTAAGCAGCATATTAGGGAACTAGGATAGCCGCTAGCAGGGAACAAGGTTATTTGGGGCATGCAGTCTGGATGTCACTATGGCCATCCATTCCTAGACCCCCCAACTACCCTCTAATATACCCTAAGTACCCACCATTAAGGATCACAAGGTCTCTTCTACTACTAAAGGGCACTAGGGGTGTCCTGGCTGGTTTAAGTGAAGGGCTTTGCAGGAGGGCCCAACGCCCGCTGATTGTGGTCCCAACTGTTGGGGTGACTCTATATTAACACAAAAAGGCTTTGGGTGTAGATTGTATTAACGAGTTTGAACTGCAAGTGTGTGTATATATATATATATATGTAGAAAGGCATCCTGAATAAACGTAATAATCATTTCAGGCTTCTACATTTTCAGTCTGAAGCATGTCGAGGCTAAGACTAACCCCTGACACCCAAAGGTCAGGAGAACACCTCCCTAAACCCTAAACCCTAGAAACCCTAAACCCCTAAGCCCTAGAAACCCTAAGTCCCTAATCCCTAGAAACCCTAAACCCCCTAAATCCCCAATCCCAAATCCGAAACTCTAAACCCCGAATCCTAAACCCTAAACTCAAAACTCAAAAAAAAGCCGCCCGGCGAGGCCACAGGGGCCCCTAGGCTCCATCTAGGCCCCAAAAGGGCGCAAAAAAAGTTTCTACAAGGGTTTAGGGCATAGGGTTGATGTTTATGTTTTTTTCTTTAAGGGCCTCTTTCTGTTCCGCCGATGGTTTAAGGTCTCGGGTTTAGGGTTTGGTTTAGGGTTTAAAGCTTCATGTAGCTATGTAGTATATGCCTCGGCCTTAAAGGTACCTATATAGGAACTCATTCCAGGCCCAAGTATATACTGTATATAGATATATAGATAGATAGATAGATAGATATATATATATATACACATATATATATATATATATATATATATATGTACATATATATATATATATGGGTGGTTGTCAACATTAAGGCCCTTTTTGGGTACCCCACATAGTCGGTCCCGTATCATGATAGGCACCCAAAGAGGGACCAGAATTTTGACCATATCGGCACATCAAGCCTTACCCAAAGGGTCCAAAGTACCAATATGGTAGAATGTAGGGTTTCTATATTAGGAATTACTATTATGATTTGGGGAAGTATCTCCCATAACAGTACCTAGGACCCTTTGGGTAAGTAAGGGTCGGAGGCCCCCAGACAAAGTTGAACTTCTGGGCCCTCACAACAAAAGCCTTAAAACCTCCCAAAGCGCTGGAAGTTTCTAAACCTAGGCCCTGAACCCCAAACCCAGACTCCTGAACACTAAACTCAAAACCCCAACCGTAAACCGTAACGTCCCAAACACAACAGCATGCGAAGTTTCCGAAGCGTGGTGGCTCGTTGGCGCCTCGCCCGTGCATTGGGCCAGCGCCGTGTGGTGCATGAGAGGCTGGCCCACCTCCACACTAAGACTCCAATATGCCTTAATTAAGGAATCTTACTCCCCCAATAAGCCACGGAAATAAAAGGTTAAACTTTCCGATTCCTACTAAACTTCAAGAACCCAAAAGTTTAAAGGTCGGGCATCGGGGATCTAAGAATCTAAGTTTCTTAAAGAATATTACCTTAAGATGCCTGATATGGTTTAGGGAATATTCCTTAATTGAGGGATATTTTGGAGGATCATGGGACTTCATAAGTAAGGTTATAACTACCTTAATTGGTGTTATATAATTAGTAGGGATAAGTACAGTTACCTTACTTATAATCCTGGTTACTTACTTACTACCATTATCCTCTGAGTACGCAGTTTGGGATTTGCAGACCATTAAAGGTTGCGTTAAGCTACAGAAGGGGCTCTATAGGACGGTTGTAGGCTGGACCCAAGAGTAACCTAGGAATAAAAAGGGTGCCCTTTTTGGTTTAAGGGGGCTTATAAGGGAACCTGAACCCTCAAAAAAGGGAATAAGGGCCTACTCTGGGTCGGTTTAGGGTTTAGGGCTTAGGGTTTAGGGTTGGTGGGTTTAATGCTTCACGTAGCTTGTGGTTTGGCGTGGTCTTGGGTGCCCAGGTAGGTTGGAATGACGATCCTTTGGTTTTGGGCTTGAGGGCCTTGGTTCGATGGAGGCGAGCTTATTACTTATTAGCACAAAAGCCATGCAAACCGATATACCGGTATACATGTATACTTTTACTTCTTCTGTAACTTGAGGAATACTCCGTAATTCAGCGGTGTCGGAATCCAGGTACGATGAGTCTGAAGACGACTCTCGGAAGTGGACACGAAACCACAACAACTCTACGCTACAGAAGCCAGAAAGTTTACCTACAGTGTCCATTATAGTTCCTTCTTTCACAAACCTGATTTTATTATGGTTAGGATCCTATAACAACTAGATTTGCGTTATCAAAAAAACTACGATGGAGACTATAGGCACTTTATAACGCATGCTAGAACTGAACATCCCGAAACCATGCTCCAACTGTCCGAGGTTGGTCCCTACAGCTAGACCTAAGAGTAACCTAGGAATAAAAAGGGTGCCCTTTTTGGTTTAAAGGGGTTTATAAGGGAACCTGAACCCTAAAAAAAGGGAATAAGGGCCTACTCTGGGTCCTAGACAGTCAGTTTTCGCCCCAAAGGCTGGTAGTTGTCCTCAAACGGTACTCCGACAAGTATGATTGATTTCAGCTTTCTGGATTAGCGTTTAGGGTCTTGAGATTTAGGGCATGGAGCTTTAGTGAAGTGTTTTGGAGTTTAGGATTTGAGGGTTTAGGGTTTCAGGGGTTGGCATTTGAGGGTTTAGGGGGCACTTGGGGTGCTGAAGTTGCTGTACTGCCGCCTCAAACTGCACATTTCGAGCTGAGTGATAGAAACTAAGGGTTTTCGTCCCTTCGGGGATTCCTATCTCACTTGGAAATTAGCATGGCAGAACACACGAGTATAGCCACAGTATAGCGCTAGGGCCCCTGCCGGCGCACGGCTCTGATCTTCTTTCGGCGCATGGTCCTGCTCGCCGTTCAGTGAATGACATTGCTAGAAGAGGGTTTATTTGGTTTTAGGGCTTAGGGTTTTTGGTTTTGGGGTTTAAGGTTTGGCAATTTGCCCTTTCCACTGAAAGTGTCTCATAGAAAAACAACATACCCTGAGGCCAAACATGTCAAATGTTTATCGGGTGTGGACAAGATCTTGTGCAAAGAGCGGTTGCTGCACAGCCCTGCGGGCTCAGGGGGTAAAAGCCTCACAAACATTACAGTTTTGGGTCTACTTGGTGATCCGACGGAGGATTCAAGGTGCGGCAAGCTTCTAGATGCCTAAATCTGCGGCCGAAAACCATGAACCTTGAAGCCAGGTCACATACATCGCAAAGCCCTGAGCCCCAAATCCCAGCATAGCTCCTCTGAAGGTTTATTTCCCTAAATCCCAAACCCCCAACCGAGTTCCGTTCCACCCGATGCTCGGGAGATTAAGGATAGCTGGCAACGCCTTGCAATAGTCCCGAATAGAAGAATTTCGCAGATACGAAAAGCCTACTGAAACTATGAAGGCGTTTAAAATCCTGCCAATATACCGGAAAAGCTCCTGCAGCGCTACCCTAAACATCCCTAAACTCATATCCCTTAAAAACTGATACCTCTTTCCATACCCCAAAGCCCTAAACCCTATATAAACCCATACAAACCCCTGAACCCCTGCACACCCTCCCGCGAAGGGCCGCCAGAAAACCCGCAAAGTCTCGGACCTTTTCCCCCGCAACAGAGGAAGATTGCATGCCGCCGTTGGGCACCACCTGAGGGATTTGTTGAAGAGGGTTTAGGAGGGGTTTAAGGTTCAGGGAATTTAAATCTTCTCCCCCAATAAGCCACGGAAGTAAAAGGCTAAGCTTTCCGATTCCTACTAAACTACAAGAAGCCGAAAAGTTTTAAGGTTGGGTATGGGGGATCTACGTTAAGAGGGTTTAGGAGGGGTTTAGGGTTGAGGGATGAAAATAAATCCAAGGGTAAAAGGGACCCTTAATAAGGACCC
Organism: Symbiodinium sp. CCMP2592; assembly: GCA_905221615.1. Lineage (NCBI taxonomy): Eukaryota > Dinophyceae > Suessiales > Symbiodiniaceae > Symbiodinium > Symbiodinium sp. CCMP2592. Next base: position 181,263 of record CAJNDT010003957.1, on the reverse strand, counting down.
CTAGGTAAATACCCTTAATATAGCTATTATATATACCCATTATATAGCCCATTATAGGGTAGGGGTCCCCATTAAGGGTCCCTCCTTTTCCCATTTGAATAAAGGTATAGGGGACTGAGGATGGCTGAAGGTTCGGCTCCACTTGAAGGGTCGGGGGACTTAGTAACTAGTTATTTTAGGGACTTATAAGATCTTATAAGTACCATAACCCCAACTAGGGCCCCTTTTAGGGTACTTATAAGTCTACGTATTACCTACTTACTAAGTCCCCCGACCCTCCAAGTACCTCCTTTAAGGAGGCGTTAGGCTTTAGAGGTTTAGAGGCTTAGGGATTTGGGAGATTTATAGGAGTTCATGGATTAGGGTTGGGCAGCACCTGGCTGTTAAGGTGACTCTAGGGCTGGGCATCGTCTGGGAATTTCGGTGGTTTGCAAGGCTCCATAAGCTCATTTCTACCCTCGAGAGTGCAGACGTCTCTAGAAAACGGGACGTGAACTCCTTGATGCATCATGTGAAAGGAGCTCCTGCACAGGCTTGCATGATACCACCTTTGATACCACGCAGTCACTCTGTTTTTGACTGTGTCCATGTTGTCGCTGCCTTGTACCACATGCAGATCGGGACTGTGTTGCCCTCTAGATCCGGGAGGCCCGACACGATGAAGAAGTAGTCTTTGTCCCTCTGCAATGCGACAAGGGCCATCTGCACTTTCTTCAAGGGATCTATCGGGTCTAGGGATTCAGGGGTTGAGCACCTCTTCATTTTGGTAAGAACTGGGTACTGCAAAATCCCAGCTTTTAGGGTCCACGTACCTGGTTTTGACAGCTTCTCCAGGCCCCCCTTGTTGGTTTTGCCTTTGCTGGGGTACAGGTTCTGCAAGATTTACTCCCCCCATAAGCCACAGAAATAGAAGATGAAACTTGCCGATTCCTACTAAACTGCAAGAACCCCAGAAGTGTACAGGTTGGGTATTGGGGAGCTAGTGTACAGGTTCTGCAAGATCACCGACAAAGATCGAGTCTGAACTCGATGTAACCCGTCGAGAATTTGGTGACTTTGCTCAGATCATCCTCCAGGTGATTGAAATGCGGTTGACGAGATCAATCCTGCATTACACATAATCAGAAATGTACCATAGCTCCCATAGTCTATAGTAGTAAACTCCAAAAAGTTGGAAACCGGATTGGGGACAAATAGTGTTGGGATTCCTTGTGCATTGCTCTTAATGATTGAGGCTATTGGGTTTCCAACTTTTGGGCTTCTACCATAGGGTCATTAAGGTAATGCAGGATTTAGATCATCAGCCGTACCGACCAAGATTCTCCGGTGTGATCGCCTTGAGAAGGGTACGTAGGGTCTGCGCCAGCTCGCAGCAGGCCGTTCTCGTCCACGCGGCCCAACACCCGGAGGGTCCACGTACCCAAATAGCATATACTTTGGGCCCACTGTACCTATATAGGGACCACTTTAAGGCCAAAGTACATACTATTTGGGTATATGGGCCCTTCGGGACACAGAACCGTATCAACAACCTTCAGCACGTCTGCAAAGGGATATGACAAGCACACCGGATGAAGCACATGTAGGGCCACAAAAGACAGACTACACAAGGTTTAAACTTACTCCCCCAACAAACCACAGAAGTGAAAAGTCAAACTTTCCGATTCCTACTATATAAACTACAAGAACGAAACAATCTTGAAGGTTGGGTATCGGGGATCCAAGTTTAAGGGCCTACAGGCATGAGGATGTAATCTTCAGGAGCAGCCAAACAGCCGAGCCTAACCCCATACCGGTACCCTCAAGGTTTGGATTGTATGGTGACATCCTAGAGTTAATGCTACAGTCTACCTTAAACCGCATACCTTGAACCCACAGACCCTAAACCCTAAACCCTAAACTCTAAACCCTAAACCCTAAACTCAGGACTCAGAACCGAGCATATGTCTGACTTCCGCTCGTAATGGGCCTGTCCTGCAGGCGGTGGAAAGAATGGAAGCAGGGCTTGCACACCCTATGCAGAGGGTCATGCCCTACCCCTTCTGGTTGGTAGCTGGTGATCTGGTGAGTATCGGCCAAATCGGAAAGGTATGTAAACTAACAAGGCGAAGAGTATGATGCTCTAGGTAAAACACTATCTGAATCATGAACTGCAAACTCCACAACAGCGCAAGTTTACCTTGAACATGACTGGCTGCTTCTTTCGAGACCCCCTGAAAAGGATGCAGAAGCGACCTGAAAGAACTTGGTATCACCTTCCCATCGTTCTAGAAGCCAAGCCCCTCGCCCCCTACATCCCTCAACACTGATCTTGTAGGTAATAGGTCTTCTACCGGCTTACCTTGCGTTATGTAACGGCGTTCCATACGTTATGTAGGGGCCTGAACCATTCCCAGAGACTCCAATATTCCTCTTTTAAGAAATTTTCCTTCAATTATAAGAGGATCCCTAATATCATTTAAGGAATATTCCTTAATTAAGGGATATTGGAGTCTCTGGCTTCATAATGCTGCTCTTCAGGCTCGGTGTTGCGAATGCTAAGTGAAGAGAAGCCACCAAAGCCAGGTTCCAGTCCCTACTTGGAGGGTCGGGGGACTTAGTAACATAAGGGGTTCCTTTAAAGGGGTCCTTTAACGGGGTCTATAGGGATTCTATAAGGGTATAGGATTTAGGGTTTAGGGGGGACTTAGTGACTGGTTATTTTAGGGACTTATAGGTACCATAACCCCAATTAGGGTCCCTTTTCGGGTACTTATAAATCTACTTACTACCTACTTACTAAGTCCCCCGACCCTCCAAGTAAGACCGCCTTCTGGAAGCCATGCTCACCCAAACCCTAAATCCCTTGTAGTATCCCTTTAAAGGAACTCTTCCTTTAAAGGAACCCTATTTGTAATGTAATTCTTCGGGCCCCTGCATTGCCCTTGAGAGTCCTCGGCCACGAAGCTCTTAGCCGCGGAAGCCTCGCCTGGTTCAAGTTTTGGTGCCGCTGGCAACGAAGCCTGGGCTGCATACTTGGGGTCACACTTAGGGTCATTAGGGTTTGGGGGTTTCCTTAGTATAAAAAAGAGTATAATATTTCTCCAAGCCCTATTCTAATTATTACGGGCCCTACACTAGACGCTCTTTAGGACTTGCATTATAAAAGCTCCAAATCCGTTACGGGTTAATGTTGGAACCTGGCTGAGAAACCTTGGGCCTTTATTAGGGTTCCTTATATGAATCCTACTAGTTTGGGGTTATAGGCCGAGTGTTTCTTAATCAGGGTGTTATGGTCCAGGGTTTGAGGCTTGGAGCTAGATCCGATGTACTACCGAATGTTCATGCCGTCGAAAGTTTACGAACAAGCAAGCATGTATATAGGCTTCAACTAGGCAACAACCTACAGCGCTGAAGGTCATAGCTTATGACCGCAACCCTAACCCTAAACCTGAAAGCCCCAACGAGAGGGCTGAGTACCCTAGCCCAACAAAAGGTAGGCCTGTCTAATCATCGGGCCTTCTTTCATACACATATGTATATATATATATACATACAACACCAAAGAAGAAAGAGACTGTTTTAAAGTTTACGCACCCAGCCCCTAAGTCAATCTCACGACCAATTCCCAAACCGTTCCATACTAAATCCTGGATCGAACAGGAACACTCCGAAACCCGAAACCCTAAGCACTAGCCTCAAGAAAACCCTAACTCTTGCTTGTACAGTATCCTCAGGGAACATCAACCTTCGAGACTATACAGGGATCGTAGCACCCAAAAGGTTAAAAGTTAAAGGTTAGCTACTCTTTTCAAAGAACTGCATTGCAAGGATGGGGTCCCGGCGTTCTGTTCAACAGCCTTTGCCAGGTCCAAGGAGACTCCCACATAGAACTTGTAGACGTACGACCTTTCGGAGGTTAGCATTAGGGGATCTACAAAGGTTCGACTGCTGTCCGGAGCTTTGGGTACCACAGAATCTACATGTTTAGGGTTTAGGGTTTGAGGTTAGGGCAACAAAGACGTATCACCTTTCAGAGCTTTGGGTTTATAGGGTTTCGGGGTTACGGTAAGAAGGCATGTTCCAATTTCCGGCTTGCGGATCAGAGCGGCGAGCTTAAGGTGGGACTACATGATTACAGGTCGTCTGGGGCTAGGGCTTAGCAGCGCACTTCAAGTTCCTCGAAAGAGGGGCGAATCCTTCTATCTACCGCTAGGGAATTACCCAAGGCCACCTAGAGCAGGTAGCGAGAGAGAAATTGAGAACGAGAGATGGATGCTTTGGGTTTGGTGTCTATGCATATATTCATGCCCATGCCTGTATACACAGCATTAGCACTGGGGGTGTTGGGCCATACCGTGAGGACCAAAAGACCCTTGAAGCCCTGCATGAACCTTAATTAAACCTCTGTTAGGGCTCATTTAGACTTTAAGGGCTCAGGGTTTATAACCGGGCCCTGTAAAGAGCATCTCAGCACGGGACAGCGCCAACGTTTGTCGGAAGGCCGCCATGCCTCCAGGGACCTGGAGCTAGCGCGTCTTTAACGGCTAGACCCAAGAGTAACCTAGGAATAAAAAGGGTGCCCGTTTTGGTTCAAAGGGGCTTATAAGGGAACCTGAACCCTTAAACAGGGAATAAGGGCCTACTCTAGGTCCGAGAAGGGCTGCCAAAAAAGGTTTGGGGCTGAGGGTGTGCGGTTAACGCTTCTTCGAAGGGCGGCCGTAGGGTTTAGGGTTTATAGGGTGTCTTCCAACAGGTGTGATACAAGTAGGAGGTCTTATTGAACCCTTACAGCGTCGTATGAAGACGTCTTTAAGGTTTGGTCGGATTTCAAGTTGACAGGTTTCGGGATTCTTGGTTCGGGCACAGGTCCTAGGATGGCCAGGTTCCTAGGAATTATCAAGCAGTTCTTCTGGCGTCAAAAGCATCCTCATGAATCCTGCATAAGCACAGTTTCCAGCGTCATAGTAGCAGATGTAGCAAAGATTTCCCGATGCATCGTTCGCACGATCCCACGCCAACTGTTTGGCCTTGCCCCATGCTGCGTACTCGATGGCTTGAGTCGGCGTGATCCGGAGACCACTGTAGTGAGAAACCGTTTTGCCGATCTCCTGGTATGCAACCGGTGCCCACCGCTTGAGGAACTCCTTGATGTCCACGCTTGGATCAATGTACCCCAAATGTCGATCGTAGATGTGGATGGCACACGCAAGTGAGTGCCTTTGGGATTCAACCAGTTCAGCGTAGTTGGCGATCATGTGCTGGATCTTGATTGCAGACGTGTGGGCACGGGTTCCCTTTTTGGCAATGAGTAGCTTAATAAGGAACCTACGGTTGATGATATAAATCCTGCATGACCCATAAAAATGAATATACCATAATTCCCATAGTTTAGGGTCATTAAGGTAATGCAGGATTTATATCATCAACCGCAGGACTACAAAATAGGAATAAGGGTACTACTGGGCATCCTAGGGTCCAGCGTTCGGAGGTTGGGTTGCGGGCTAAGCACACACAAGCAAACCTTGAACCGTGCAAACTCCCACAACCACATCTCGACATCGTTAAACCACACACGTCCCCAAACCTGCCCACAAACACCTCGCACCTTTCGCCACAGACATGCAAATCGTAGGGTCATGGCATTTGAAGTTTATCGTCCATGAGTTGGGGCAGAGGGATTGCAGTGTCTATCGTAGTAGCCTGATAACCCATATAGTGGGTTCGGCACAGCATAGCATGACACACCCTACCACCCTGTTCGGCACATGCAGATTCACAAACATGTCACAAAAACTTAGTAGCCTGAAACCCCAAACCCTAAATCCCAGACCCAAAATGCTAAACCCTAAACCCCCAAACCCCTAAACCTCTAAACCCCTAAACCCTAAACCCCAAAATCCTAAAGCGACTAGCACTTTTGAACCCCAGGCATCGTTGAGACCAAGAGACGGTCTCAGGCAAGGCCATCTCCTGACAACGGCTTCTCACGTTTTGCCACGTCTCTCGGTGGGCTGTTCTACCCAGAGAGCCCAATATCCCCTAATTAAGGAATCGGAATATGGCCTAAATCATAATATGAAGCCCTTATGATTTGCGGTATATTTAAAATGGTTTTGGGCAATCTGGGTACATTGGTGGTCGTATCTGGCCGAGCCTAACCTAAGGAGCCACATGCTCGTCACTCTATGTCTAATATTTCATGTACACATACATATACAGATATGTACATATATATATATGTACATTATGAGCATATATATATATACACAGTAATACAAATATGTAAAAAAACAACATTGCAACTTTTCCAGCCTTTCCAATCACCGATGTAAGGGATAATAGCTGTACTGGAGTTATGCAGTTTTCCATGAGGTTTATCTACTTTCTTGTAGTGCCCAAGAGCAGGTTTTTACCTACAGTGCAACACAGACACCGGCCCCGGGTGCGCCAAAAAAAGCCTTTGCTCAAACCGGCTGACATGCATACCACGGCTGTTATGCCAACGACAACTGGCGACAAAGACGACCAACGCGGTACCGTGACGATGAAAGCAGCGACGACAAAAGCGACCACGATTGAAACGAAAACAACAACTTTTGCAACTGACCCGATGCTCTTGCTGTGACCACTACAGCTACCGCAGCGACTGCGACCATTCATCTTTTTGAAACATGAAACCAAACTTCAGTACCATAACCCTCGCAGTCCAGATATGCATATAAAAGGTTACATGAAGTGTGGAAAAAACAGGGGTCTACGTACTGGAGCCAGGGACAGCGTCCTACTGTGTCTGCACCTGTGCTTTAGGGTAAGTCGCTACATCAACATGTGGTTGCCCCGTTGGGGATTTGAGGCCTCCGAAACAGGGTTTGGGAATATCCACGTCCGGAGTCCTGAACCCCCAAGCGCCTAAATGCCTGAACCCCTACACGCTAATTCCAACAACCTTGAACTCCAGATCCTAAGCCCTATAAAGCCCCACAAGTCAACCTTCCAATGTAAGGAGATTCAAAAGGAAATCAACATGCCGAGAAGATCTTCTGCTTTGGTGGTCTTTGTTCAAAAAGAGTTAAAAGGAAGCCAACATGCCGAAAAGATCTTCTCCCAAAACCCTAAACCTTAAGCCCTTTCTGCTTTGGAGGTCTTTCGGGGTATCGCGAGTCCTCGGCCAACTGGTCCTGCGCTTTGCTCACTGCCGCCTGGCCAAGCGCGGTGCGGGGGATTCCGGTGCTTAGACTTCTAAAAAAAAGTTCCCATGAGTAAGAGCCTTCATGGGGATTGTAGGTTTAGGGTTCACCTGCAGTGGAAAAGGCCTACCTTTTCCAGGAACTATATACATAGAAACGATAACGAGGAGTTTAGGGTCTCGAGTTTGGGGTTTGTTGCAGTGCCACCACACCATGTAAAGTCAGAGCCCGAATCCCAAGAGTGTGCACGTGGAGGATCATGGGACTTAGTAGAGCAAGTTGTAAGTACCTGTATAGGGATTATAAGTTGTCATAACTAGACATGCCTTACTTATGACCCTGGTTTCTAAGTCCCATGATCCTCCAAGTAAGATGGTCGAGCTGTTCAAGCCCCTTTCCAGGCATTGTGGGCAAGACCGCAAATGCACTGGAGATTCCAAGTACAGCACTGCGCAGCAGACAGATAGTGGGAACCCTCAAACCCCCGAAACTTAAACAGCCGCAGACGATGAACCTTGAATCCGTAAAGCCCTGACACCCTCAAGTGTCAAGTGCAGAAAACCCTAATCCAAACGTTCAGACAATCTGACACTTCTGTAACCTACCACAACCTATGTTTTGCATGGTCCCAACATAAGCTCCAGCAGAGAATCTGCAGGCAGGTGCGAAATTCCCGAAGGGTCCGGGCCTAGTGTACCTATACAGTGTATTATAGGGAATACATTAAGGCCAAAGTATATAATGTTCCGTTTGGGTACATGGACCCTTGGGGACTGGATTCTTGTTGGTTACGGACAATGAGCCTCTTCGCTCCCCCTTCCTAGGCCCGAAACCATAATACCTAAACCCCGTGAACCCCAAACCCAAAGCCATAAAACTCCAACCCTAAACTCCAGCCCCCCCAAAAAATCTGACATGAAGCCTAAAACCTACGTAGTTGAGCCCTTATTTTTCTCGAGGCCCTCTGTGATTATGTTTGGGCGCTTTTGTGGCTCCTGATTTTAATACCCCTGGCCTGGCTCCAGACAGCTCCCTGCAGCGCCGCCTCTGCGCGCGGAATGGCTCGGGGGAGGCTTTGGGTTTGACGATTTCTTCGGTCTTGCGCTAATAAAACCGAAGGCGAAATCCTTAAGGGTCCTTTAAAGGGTACTATAAGGGCTCCTTTAAGGGATCTATAGAGGTTTAGGGTTTAGGGTTTGGGGATCCAAGAGTAAGCTAGGAATCAAAAGGGTGCCCTGTTGGTTTGAAGGGGCTTATCAGGGAACCTTCAGAAGACAAGATTTGCTACAAGTGCCTTTGAAACAGTTGAGCATGTACGGGACCTCATCAACTGGAAGCAGATCTGATGTGTATCTACATACGAGGAGTGACACTGATTGTTTGTTGTTCAAGCCCCCAAGGCTCTCAAAGAGTGCTGGTTTTTTTAGGGTTTAGGCTTGAAGGGTTTAAAGCTGGGCTTTATAGAGTGTCTAGGGCTTGGGCATTAGGACTTCGGGTCGACCATGTTGGACTAAAGGCTTTATGTCAGATTAGGGGCCTTCCAAAGACCTGACAATAAGCCGTAGACTCTCAACTATATTCCATGTTTCAAAGCATCTTAACTGGATTTAACTTACTTCAGAACGGCCACCTCTGCAGGACCAGACGGGGAATGCAAAAAGGTCACAAAGTTAAAGTGCCGCCTGATCTAGCCAGTCCGACATCTGAAACGGCTGAGTGTGAGCTGCCATCATGCTTGCATTCCGCACGAAGTAGGCATTCCTAGCAATGCAAAGATCTGTAACATATGGGACTTAAGCATGGCATGACTGTAGGGTTGTAGGATATGATCATGATATACTTGTATTACAGAAGCCTAAGGACAGCTACAGCGGTAAGTACTCAATCCGCTGTGTACACAGCTTCTAAACCCCTGAACCCGCAAACGCCAAGCCCCTGAATTGAACTCTAAACCCGTACTTGCAGTATCATGTTACTTAGCAAGCAAGGTCATAAGGACCAGTACCTCAATTCGGGTTATAAGTTACCTTACTTGATTGGGGTTATAAGTTACCTTACGTTTTACCTCCCATGGTCCTCTAAACCCTAAACCCCTAAAACTAAGCCCCAAAACCCTAAACCTCTAAAAGGCCCAAAACCCTAAACCACTAAAAGCCCCAAAACCCCTGAAAATGAGGCCCTAAACCCTAAAAGCCCCAAAACCCTAAAACCCTGTAATCTTGCCGGACTTTTAGCGGAGATCCTCTATGGAACCTAGGACTACAAAAACGGAATAAGGGTACCACTGGGCATCCTCGTAGATCTGAACAAGGCCCCGGATTTGGAGTGGAGGATCCTCGAGCTTCTTCGCCCGGATGGTCGTGGGAGCCATGCCGCCGTAGGCTGCCAGGGCCTGCGCGGGGAAAAGCGCCTGTAGGGTTCAGGGGTTATATAGGGGTTAAGGGTTTAGGGGTTTGAGGTTTAGGGGTTTAGGGTTTTCAGGGGTAAAGGGGTTAAGGGTTGATGGGTTTCGGTGTTTTAGAGTTGAGGGGTTAGGGGTTTTAAGGGTTTAGGGGTTTTGGGTTTAGGGGTATTTAGGGGTTTTTAGAGTTGAGTGGCTAGGGGTTTCAAGGGTTTAGGGGTTTTAGGGTTAGGGGTTGTAAGGTTTAGGGGTTTGGGGTTTATAAGGGTTAGGGTTTAGGGGTTTGAAGGGTTTCGGGCTTTGGGGGTCTAGCGGATTAGGGTTTAGGGCCTACCGAAAATGCAGTGACAAATCCTCAGGACTGTTAGAAGCCTTAACATGAAATGTGCTTAGGGTCACCTGACTAAACTGAAGTTTAGAGTTGCATCGAGATATAGGAACAATACTGGGATGCTAGTACAAAGTATCCCGGCCCCTATGTTATGGGCTCTGAAATAGCTCCCACGAGGAACTCGTACCAGAAACTCGTGGAATCAGATTCCCAAAACCACAACACAGATGGTCTTGTTGAGGGCACTTCCACAGTTCAAGGACCTCAACCACGAAGTCTAAACCCCAAGCCTCCATCTCTAAGGTTAAGTTTAAATTTAATTTTGAACAGGAACTCAAACGTTAAGCGTGAGGGATAATACGGTTGGTGTTTTATAGGGTTTTCTTATAGGGCCTTGTTGGGCTTGTAGGTTTCCTGTGTGTGCAGACATCTTTTGTTTTGTGGGTGTTGGACTCGATGGTCTCTATTCTGGATTTGAAACCGCCGTGGTGGGTGGCCAATGCTCATTTAAAAGACCTTGCGTTAATCCTTCATATAGGGGCCTTAATAAGTAAAATAGGGTTCCTTTGAAATGGTCCAGGGATACTGTCAGGGTACTATGACGTATATTATACTGTATAATAATTATAAGGAGCCCCCACAATGGTATAGATAGTTTTTATTAAGGCCTCTGTCATGCACCTCCAGCCTGATACCTCAGCCCTCAGCCCCGAGACTCGAAATCCTTGGCATGTGCCACTGATACCATCAAGCATATACCCTAGGTATCTAGGGACTCATATATTTTTGGCCTTTGGGCGCAAAGACCATACTATATAAGGCTTTTGTGCTCTTTTGATGCCCAGGGATAGAGGGATCCTTCCGGCATATTCTGTTTGTTATCATGGGGTTCGGAAGTTTGTGAAACCTACGAAAGTTTGCTGTTTCGCGGGTTGCCACGGCTTCCTGTCGCAACCTCCCACCTTCGGCGGGAGTCTAAAACAATGGGAGCTGGAGGTCGGATGAGGCGTTTCCAACGATTTCGGCTTTAGGGTTTAGGGTTTAGGGTCTTGAAGATCAATCCATGCTCTTTACTTCAAGACAACCACAGCTGCGTGTCTTACATCCTAGTGTTCCAATGCAAAGGGGGGCTGACAAGTTGGGATAAGGCAATACGGCGAATACGGATCCCGATGGTCAGGAAGTGTTCAAAGCCTTGGACCTGAAACAACTCAGACCTACGTCCCAAACTGCTGCTACTAACATAGGGGGCCTTAATAATTATAATAGGGTTTCGGGGCCCAGTGTACTATAGTTATAATCACGAACCACCAAACCGCCCCCCTCAGCCAACTCCATCTCCTAGAGGACTCTCCGTGTCTGCATCTTCAACCACCCGTGCTCCACTTCTAGACCCAAGAGTAACCTAGGAATAAGGCGCCCGTTTTGGTTTGAAGGGGCTTTTAAAAGGAACCTGAACCCTCAAAAGGGAGTAAGGGCCGAGTCTAGGTCCTAAACATTGGGACGTCGGGCTCGAAAGTACTATGGGGTTGTACAATGGCTATCTGCACTCTCGGGTCTAGGGTTCAGGGATGTAAGGCCTGTAGGCTTCGGGAAGGCTTTCTTCTTCCATGTGGGCGGGCGTGAAGGTTTCGGGAACAGGGGTGCTTAGTCCAAAGAGTCCTAGGTGATGTTATGGGGACTACTTCCCCAAATCGTAATGGTAATTCCTAATAGAGAAACCCTACATTCTACTATACAGGTACTTTGGAGCCTTTGGGTAGTCGAGTCCCGATGCTCGATAATGGAAACCCAGTGTGCTGTATCGAAACCAGGTGCAAATGGAGCACGTTGCATTAGCGGGAAAATGTGCTGTGACATCCACTGCCACTTGTAGCAGTATCGACAACAAATCACTCGGTGTCTATCTCCTCCACCTCCAAGATGAACCTGGCAGACGATTCCAGAAAGCGAAACCCTGAATCCTCGCATTCCCTGCAAGCCCCTCATCCTACTCCTCAACTTTATAGACTCATCGCCATTCAAACCTCGACCCCCCAACTGCCCTCTAATGTCTCCTAAACACCCACCATTAAGGACCCAGCCCCAAAACCCCACCAGGGCCCATATGGTCCCTGGGACTGGGAATCAGGGTCTGATAGAGAGAAGGAGGGTCTGGGTAGGGATGCTGCAGAAGTCTGGAGCCAAGGGCATTCGGTTGTAGGCTTTGCCCGGCCATGTGCTCACAGTGGCAGTGGCAGTGGCGGCGGAAGGGGCAGTGGCAGTGGCAGTAGGAGCAGCACTAGCAGCAGTCGCAACAGTAGCAGCGGCAAAAGTAACAACAGTAGCAGTTGCCGTAGCAATAGCAGAAGCACGAGCAGGCGCAGGAGCAGGTAGTACTCGTAGTAGCATCAGTACTACTAGAACTAGTACCACTAGAAGTCGTAGCAGCGCTTCGCTTCAAGCAGGAGCAGCGGCAGAGGCGGCAACAAAGGCACCGGGGCATTGGAAGAAGGCCGTGAAGGCCATTGCAGCTGAGCAGCTCTGGGTAGACATGGTCGGCGGACACCGGGATGAAGGAAGACGGGCCTTCTACCCAAAGGCTCCATAGTAGTTCCTTTTGGGGGTTCCTTTTTAGAACCCTATAAGGTGATCCCAAAATGAACTACTATGGAGCCTATGGGTAAGTGGACGGAGGGTTAGGGTCAATGCCTGGCAAAGCTACGACTCTAGCGGTAAAACATCACTAACGGACCGGCCACATCGTTCTATGCCTTTTAGAAAGCCGACAGAGATGCTGCTAGCAAGTCTTGGAGAACACCTTCAATACTTGAGGCCCAATCCGGTCACAAACACTGTTCAACAACAGTCCGGAAGCAAAAAGACTCTTCACACCGAAAGCCAAATGTGCCAGGTAAACGCACTCCAGCCTCCACTCATCCCGGCCCGACTGGGTGATGGCGCCTCGGCTTGTAGGAGCTATCTTGCGGTGTTTCGGGTCATATACCTCCCGAGTCACGAACCTAGACCTACTACTTTGAACCAAGCATCTCGGTCGTAGAGTAACAGGCACTTTTTGATTCTGACCCTAACATGAAAACAGCAATCCTTTGTGGTACCTGTTGCTGTAACGGGCATTTGCCCAAGAGTCAGCTAGGATGCCCAGTAACCTAGGAATAAACAGGGCTCCCTTTTTGGTAACGGGTGACTTAATCAGGAACCTAGGACTACAAAAAGGGAATAAGGATACTACTGGGCATCCTAGTCACTGAATTGGATGACTGCTGAGCCCCCAAATCAAACTCTACAATGTCAACCCCCGTCCTTCCCTCACAGAGTATAGACACCCAAGAAACAAGTTAAAGGCCTTATGGCCATAGCAGGAAAAAGCCAAGATCCTAAACCCCAAAACTGGGCTGGCAGGCGGAGCTCAATGAGCTTTGCCTCACTCCCGCAAAAGGGCTCCTTTAAGGCTTTAAGGGATCTATAGGGCTTGCTGTTAAGGGTTCTATATGGGTTTTGGGGGTGAGCTTACTACCCCAAAAAACACAGAAAAAAACAGGTTAGTCTTCCCAATCCTACTAAACTGCAAGAACCCAAAAAGCTTGAAGGTTGGGTATTGGGGATCTAAGACAACCCTCAACCCCCAAACCGCTAACAAAACCCAAAACCCCAACAGAAACCCTAAAATGCAGACCCACTTTCTATTTCCTTGAAGGAGGATCTTGTTGGATCCGATTTCGGCAGCACATAGAAGAAGCCCAGTTTCCTGTACGCTACTACTTGGACAGAAACACATATGTCGATACTTTGGCGATGTCCGATTGCTTGCGCTGACCCTCGCTCCTAGACCATAAACTCTACTAAAGCCAAACACCCCGAACCACAAAAGACAAGGCTCAAAGGCGTTGGGAAATCTATCATCAAGACTGCACCGCAATATTAGGGTTTAGGGTTTAGGGGCTAAGGGTATATAGGTTTGGGCTTTATTGAGAACTGCACGGCTTTGGCAGCCATCGAAGTGGTCGCGGCAAATGCTCTGCACCTCAGCATGTAAGGAAACAACAACTTGAGTGTGTTCTCAAGCCTATGCTGACGAACTTCAGAGTTTAGGGTTTAGGTTTAGGGCTTGAGGGCTTGAGGCCTGAAACCCTAAACCATGCAACACATGGCGTTAACGTAAACTTCCAGAGTAAGCCGAAATGCCGACAAAGAAAGCCAACAAAGTGCACGTCGGAACCTGCAGAACCCTTACCATATCTGAAAGGTCAACAACCTTTGTAAGCAAAATTAGTCGGAATATATAAAAATAGAATAGTGCTGATGTAACCCTAAACCGTAAATCCTAGACCCTAACTGACGTAACTTGATGCGGCTGCAACAGGAACGGAGTCGTTTATCAAAGGAAAGCAGCCGATCATAGTTCCCTCCGAGCCCAGCCGCCTATAAAGGAACCCTTTAACGGAACCCAAGGTTTAGGGCTTTAGGGTTTAGGGGAACCCTTACAAGACCCCTCTTGAGGAGCCCATCATATGGGTGTTGTTCCTTGAACCGTTTCTTTTGATACCTTAGGTTCTCGGTATAGTATCACTATAGGATCCTAACCGCAATCCTAACCAGAACATAAGTCAGGGTCTATAGTTATATTACCTGCAAAAAAGACAGACACCAAAATCCTGAACTTAGAACCCCATCAAACCCGTCCGAAACCTTAAATTAAATTCCAAAAGCTGTAAGAAGCACAGAAACAAGATGCCCACTCGCGAGGAACGGCCTATACTCCCCACCATTCCGGCTCGCTTTACTGCAGCCCTCCAAAGCCCTAAACCCATAATCCTAATCCTGAAACCTCCCGCGCTTCACCCCCTGAACTCGGCCCTATATCCTAAATCCTAAGCCCCCGAAGCTTGGCCCTACACACCTCCCCGAATCTTGGCCCGAAACCCCAATCCTAGAGCCCCCGAAGCCTGGCAAATCCTAAACCTCCCGAAACTTGGCCCTAAACCCTATCCTAAATCCTCCTAAACTTGGCTCTAAACCCCAAATCCTGAAACCCCCGAAGCTTGCCCTGCCAAAACCCTGAAAAGTAGGCAAAATACTGGCCCAACGCCTATAAACGACCATGCACGTACTTTCCGGAACCCAAAAAGCCCCTACTTGAAGGATCAGGGGACTTAGTAAGTGAGGTTATAAGTACCTTAACTGGGGTTATAAGTAGTTATAGGTATAGTTACCTTACTTACAACTCGAGTTACTAAGCCCCATGATCCTTTAAGTACACCCTCAAAACCCATATAGAACCCTGAATAGTAACCCTTATAGATCCCTTAGGAGCCCCTTTTAAAGGGACCCTAAGCTCGAACCTTCGGAGACTGGGCTGGGCGCGCGCGGCAGAGGAGGACACAGCGGACCCTGCTTTTGGGTTTCGCTGTGCTGAAGCCTCAGCCGCAGGGTACTTAGAGGAGCATGGGACTTAGTAAGTACCTGGAGTCTCCATTGTAGTTCCTTTTTTTGGTTAACCAGTTTTTTGGTTAGGATCCTATAATAGAGATTTTGGTCAACCAAAAAAATTAAAAAGGAACTACAATGGAGACTACAGGTATTCCCTAGAGGGACCTACAAGGGTTACCATAAGGATTCTAGAAAGGTTCTGGGGTACTTAGAGGGCCATGGGACTTAGTAAGTAAGGCCTAGGGTTCCTTTAAGGGATCTCTAAGGGTTCTTCTATGAGGGTTTGGGGGGTACTTAGAGGATCATGGGACTTAGTAAGTAAGGTTCCTTAAAGGGTTCCTTAGAGGGATCTCTAAGGGTTACTATAAGGATTCTACAAGGGTTTTGGGGGTACTTAGAGGATCATGGGACTTAGTAAGGTTCCTTAAAGGGTTCCTTAGAGGGACCTACAAGGGCTAGTATAAGGATTCTATAAGGTTTGGGGGTACTTAGAGGATCATGGGGCTTGGTAAGTAAGGCCTAGGGCTCCTTTAAGGGATCTCTACAGGTTACTATAAGAATTCTACAAGGGTTTTGGGGGTACTTGAGGATCATGTGACATAGTAAGTAAGGTTATAAGTACCTTTATTGGGGTTATAAGTAATTATAAGTATAGTTACCTTACTTATAACCCTAGTTAGTACGTCCCATGATCCTCTAAGCAGGGTTTACCAGGACCCCCCCAAGGGCTCTTTAATAGAGCCCTTATGGTCCTTAATAGTGGGTGTTTGGGGCATAATAGAGGGTAGTTGGGGGGGTCTAGGTAGGGTTTAAGGGTTTAGGGGCTTAGAACCCTAGATGTTTAGGGGTTTAAAGTTTTTGGGTGTTGGTTTTGGGCTCGACCCGAAGAACCCATTGTTCTTCATGCTTTCCTGTGATTTCCTTTTTTAGGCCCCGGGCCATTTAACAAACAATAGGATTGAGGGTTGAGGTAGGGCTTAGGGTGTGTGTTTACCAGGCCCTTTCACCCAAAGGGTCCTAACTACAGCGATTTTCGGAACTACTAGAATGATCTGGGGAAGTACCTAGAACTGCTAGGGTCAAGAAATGACGGAGGCTACGGGGCGCTGTATATAAGGGATCCTTTAAGGGATCCTTAAAAGTGTCCTTAAACAACTCCTTTAAGGGATCCTTTAAAGGGATTCCTTGAAGTATTGAGGGGATCTATAAGAGTTCCTTCAAGGGATTTCTTGAAGTGCTCGACAGAGACGATCAAGGCTTTCTTCAGGGCTTCTAGAGGGGGTCGGTTTAGGGTTTAGGGTTTTGGGGCTTAGGGTTTTCGGGAGTGCTTAAACTTATGACGGTGTTACAAATAGGGCTTGACAAGTGCTGTAGGGTTTTGATTGGAGCCTGGGACCCTGACCAGTAAACCCGAAGCACGCTAAACCGTAGAATCCTAATCCTGAACCCTGGCGAACATGCATAAAGTCTGGGCCGCACGCAGAACATCAAATCCGCACTCAAGTAGATCCTGGGCACGCAGTTGGCTGCTGCCCTACAAGTACTAGACCCAAGAGCAACCTAGGAATAAAAAGGGTGCCCTTTTTGTTTTAAAGGAGCTTATAAGGGAACCTGAACCTTTAAAAAGGGAATAAGGGCCTACGCTAGGTCTTAGAGTATTATCTGGCCACCCTATCTAAAACAGGAGACTCCATGAACCCTCTACACTTCCAAATGGTCCAACGGACCTGTATAGTAGAATGTAGGTTTTCTATGTTAGGAATTACTAGTCTGATTGGGGGAAGTATTCCCCATAAACAGTACCTAGGACCCTCTGGGAATCCCAAAGCCCAGAAATGCTCTGGACGACACCAACTCCTGGCTTCTGAGTAGGATGTGGGTACCTGCGAGAGTAAGCTGCAAATTTCGACCCGACGAGAAATTCTTTGATCCGATGATCGCAAGGGTTTAGGGTTTAGGGTTCAGGGTTTCGGGTCTTGAGCTTTTCTACCAGCACTTAGCACAGGAATCCTGATACTAGGCCTTACAGAATTTGTTCACTCATCAGGGGAACGCAAGCTTTCCCATGAGCACTAGTATATACAATGCGAGCACTGGCTCCACAATTGCAGTTGCAGTACTAGACATAGTGGTCATCACGGCACGGGCAGTACTAGCAGTAGCAGCAGCAGCAGGAGTAGTAGTGGTAGTAGGTAGTGGTAGTGGTAGTAGTAGTAGTAGTAGTAGTAGTAGTAGTAGTAGTAGTAGTAGTAGTGGTGGTGATGATGCTGGCGGTGGTGGCCGTCGTGGTCGTAGTAGTCGCAGTAGCAGTAGCAGCAGCAGCAGCAGTAGCAGTAGCAGTAGCAGTAGCAGTAGCAGTAGCAGTAGCAGTAGCAGTAGCAGCAGCAGAAGTAGTAGCACCGTGGTCCCCGCCGTCCTAGTGGCAGCGGCAGTAGTAGTTGATGCAGTTGTGGCGGTAAACACATAGTAGTAGTCAGTACCTACCAGCAATGGCAGCGGCAGCTGCAGCAGGCCCTGGAGAGCAGCAGCAACCGAAGCGGCAGCAACGACGACAATACCACCGCCACCATCGGCCTCGCGGCCGTCACCGTCACCCCTCTCACCGCCGCCATCCCCTAAAACCTAAACCCTCAGCCCTATAAGCCCTAGATGCAAACCGTCAACCCCTCAGCGCCCTTGAGCTCTTTTGCCGAGCTGCATTGTCTCCCCTGAAGTAGGAAAGCCTTGCAAAAGTGCGGTGCAGGTGGGCTGCGTGTCTCTATCTTACTTGGAGGATCATGGGACTTAGTAAGTAAGGTCTTTTAAGGGCTCTAAACAGTTACAAGTATGATTGCCTTAACAAATAACCTAGATATTAAGTCCATGAACCGGGGCCTTATAAGAACAAGCCTTGCTAGGTCATCTGCTGGGGTGAAAAGGAGTCTGCCACGGAGAGGATAATCACTGATGCAAGTACGCACGCACATACGTACGGACGTATGTATGCATGCATGTATGTGTGTATGTATGCATGTAAATAAATAAATAAATAAATAAATATAAATAAATATATATATATATATATATATATAATGTCGATATTGTTGATTTATCTGCTTATTGGAAACAGGTGTACATATATACATATATAAATATGTATGTATATGTATATGTGTATATATATATATATACACAGATGGTAAACAAAGCATGTGTATACCCGTAAAATATAAACATAACATGGGTGTGTGTGTGTGTGTAGATGTGTATGCGGACACACACCTCATAAATGTCTCCTATGGGCCACAACTCTTCAGCGCGAACGAGATATATAGTCGCTTGCTTACATGAAAGGACACCGAGACAATGGTTGGTGAAATAATCAAGAAGCGAACTTGCCTGCTCCTTCTTGCACACCGAGAAATCAAGAAACGTCACCCGAAATCCCCAAGAAGCCTTACAATGATTTTCCAATTCCTAGCATGAATTGCACTGCTACTGGAACCGACACATAAGAGAACCCCAAAGCTTTGAGTTTAAGATTTGGGGTTTTATGCTTGCCGGGACACGCCCCTCCACGATGGAAGAAATGGCCTGGCGGTCTTACTGTGCAGTCGAGCTGTGGGAGTTTAGTCGTAGAGCCTGGGCTCTACCGAGAGAGCCCAATACCCCTTAATTAAGGGATATACCTAGGGCTCCTTTAAGGGATCGATAGGGTTGTAGAGCCTGGGCTCTAGGACATCAGCTTGTGGACATCGGTACGATTTGCAAGGGGTCGCTGGGCTGGGTCTAATCAGATTTGATTGATGTCTACGTAATCCCCACAACAAAGTGGGCAATATAATGGCCCAACACCGTTATTCTACATGCATTAGGCGTCCAGGTTGGGTTCCTCGCATAACCCCTTTTAACCTTCCCAAACCACGAATCCCAAATCCCTAAACCCTACATGATTTTGGGGGTCCAGGACAGTTTGGATATTATTCGATAGCTTTATTATACTATCTTTCGCTGTTGGGTTTAGGCACCCATCAAAAAGTGCAAAATGTTACCCAACTATGACAAAGAAATTCGTTAACAAACCCTTAAACCCCTAAACACTAACCCCTAAACCCCTAAACCCTGAACCCCTAAACCCTCAACCCTGAACCCCTAAACGCTAAACCCTAAAACCCTGAATCCTAAACCCTAACACATGCCTCAGGGATGGGCTTAGGACCTTGACTCGGGGATTCCTTGCTGCGCCGGCAGCAGATCCTAAGGTTAAGGGTTTAGGGTTTAGGGTTAAGGGTTTATAGGTTTAGGGTTTAGAACTACAGAGAGGGTTTAGGGTTTAGGGTTGAGGGTTCCCATTTTGGTACTGGGTAACTTAATAAGGAGCCTAGGACTAGAAAAAGGGAATAATGGTACTACTGGGCATCCTAAAATTCAACAGTATGTAGAAGAATCGTATTTTGTAGGTGTGGGGATCCATTCCCCCATTCCCTACAAAGAACCAGGGAGTCTTGGTTCAGGACTAAAACGATTTGGGAAAGATCAGGGCGTAAGCAATTGTTGTACTAAAACTATTCATACCGGGTTTACATCCCTGGACTAAAACCATAATCGCTGAGTTCCAAATCCAAGACCCTGCATTCATCAAAAAAACACACACAATCCCAAGCCTCAAACCCCCAAGCCCGAAACCCTAGAGAGCCCTGAAAGGAAGCTTTGAAAGAGAGCCCTCATGCGATTTCTCAACCCTGAACCCCCGGTACCAATGATAATCCCTTATCGTAACCCTTATAGCTGTCCGTATAACCAGGAGTTTCTTCCTGTAAGACTGGGGCCTCGTTGTCCGACGCCAGCCACAGGAAGGACTCGTTGGTCAGCAAATCACCCGAAACGATCTCGGACGGGTTTAGCGCTTACCGAAATCCGACGGGTTGGTTTAGGGTTTAGGGTTTTTAAGGGGGCGGGTTATTAGAGACCCCAATATCCCATGGTTACAGAAAAATCCTTCAAACATATGAGGAGTCCTACTATAATTTAAGGTCTATTCCTTCATTAAGGCATTGTGGATTCCTAGGGTTTCGGCTTCCCGAAATCACCAAAAGACGGGAACACCATGGCCCGGCACCAAAGGAAGGTTGGGCTCCAGGTTGAGTTCAGGGCTTCCGGCATGGGCTTATAGGGTTCAGGCTTTCAGGGATTATCTAGGATGCTATAATTAAGCTTATCGAAACTCTTTAGGGCCCCGGCCCCTATAATACACAGCATATAAACGGCAATCCTGAACCCGTCAGATTGGGCATACGGCTATGGTCTGAGGCTCAGAAGGGAACCTTACTTAAATCCCGAACCGTGAACCCCAAACCTTGCACTCTAGACCCGGTGCGATAAACCCGGAACCCCCTACTACACCCCTCCGCAACAAAGGCTAGTAACCCCTAGAAAACACTTATAACAACAGTAAAATCCATTGGGACCTACTACCCCGAGGGTCCATGTATCCACATAGTATATACTTGGGCCCTTAAAGTACCTAAATAGGACCCTTAGGGTTAACTTTATCGTAAAGACCCAAAGGGTCCAAAGCACCAATATAGTAGAATGTAGGGTTTCTGTATTCGGAATTACTATTATGATTTGGGGAAGTATTCCCCATAACAGTACCTACCCAGACCCCCGGGAGGATCCAAAAAGTAGATCCCTCAATGGGGGTTCCTATAAAGTACCCTTAGTAGTATAGGGCCCCAAGTTAAGGGATCTACTTTTTAGTTCCTCCCGGGGGTCTGGGTAGGACCCTTTGGGAGAAAGCCCTCATCTCCCGGAGGAGAGAGGGAGAGGGCCTCGGAATCAGCGGAGCTGCTTCGGTCGCCTTGCCGATGACCTCGAAAGACTTGACACTAAACTGGTAGGTTTAGGGTTTAGGGTTTAGGGTAGGTTTTGGTCTTATAACTGACCATATTCTTGATTTATTGGATACCTCGGGAGTTTAGGGAATAGCGTTGGTAAATATGATGCCTTCTGTTATCGCACAAAGCCGGCTGAATCTGGCCATGACATTTCTCGACAGCTTACTTTAGACTTGAAACCTGTGAAGCTTAATCCTGAATCCTACAGCCCTGAAATCCGAACACTGCGCTGAAGTTAGGCCTAACATCGCAAGAATATCCTGCGCTACTTTGCGTTGACTCTTAGAGTCCTAGCACGGAGCCCTGTGCCTGAACATGAAGCTGAGGCTGCAGCGAGCATATCGCAGCCACAGCTGGGATTGCTCGAGACGCCTACCATTGGGACACATTTCTGATCTGTAGGGTTTTGGGTCTAGGATTTGGGGTTCTAGGGTGTAGGGTTCAGTCATTTTTGTTTACTTGTTCTTCTTTTTGTATATAATTATGACACATACAGGAGGCTCTGCTTCATGCCTGGAATACCGCTCGCAGGATTACCGTCGCGAAACTTGTCATGATTGCCTCGATTGTGCTTGTCTCATGTGAATACTTGCTGCTACTGAGCTACTGTAGCTAATCTTACTCCGAAAAATGATAGCCGGACAATGGTTAAGATGTCGATAATGATGATGATGATGATGATGATGATGATGGAAGTGATGATGACGACGATGATGATGAATGTGATACAGATGATAATGACGGTGATGGTGGTGATGACGATGTTGGTGACGATGATGGTGATGATGCTGGCGACGATGATGTTGTTGATGATGATGTTGATGCTGATGCTGATACTGATGTTGATGCTGATGTTGAAGATGTCGGTGATGGTGATGATGAGGACGATGACGATGCTGTTGTTGATATGCTTGGTCGTGACAGTGACAAGGATAAACATCCTGAGGATCGATACTCTATGTCTTTACCACCGCAATCTCAAATCCCCAGCACAATAACCTCAAGCCCAAATAGCGATCTGCAGACCACATGGCCCCAAGTCGCAAGGCCGAAGCTTGACTCTAACGTACCTCAGAGCAAGCCTTACAACCCTCAGGCATGCCGCAAGTCGATCAAAGTGAAGCGAAGCTTGAAAGGCAGACGGGCCTGACTCCTCGCACCATGTGCCTTCGTAGCTTTGGCAAGACAACTCGTGCTTCTGCGAAACCCTACACTCTGCACTCTGCACCCTAAACCTAAACATTTGGAGATCATCGCTGCGAACTTCTGAGTCGTAAAGCCAGCAACCCCCACGCCAGATGAAAGGATGACACCTCAAGCCTTCAAGCCTATAAGGTTTAGGTAGCGTGGGTTGCTGCACGGGGCCTTAGGGACAGACTCTGCTTACGTCGCACTGCGCAGTGGCGTAGGACGTTTTATGCTGCACGTTTTATTGTACATTACAAGGGCTTAGAGACTCCAGGCATGTTGGTGTTGGTTCAGAAGTTCGCATCTGCTGAAGGACAGAATAGATGTCTAGATGTCCGGATGTGTACAACCAAGTCAATCTGACAAACAAAGTCAAATCCGACAAGCAAACAACCTCAATTCTGGTCCTACAACAGCAAAAGCAAACCACATAACAAAAACACTTATACCGCTGAACGGTCATCAAACAACAGCACCAACAACCGGTTCTTGACTTTTCTACCTCATGGGTTAAGTTGTAGTTGTAGTAACACCGAAACCCTAAACCGTAAACCCTTAATTACAAACCCTAAACCCTAAACCCTTATAAACCCCTATAAACCCCTATGAACCCCTACAAACCCCTATAAACCCCTATAAACCCCTATGAACCCCTATGAACCCCTATAAACCCCTATAAACCCCTACAAACCCCTATATGCCCCTATAAACCCTAAACATTCCATGACCTCGGCGACGCCCCAGCGAGGTCTCGAAAGCAGCGCAGCGATGCCGATGGAATGGTCTTGAGCTGCTGAAAAGGCGCCTAGGGCTTATAGGGTATATAGGGTTTATAGGGCTTTTATAGGGTTTATAGAGTGATATGGGGTTTATAGGGTTTAGGGGTGTAGGATGCCCAGTAACCTAGGAATAAAAAAGGGCTCCCTTTTTGGTACTGGGTGACTTAGTAAGGAACCTAGGACTACAAAAAGGGAATAAGGGTACTACTGGGCATACTAGTTTTTGGCTTAGGGTGTTAATTTCCCATGGTTTGGGGTTTTGTGTAGGATTTGGGGGATATTGGGGGTGAGGGCTGCAAGGTTTTCGGGCATTAAGGTGCAGGCCGCCCTACATCCCAAATCACAACCCTAAACTCTAAGCTAAACCCTACACCCCAAAATCTGAAATAAACCCTGAACATCAAACAAAACCCCAAACACTCAACTGCACCCTATTGTTATAATCCCTAAGCTAGACCACTAAGCC
Source organism: Symbiodinium sp. CCMP2592 (assembly GCA_905221615.1). NCBI lineage: Eukaryota > Dinophyceae > Suessiales > Symbiodiniaceae > Symbiodinium > Symbiodinium sp. CCMP2592. The sequence continues at coordinate 157,623 of CAJNDT010003957.1, read as the reverse complement.
CTAAAACCTAACACCAGCCAGGGCACGCTGATGGGATCCCGTGAGAGATTGCTCCAGTAGATGGGCATCTCAAGTCGCAGGGCGGAAAGAAATGTGTCCTCCAAGCTCTTTGAATGCTAGGTTTGAGGTTTAGGGCTTTAGGGTATTCTTCAAGGTCCCTTGGTTGCTATACTTACTCCAGACTCCAGATGGGGTTTCAGGTTTACATGTGTCCTCCGAGCTCAGTGAGAGCTCTGTGTTTAGGGCTTATGGTTTACACGTGTCGTCCAAGCTCTGTGATGCTCAGGGTTTACGGCTTAGTCCTCAAGTAATATAGGAGCCTTAATCATTAGAATAGGGTTTTGGGGCCCATTATGCTATAGTTATAATTAGGAACCCCCCCCAAATAGTATAGGTAATGATTTAGGCCAGTATAGTATACAACTAGTACCTAGTACTTACTTCGGAAGGACGCAAAACAAGGTACCCTATTTTCGGAAACTCCTATTTGGAGGTCTGGGTTTGGGAGTTGAGGGATGTAGATGTAGGGCCAGCGTGTTGCATTTCGGTTTAGGGCTGTGAAGACACAGAACTTGGGTAGGAACTTACGAGGTTTCTGCCTTTGGGCCTTATGAAGCCTCTTGATCTTACATCTAACCAATCTAACCCACCATAAACCGCAAACCTCAATCCCTAAACCCTGAACCTCTATAACCTTGAAAATCCCTATATGAACCGAAATGCAGCCGTGGTAAAGGCCGAAAATGCCCGGCTTTGCCTCCCCATGTCCGATCGACGAGCAAAGCAACAGGTACTCGGGAAGAACCTTTGCCAGGAAGATGCACCTATCTTTCGAGCCTTTAGTCTTATGCAGGGTTTGCCGTTTAGGGTGGAGGGTTCAGAGGGGCTTAGGGTTTGCAGGTGAGCTGGGGGCTAGGTGATCCACATAGGGTTCTGACCTACAAGATTATTATAGTAACAGCATCCACCATGAAAGCCCCTCAATAAACAGCAGAAACATTTAGGGCCTTGGGGTTTTGATTCCAAGCATTTTCAAACCATATCACCGAAACTGGAAGTTGCAGAGGAGGATGCGCGACTCGGGAAATACGACATTTACGGCCACAGCTTCGCTTACCTACGCAACTAGATCTCAACGATGCATTCCCACGCAAGTACCCTAACCATAAGACTCCAAACAGCCAACAAATCCGATGTTTTATGGTTTTTGTGCCCAACAGCCTCAAAGTATGAGTCCGTAGAGCCCTAGGGTAAACCGCAAACCTCAAGGTTGTCAGAACAAGACAGCGGGCACAGGATTCATGTCATCACCCACTGCGGGATGTCACGAACAAGCATGCGACCAACAAAACCTGCAAAGTCCTTGAGCCCGAAAATCGAAACAACTCTTTGATGCGAAAACCTCGCAAAACCAACTAGAATGCCCAGTGATCTAGGAATGGAAAGGGCTCCCGAATTTCTGGTGGGTAACTTTATGAGGAACCTAGGACTACAAAAAGGGAATAGGGGTACTACTGGGCATCCTACTCAACCTTAAACCCTCAAACCTGAGACTCGACCCGAAGCCGTCGAAAATCTATCCGACAGAGCTGCGAAACACCAACTTTCATAAAGCCTCCAAACCCCAAACCCTAAGCCAACCTATACCCCGTTTAAGAACCCCTATAAACCCCGAGTCCGCTAAAAACGCCGGTGCTGCTGCAGCCGGGAATCCCTAAACCCCAGTACCCTCGCTGGCCTGCACATCATCGAAGACGAGTATGCGGCGTGTCGCGTTGTCCTCATGTCAGCTTCTGTCAAAGCTTGGGGTTTAATGTTCATGGGGTTTGTCTGCATAGAGTTTTGGTCTGGGGTTAGGGATATGCGTGTACGCAAGATGTGTGGGGTGCAAGGTTTCGGGCTAGAGTCCGTCAACATAACTCGCAGAGCCGACCGGACCTGGTTCCTCAAGAACAACCTTAACCCCCAAATAATCCACCTTTTTGAGGACTTATATAAGGAGAACCTGATAAGGAACCCTAAAACGGTAGGTTCTTTAGGGTCCAGGAAGCTCATAACTTGTGCTCGAGGTGTTGGCGGAGGGTTTGAGACAGTGTAAAACCCTAAACCCTAAACCCTAAATATAAGACACGTGCAGGACTTCGGGATCTCGGCCCAGGTCTCACTACTTAAAGGCCCATGGGACTTAGTAAGTAAGGTTATAAGTAGGTTACAAATAAGATAACCCCACCTAGTGGACTTATAACCCCAGTTATAACCTACTTACTAAGTCCCATGATCCTTTAAATAAGACGGGTGACAGGTGTGGGGTTTAGGGCGTGGTGTTTAGGGCTTAGGGTAGTCACAGTGTTTAGGGTTTGGGGTTTAGGGTTCGTCTGCTTTTTCAAAATACTTCGGTTATAGCTACTGTAGCTGTATCAGGCCCGCACCCAAAACTCAGCAACCGCGCGCAACTACATCTGTTAAGTCCCTATGAAATCCTTAAGAACCCCTATCAGGCCTTCTAGCACCACTGAGGAGTTCTCACCAGACAAGCTTGGCATCAAAGGGATTCTTGGTTGAGAGTTTGGGAGCTCAGACTGGTTGGGCTTTGGTACTTCGAGCTCTGACGGTTTCAGGCTTGAGATGTCCCTTAACATAGTAGAGGTGATTGGTAAGGCCCAGAAAGTACACGCTAAAACCCTAGCCCCCAAAGCCGAAACCCTCCCCAGAAAGCCCAAGACCCTCTTAGGAGCATTAGGGTACTATAACCCAAAACCCTAAACCCTAAAACCCTGAACCCCTAAACCCTCTTAGGAGCATTACGGTGAGCCCACTCTCCTCGAGGATGCTGTCGAACTCACCCGACTCCACCTCTCTCTTAGCTTCGGCACCGGCATCCTGGCAAGTGGGCGACCGGCTTCTACTTGGAGGGTCGGGGGACTTAGTATAGGGGCTCCTTTAAAGGGGATTCTAAGGGCTCTTTTAAAGGGCTCTATAAGGGTAGTATAGGGTTTAGGGTTTAGGGTTCAGGGACGTAGTAAGCAGGTAGTAAGTAGACTTATAAGTACCCTAAAAAGGGACCCTAATTGGGGTTATGGTACGTACTTATAAGTCCCCAAAATGACCAGTTACTAAGTCCCCCGAACCTCCAAGTAGGATGCCCAGTAACCTAGCAATGAAAACAGCTCCCTTTTTGGTGTTGGGTAACTTTATAAGGAACCAAAAAGGGAATAAGGGTACTACTGGGCATCCTAGGCTTTTAGGTTCTTCGGGGTTTGGGTTTTGTGCCGAGGGTTTTGGGTTCGCGGGGTTTGGATTGAGGGCTTACGATGGGCCTGAAAGATTTGTGACAGAGGTGACGAAAGCAGTTCGTTAGAACAGAGATTTGAGATGAATTCGTAGACAGTTGAAAATTGATACTATGTAAGCCTTCAGACAGAGGCCGGTCTGATTGGACAAAATAGTTTGGGGTTACATTGAACGTTCTTTCATTCTACTTATAGTCTGCATTACAGTTCGTTGTTTCATTTAGCCACCTGCTATCTTGGGGTCCTATATGGTACCCAGTTGTCTCTTGCGACCGCGTAAAATGGTACTGCATTTAAGGGTCTAGGTAGGGTTGGTTTCTGGTTCGTTAAGAGAGCTTGAGAGTTTAGCTTGAAATCCGTGGAAACGCTTCGCAGCCAGGTCTCTGCGATGTAGCAGAACTTTCCAACGCAGACACGACCTGAAATCTTAGAGATTAGGGTTTTCCACGCCTGGTCCTAAACAAGGTTTCGGCGCATGATTTGTGCAAGTCCCTAAAGCTTAAGCTTTCCTAAACATAGTACACCCTAAACACTGAAACTAAACAAACTGAGACACCAAAAGTGCACAAGCGCAGTACTTGGACTCTGAGGTATATGCGAGACCGGCGACACGCTGATTAACCCAAACCCGTGACCCTCTATCATGACACATGTATGCGTATCTGTATGTATATGTATGCTTACTATGTATGTATGTATGTATGCATGCATGCATGCATGCATGCATATGTGGGTGTATGTATGTGTGTGTATACATATATATATATATATGTATACACATACACAACTGTTCCTGTATCTATATTGCTATTTCTTTACCCTTTTCAACATGATTGACTTGCACACCCTCCCCTCTCTCGCCGCCTCTGCCCTGAAAAGAAGTACTCGGGGGCACCCCCGTCGAGTCGGGTCGAGGAGGCTTCGGGATGAGGGCGGCATCTGCTAGTCCTTTTTTCACAACGGGGGAGCCTGAACAAGGTTTTGGTTAAATATATATATATATATATATATATAGAGATATATAGATAGATATATATATATATACATATACATATACATATACATATATACATATATACATACATATATACATACATATATATATATATATAATTATATAAATCTAAATTGGCATAGTATATATTGGTATAGTTATGGTTCAAAAACCTGATTGAGGCTTCTACCGCAAAGCTGAAGCCCTAGTAACTCAGCTAAATGGAGGGCTAGATTTCTGGTAGGGCTCAGGCTTGATAGGGTGTATGAATAGAACCTAGCATAACTTTTGAGACCTAATTAAACCCCACTCCATGTAACGCCATCTTTCGTAAAGCTGACTGAACTCTTCGAGAAGACCTTTTCTGGGGATGGGTTTTGGGGTTTGGGCCTTATGGGTGTGTTGGCTGGGATCTGGGTGTTGGTTCGTCTTCGGGTTCAGGGTTGAGGGCTTCGAGTGCGCCCAAAGCTGAGCACAAACTACCCAGAGACTCCAATATCCCTTAATTAAGGAATATACCTTAAATTATAGTAGGATCCCTAATATGATTTAAGGAATATTCCCTAATTAAGGGATATTGGAGTCTTTGGGTACCGCTTGAAGCCAAGCGGCAAAGGAGCAAAGCGCTTATCCCGGCGTAGTATCCAGAGCGATCTGGGAACACATCCTCAACCTGCAACAACCCTTTAACGGTCCATGTACCCAAATAGTATATACTTTGGGCCCAATGTACCTATCTGGGTTGTAGTTTTGGATAGGTACCTCTATAGGAACCATAAGGGAATTTAAAAAGTTTCCCAAATCGCCACCTAGCCATATAGGGGGTATCGGGCTTACGGTGCAGGGTGTGCAACCCAGTGCTGGGTTCACATGGTTCAGGGTCTTAGAGTTAGGATAATGGGCTGCATCCGTCCTCAGGTTAGGCTAATGAACCGGCATGTTGGGCCACAGTACTCAAGCTGGTCGAACATTGGGCTCCAAGTAATCAGCCCAATGTAGGTACTACTCCTAGACTTTAGTCTCTAGACCCCAAAGTAGGTACTAGTTGTATACTTGGAGCACTTGGAGAACAGTCTATGGTATCAAGGTTTGATATCCGGGGCTCACGTGATAGGTAAGACCTCCACCAATCCTTCTATCGCTATCCGTATCATCACAAGTTGCACTAGGCCCCTGTGACTCCACAGGTAGATTTATCCAGCACTTGTCATGTCCCACAACTACCCCGAAACTACTGAAGCCCTCAAGCTAACGAACCAGGCAGCCCCCTATGCCCTACACACCTTTCGCCGAAACCGTACGAAACCGTTTAAAATGTTCATAAAGCTTACCAAGCCCTGCAAAGTCCTGGTCACCTCAGATGCCCTAAAGTAGTGACCCCTGCGAAGGCCATAAACCCGGGACGGGTGTAGTTGACGGGGCCTGCGCACAGCTTTCGGTGAGGCGAATGGACCTCGGATGTGTTTTTCCTTACTACTGATAGTCGTGTAATGGTATGCAAAGCTGTTGTTTGCTGCTCTTCTTCATGATCGTTCAAATTTGTGTTTCTGACTTCTGATATGTCATGACCGTGATGAAGACAATCTGCCTGGTCTCCGAAGGAGCTGCCAGCAGAATGCCGTGTCATTCCATTCTGGGTACATTCTGGCAGGGAAGTGCCAAGTCCCTGCTGCTGGTGGACAAATGCTGCAGCACCCCGAATTCGGATCAATACCCTGTGAAAACCATACCATCCTTGTGCAGGATTCTGTCTGCGCATGTACAGTACAGGTTGTATACAACGAAGGCTATATCATCCCAACTCATGTGCTTGGGCATACCTGACCCCCCTATTAAGGTCCATAAGGGCTCTATTGGAGGGCCCTTGGGGGTCCTGGTAAGCCCTCAAGTTGTGGCCAAGACTCCCACTTCGACCACCTGGGCGGACGATTTTCTCCGAGAGGTTTTGAGGCTGCGGAAGATGCGAATGGATGCACACTGAGGGAGTTTCCGGAAATTAGGTACTATATTAAGATGCCCTAGTCATGCATATTAACAGTATAAGCTTTGGCCTTAAGGTCCTCCCCATAAACTGGGGCCCAAGTATATACTAGTTGGGTACATGGACCCTTACAGTATACGCACACCCCGGACTCTATAATCTCAATACTGAGCACGATTTTTGCAGCGCTTGACAAGCTTATCTGCTTAACTCTAAAACCGCAAGTATGTCAAACTAATCAACCGCATGTTGTTACGTAAGCTTCCCCCATACCGATACCCAAAACTCTCACAGGTTCTTGCTCCCTTTAGAGGCATAATGTAGGAACCTGATAAAGAAACCTTGGGCCTTTCTTAGGGTTCCTTATATGAACCCTACTGTTTTGGGTTACAGTAAACTCCACAAAGTTGGAAACCGGATTAAGGCCAAATAGTGCTGGGATTCCCCTATACATCACTCTTAAGGATTGAGGCTATTGGGTTTCCAACTTTTGGGCTTCTACAGTAAAGGTTTCTTAGTCAAGTTCCTACATTAATTCCGACCCCCCCCCCATCTTCTAGCATGCCCAGGATGCCCAAACCTAAGCTTAGGGTTTTTTCGGGCTTGTGGGGCTTATAGGGTGATATGGGGCTTATAGGTTTTATAGGGTGATATGGCCAGGTTTATAGGGTTTATAGGGTGATATGGGGCTTATAGGGTTTAGGGATCTAGGATGCCCGGTAACCTAGGAATAAAAAGGGCTCCCTTTTCAGTAATGGGTAGCTCTGTGAGGAACCTAGGACTGCGGAAAGGGGAATAAGGGTACTTCTGGGCATCCTAGCAAACCCTAAACTCTAAACCCTTACCCCTCAACCCCAACCCTCAGCCTAACATTCAAACCCCTCGAACCCCCATCCTAGTCGCATAGATAATGATATATCCCCTTAGAACCATGGTAAAATTCTTATGTTTAAGATTCTCTTGGGTTTTATGTGAAAAAACCCCAAGCAAGCCTCGAGCCAGCTCCTCCCAGCCATGGCCCTGCGCCAGGGCCAAAGCAAAGCGAACCGAGGTTTGGCACCTGGCGTTTATCAAAGGTTTAGGGTTTAGGGTTATAGGGTTACTTGAATAAGTTTAGGGCTTAGGGGCTCAGGGTTTAGGGCTTAAGGTTAAGGGTTGCTTGAATAAGTTTAGGGCTTAGGGGCTTTCTCTTAGGAGGGTTTGGGGTTTGGGGTGTCGGGGCTTCGGCTATTAACGTGGAACTTCGGATTCCTATGGATTCGCTGAAGGATTCCTTTCAGGTTGCATGTAAGTTAAGGGTTTCGAAAGGGATTCGATGACAGAGGCCTTTGCTCTTCGGGGTTGCGTTATATATGCAGTAGAGGCGATTGTGACATGGGGGGTTAGTTCGTGAGGTGTACACAGCTCTGCGACTGCATGAGGTTGGCATGACTTGATGGGTGTCGAAAGCGATTGAATGATGTTCAGTGTTTGTTCACGCTCCCGATGCGGATTGCTCGGGGTCAACCAGCAAGGTGTTCAAGTGGTGAACGGCTTTGGATCAGGAAGTGTAGCTAGGGGTTATAGCTCTGCCTTTTGGTCAAGGACGCGTGATTCAGGGTACAGCTTTGAAGCCCTTAGGCATAAACTCTACGTCAGCCAGGTCTTGACCTTGGGACACACCCGTGAACGCGGCAGAACCTATTCAACTGCAGAGATATGGGAATTTCCGAAAATAGGGGGTTATCTTATTTGGGGGTCCTTATAATAAGAATCCTACTATTTAGGGTACATATAACGGTCCCCTATTTTGGGAAACTCCCATATGCAGCTTGAGGTGAATTCGGAGCTCTCCAGTCTTAAGGCACTGCAGAGTCCTTGTAACGGAATTCGGATCTAGTGGACTTCGAAAGTCGATGCTTCGGGTCCCGATGGCAGGGCGGGGGGGGGAAGCTTTTTGCGAAATATTGGAGTCTTGTGTGGAGAAGCCTTCGTGAGCTGCTTACCCCAAATACCCTGAACCCCAATCCCTAGACCGAAACGCTACAGCATAAACCCACAAGCCCACCATCCCTACCCATTAACTTAACCCCAAAGAACCTACCATTTTAAGGATTCTTACAGGTAAACATTCGGGAGTTCCCCTCCTTGCTTAAACTGCATATAGGTCTTGGCTTACACGGATTTGGGTATCAGAGGGGGCATACTCTTTCGGGTCTACTGCTTTTCAAATTCAGGGCCTAGCGTTTGGTGTAGAGTTTAGTTTGACAGCGTTGAGCATCTTTTGAGCTTGGGAAATATGCTCCTGGGGGAGTCGTCGTTCCTGCACTTAGCCTGAAAAAGCCCGCAAAACACCCGAAACAAACCCTGAACCCTAATACACTCTTAGCCATGAGCCCTAAACTCTAAACCCTTACACCCCTCAACCCTACCCTATTTATTCAGGCCCTAAACTCTAAACCCTAAACCACTTAAACCCCTAAGCACTACCCTAGCTATTCAGGCCCTAAAACTCTAAGAAACCCTAGAGCCGGCACCCCAAACCCGGCGCCGTTGTCCTTTTAGAAATAATAGACAGAGCCCTGTACCTCTATATCCCTTAGTAGGACTTATTTAGGGAAGGTCTACTAGCCGGTCTGTTTATTCTTTTTGGGGGAACCATGAAAAAGGACAAGGCTGAAACCCAGCGCAAGATACCAGAGATACGACTCGTTGGCTGCCGGGTCCGGTCCAGGAATCACCTCAGCCCGTGATCTGAAGCACTGGGATTTCCCCAAGGGTCCAAGGTTTAGGGTTTAGGGTTTAGGGGTTTAGGGTTTAGAGGACCCCATAATTAGGTAGTTACTCGGTTTTAAGAGAATAGTTGTGTAGGCTAGGGTTTTGGAGAGTCTACGATTATGAGGTACCTGGACCCTTGGGGTTCAGCGTTTGTTTTTCACGGGTTTTAGGGTTTAGGGATTGGAGTCCAGAGTCGTTATTTAGCATTTATCAGAGACTCTTTTCATTAAACATGATCAGAGAAGCTATAACATGCATATCCAAGTGGCCTACCTAGGTAGACACGCTTGGTCCGTCGCAGCCCTGAACAAGGGGCAACAGGTCTACATTTCAAACTCATACTCAAGATACCTCCATGACTCAAGGGATACTCCGCGGCCAAACACTCCGAAACCCCGCACGCCCAAAACTCCGCCTGAACACTGCTTAACCCTAAACATAAAACCCTAAACACTCACAACCCCGAAGCTTATGAAGACCCCTAGACCTGAGACACACGCTAAACGTGAAATCCCAAGTCCGAAACCCCAAAATCCACCAAACCCTTGAACCCCCAAACCTTAACTCCTCAAGCCGTCGTAGCGGGTCTTCGTTACACCGCAAGAAAAGGTTGGAACATGGAGTCAGTCAGGATGACTAGCGCCGTGAGCCCCTGTACTGTCACCATATAGGTAGTGTACCAGGACCCTCCTTGCACCCTCAAATAGGCACACATTGTCCCAAGCAATGGGTACCCTAAGGGTCCAAACAAACTGGGGAACCTCAAAATTAAGGGATTCTGAGACCCCAAAGAGACCCAAGGACTCTCCCTAGGAGATTCCGGACTCTCCTAGGGAGATACCTGGACCCTTAGGGTATTTGTAGGATCGATGTAGGTAGGCTGCCGAAGTTCCAACTCTCGGTCTGCCATGGTTCAGGAGTTCAATATAGGGGATAATTAGAATAGGATTTGGGGGCCCGTTATAATTACTACAATTATAATAAGGAGCCCCCAAAATAGTATGGGTCTCTGTTGATGCCCCCATATCAGGGGTTTAGGGCTTCTACTTTGACTTAAGGGCCCAGGAGCATTCTGGAGATCCATCTTCGCCGCAGCAGCGGCCGAGAGCAGTTCCGGTGAAATGGGTTTCAGCTCGGAACCTAGGGCTTGAGGGTTTAGGGCTTAAGGTGAATAAGAGTTACCTTCAATTCCATATTAGGGCTCATTATTCTACAAAAAACTAGGTTTTGGTAGGTCAAGGTAGGATTTAGGGAAGATGGAAACTCACAGTACCGTTTGAAACGGCAATTCATGGAGTGCTTATGAGCGCTTCCAGTGCTTCTGAGAGGCTCCAAGTACCGAATCAATCAAACCTCATCGTCAATTTCGTGCTTGAGGTCAGGGGTGGCACTTGCAGGTGTCTGGACCCTGTAGGAAAGTCTTTTAAGTTTGGTCCACGGAGCCCAAACCTCTTTTCAATAAGGATGTCTATTTGGGGGTCTGGGATTGGCGTGTAGGGTTATGCCAGGAAAGTTACCCTAAGGGTCCAAGGACCTAACAACCATATACACTCCCAAACACTAACCTCATAACTACTATCCTAAATTAAACCCAAGATTCTGTCCTTTTGGACCCTGGCTTTCCTTAGACTTTCCTTAGCGTTCGGCAGTTAAGGCTTATTAGGGGTGAAGTCTCTAGGTTTAAACTTGGGGTCTAGGATTCAGCAATTTAAAAGGGGTTCAGACTAAAAACGGATCGCCGCTGCTAAGGAAGTCTAAACCTCGAACTCTGAAGCCCTAAACCCTCTCGAGTCCCGGCATGACTTCCGCTGAATTGCCAAGAACTCCAACCGCGATGGATTCCAAAGGCTTGCAAGCGACATACCCGAACCAGGCCATCTAGCTCTAAAATGCAACCCGCCTTCGTGTGGCGTCCGTGCATCAACCATATAGTCATACAACATGCAAGTCAGAAAAATGATTCCAGCAGGCACATGCAGAGTAGCAACCTCAATAAGGTTCAGGGTTTAGGGCTTAAGGGCTTTAATCTGCCCCCCCAGGCCCTTGATTTCCCTAAGCCGCCATAACCCCTGGACGAAACCCCGTGGGCTCAGAACCTGAGACCCCCCAACCCTGTAATAAGAAACCCTAAACAGTTTAGGGTTTAGGGTTTAGGGTTCAGGGTTCAGGGTTTAGGGTTTAGGGTTTAGGGTTTAGGGTTTAGGGTTTAGGGTTTAGGGCCCTAAACCCTATAAACCCTAATCCCTGATATCTCCAAACCCGCAGGCAACAAACAACAAATAACGCAAAGGCTACTAATATAGGGGCCTTAAGAGCTAAAATTAGGGCTGTGGGGTATATTATGCTATAATCATAATAAGGAACCCGCCCAAACAGCCCGATTCTAATTATTAAGGCCCCCGAATGAAGCTCCAGCTCCTAAGCCCCTAAACCTGAAGCCCTAGTTACTAGGATACCCAGTAACCTAAGAATAAAAAGGCCTCAACCTAGGACTACAAAAAGGGAATAAGGGCACTACTGGGGATCCTAGTGTATGCCCAGCGTCGCTTCCGGCGGATTGCTCCACATTGATGGGCCTCAGTCTCCCAAGGATTCGGTTTTTAGACCCTACCTATAGTCTCCATTGTAGTTCCTTCTATATAGGATCCTAAAGGGAACTCCAGAAAGTTGGAATATGGATTAATGGTAGGATCCCCTATAATTTACCATAGAAGGGTAAGGATAATCATATTCCAACTTTCTGGCTTCTACTGTACTTATACAATTGGTTAAACCTTTTTGGTATTCAGCCCATGGGTTCGTACAGGCCCCGATTTTAGAGCTACTACTACCCTAAGGGTCCAGGTATCTCCTTAGGAGGGTCCGGGATCTCCTCGGGAGAGTCCTTGGGTCTCTTTGGGGTGTCAGAATCCCTTAAGACTTAAGATTGAGGTTCCCCAATTTGTTAGGACCCTTAGGGTAGACCCTAAGCCCTGATGTTGCAACACGTTGCGTTGTGCATCTCAGTGCTGGACACTCGCTGTCCCTAAAGAGTTCAGGTACCAACCCTTTCGCCGAGGCTTTCACGCTCATTGAAAGGGTTGAAAGGGTTTAGGGATTGGAGTTTGGTTTCAGGTGTTGGGCTACCCACCATTACATGGGAGGAAGCATTCTGGTCGGAGGTTTGTACAAGAGTTCATAATGCGAGGCGCCTGAAATGTAGAAGAGTCTTGATAATGAACTATGGTAGAAGGGCTTCGTGGAAGTTGCATAGACAACTTTAGAAATGGGGCCTGCATCATGCCTATTCGACCCTAACCCTCAACTACGAACCCTAAACCCTAAACCCTGATGTTGCAACACGTTACGTTTTGCATCTCAGTGCTGGGGCTAAGACTAAGAGAATGACAATCTGTGTACCCATAAAGTACCGACGGTAAGGTCGAGGCATACCCTAAACAAGTCCTATAAGTACCTAACAACTGTTTCTCGGATACTTGCACAATAATAGCAGTTCCTTCTCCAGAAACCCTACCTTCTACTATGTAGCTTAGGAACCTTTAAAGGAACCCCCAAACCTAAACCCTCAAGGAACCCTTAAAGGAACCCATAATGGCTACTCAAGACCCGTTGCGTACCTAGCCGTCCCGGTCCCCGAGGACCGTATGGTAGATGAAGTAGCTGGCATGTGCCATATGACAGGAAGTCGTAATAAGGGACACCAAAACGTAGGAACATGATACGGGGTTCTGTCTATGTAGATTCTTGTTAGAATCCAGGTATACTGTGTGTGTTGTTGAGCCCCTGCGGCCATGTTAACTCATGCCCAAGCTGCATAGCGACGGGACTTGGCAGAGTCCTGCTAAGCGCGGCATGCGGGAGTAGTCGGTACCTTAATAACTGGAATAGGGCTCCGTTAAACGGCTCATTAAAATGGTTCTGTTACTGTTCCTACAAGCGTTATCGCCAGCTTTAGGTTAGGTGGTTTGAGCTTTTTCTCGGGGGGGGGTATGTGAGTGATACTAAATACATTGGGACCTGTCTTGATAAGGTTACAAGATAGTAGTACTTGGAGGACCGGGGTTCCGTGAAGTTTGAAAGGCCTCAAAAAGCAGGGGACGAAGGTAGGTAGGGGCCTTAGGGTTTAGGGGTTGAGGCTTTAGGGTTTAGGGGTTTAGGGTTTAGGCTTTAGGGTTTAGGGGGTGAGGATGCCTGAGAGACGGACTCTGTTCTGCGATTGCACCACCTAGCTTCATCGTACACTCGGTGGTTTAAGGATTTGGGGCTAAGGGCTTAAGGCTTTGCTGGGATATAGACTGTATACAGCCCACAGCAGCCCCAAGCTTAAAACCCTGTCCTAGGTTTATGTCTTCAGGAGCCTAGACCCTAAACGACCCGTTACCCCTAACCCCAACCCCCAAAAGCCCTAAACCCAACCCTAACCACTAAACTGTCTGAAACCACTTCCGTGCACATGCTCCCACGGTCCGGTAAAGAACCATTTATACCACCGAAAACCATGCAACAAAGAAGCAACACTTCAAATCCACGACACCCCCTAGCACTGCCAGAAACCCCCCACACACAACCGCACACACACACACACGCACACACGCACACAGACAGAGAGACACACACACGTACAAACACACAGACAGACAGACAGACAGACAGACAGACTCAAAAGTACTGTTCCCTCAATCTTGAAATGTGCAGAACCCAAGAACTAGAAACTCCTGAAGCCTTCCAAATCCGGTCCTTCACTCGCAGAGCGTGGCGAAGCTGGACAGCAACAGGAGGCTCAGCAGCCTCGGATGGGGGTTGTTTGGGGGATACAAGGTTTCGGATCTTCCTTTTTTTCTATACAGGTACAAGGTTAAACGAAGCGCGATATCAGTGGGCCAACGATCTGGTCACAGACACATGCCGCCCACTTATGAGGAATACATGGAAACAAGAAGTCCCTGCGCCGACGTACAACCCTGGGTATCTAGGGAATTGCAGTCCCAGGCTTCTGGGTTTAACTACGTAAGATGCTTGAGGGATGTAAGGTAGGGGCATTATGGGGCATTGGTGACTGAATCTGCAAATTTGTCAAAGTTTACACATCTGTATGTACCCATGACCACGATCAAAGCTGAAATGGAAATCATCAGAGTCCTAGGCATATGCGGCATATTAGACAGCATCCGGGCACGAACAGGGCAGACCGTACCCCCGTGTGCTCAATACCTAATCTCCAAATCCATACAAGACTTCCCCCTCAGGTTCCATGTGCCCGCAGTATAGGGTGTACCTCTATAAAAGCTTTAGAGAACTGTTCCTATAAGGGATCTCGTACTACATGGGGCACAGAGGCTCGGGCCCAAGCCCTCCAGCTGCCTTTTGACGCAGGTTCAAACGTAATTACTGCCGCAGGCTCGGGTGTCATGGTGTTCAGATGTGTTCAGGGTTTTAGGATACTCTTCGCGCTTTACAGGGTTTAGGGTACCTCTTGTGGCGGCTGAAGCATGGCGCCCCCCCTGCTGCTTGTATATCTCGGCCCAGGCACGCCAGCAGCTGTCCTGGAGGGAGGTTTGGACCTTACGGACAAGCCTGAAATATGATATCGTCGGGCTTCGACATTTCCTTAGGCTCTAGTGTTGAGTACACTGCAATATTGCACGGGTCCTTCCTTCAAGATCCCTAAACCCTCCTCCCGCCCTACATCCTAAATCCTAAACTCTGAACCCAAAACCCCAAAACTCAAAGCCCCTAAACCCAAAACCCCTGAACTTTTAAACCCCAAACCCCAAAACCCCAAACCCCTAAGCCGTTAAACCCTAAACCCCAGGTAGAGTGTACAAAGGAATGCTGGATGGCGAGGTGACGAGACCGATCCCCTGGTGCTGTAAGGGTTCTTTAAACGGGCTCTACTTTGCGACTCGGGTTCCCTTGAAGGGCTCCTTTAATGGATCTATAGGGGCTTATTACTATTCAGGGTTCTATATGGATTTGGGGGGTAAGCTTACTACCCCAACAAGTTGGGTATTGGGGATCTTAAGGGGCTCTGGAAAGATTTCATAGAAGATAAGACAGTATAACCTCACAATACGAAGTATAGAGTATGATGTAGCATAACATAGTTCATATGACTCTGCGAGCTGCGACATTGCGACATTGGTCGGATCATCTAGAAAAGGGAACTGCCTGCATACAGGAGAGCCTTCAGGACGCAAATGGTTCTGATGGAGGACATATACGTATGATCCAGGCCTAAGACAGAGAGCCCTTAATTTGGCTTTTCGGGTCCCCCCACAATCCAAGCCGTCACGACTGAAGTACCTTACGAGGCATGCAGAATCTCAGGCCATGACATCCTACATTCCGGGGGGCAAGCTCCGAAAGGGTGGGTGTCCAAATTAGGGTCCCTTATTGGGTCCTTACCATAATACGGCACCTAATAGTTAGGGTATCCAAAAAGGGACGCTAATTTTGACAACCACCCAAAAAGTTGGAAATCGGATTAAGGGCAATCAGTGCTGGGATTCCCTCTTGCGGATTGAGGCTATTGGGTTTCTAACGTTCAACCCCTTATGAGCACCAAATCCCAAACATTAAATTGAAAAGATGTGGCAGCGCCGATGAAGACCCTCCGTTGGCATCACGCCCGAGGTGGAATGTGGAAAAAGAACTAGTATCCCTACACCCTAAACCCCTAAGCTCTAAACGCCTACAAGAGTCACGGCAGGAGAAACCCAAGCCGGCATTTCCTACAAGCACAACGATTCCGCAAACCCTAAACCCCCAAGCCCTACAAGCCCCTGAAGCGCTTGAAGCCCTACAGTAAACCATGTAAGGACGCTTTTGCATAATGTGCGAGTCTCCCCATAAATCACACACAACATGAACACCCATTAATATTCGTCTATAACTAGCCCTATAGCCTAGAACTCTATGCACTCACCAACTTGCTTCATATGAAATACAAATAAACCCAAACCTGAATAATTTCTCCAACTGATACAAGTGCTAAGATGGCCTGTCTGGTACCGAAAGATGTGTGAAGTCCAGCAGCGCTTGGAGATGGGAAAAGACCTGAGCAGAACATATAGGGGCCTTAATACTTATAAAAAGGGTTTGGGGGCCCATTATACCAGAATTGTAATAAGGAACCCTATTCACTAAGGTCCCGATATTTATCAGTTTCCTATCTTAGCATGTTCCGGGACCTAGCAGAAAAACGTCCGCGGCAAAAACACTCCCTCTTTGCGCTTCCGCAGAAGTTCCTTCGATTCCAGCTAGGAAAATATACCTACCGTACTTTGCCCAGCGTCCTGGAGAACTAAAGGTTAGGCTTTGGGAGTATAGTGGGATTATAATACCCAAAAAGGTTGAAGGTTGCTAGTTCATTGTTGGGATAGGATTAAAACTGTACATGCTCATTCCTTATTGGGTTCAAGTACAAATAAAAATGTAAAATGCTACCCAACTATGACACAGGTTGAGGGTGGGGCTAGTCGGTCTATTCCACTCGTTCCAGTCGCTCCACTCTCTCCGACCGTTCCGCCTGTTCCACTAGTTCCACTCGCCCTATGCCTTGCCTTTTCCACTCTTTCCTTTCGCAGGGCGCGAGTGAAAAAGCATCATAGAACTCTTACAAGAGCTGCTAAGAAATTTTTCTCAGATCCGACAAGGACTTTTGAAAGATCCCTATCAAGCCCTTAACGGTGCCCTACGAAAATCCTTACAAAGCCCTCTTGAGAAATTTCTCTGAAGCCTACCCCTGAACCCCTAAACCTGGAACCTGAGACACTAAGCCGTGCACCTTAGACCGAAAAGACTAGATTGAGCTAATTAATGTAGGTTGCTATTTGGGAGAGTACCTAGACCCTTAAGGTCCTGCATGTCCTTTGAAGGGATCGCTTGCTTGCGGGGTTTAGGGGTTCGGGGTTTAGGGGCTTAGTGCTAGAGGTTCTGGGTTCAGGGGTTCGTTTTTTCGGCTTAGGATTGTACGTTTAGGGATTTAAGTTTGCTTTTGAAGGCTTAAGGTTCCCCTTTTTAGGGTTCCCTAACCTGATTTCCTTTTGTAAGTCCTTCAAAAAGGTAGGATATTTGGGGACAACATGAACCCTAAACCCCTAAATCTTAGGGGCTTAGGGTTTAAGGTTTAAGCTTTAGGGCTTAGGGCTCGCCTGAACCCGAATCCACTCTGCCGTGAAACCTCGCCCGAGACGAAAGACAGCTGGCATGTCTCCTGAGGGCTTAGGGCCGTTTAGGGTTTAGCGTTCAAGGGGGTTAGGGGGCTTAGAGATTTGGGTTTAGGGGTTAGGGGTTACCTACCAAAATACTATAATATCAAATTACAGTACTATATAGAATGCCTACATCCTGCTTTATAACTCTATTAGGGTTCATGTTCGACGGTTTAAGGCTTATGATAGAGCTTTAAAGATATTTTTTGCACGGGTTCAGGATTTATGAAGGCCTCCTGGCGATGGAAGCTGATCTTAAGGTCCTTTGATGGTAGGTCTTCATTAATGTTTAGGGTTGAGGTCCTCTGATGGTGAGCCCTCTTGGGATATCTGCTCTCAGGGTCTTATATAAGCAGATTTCATTAGGGTTTCTCTAGCAACTCTCAAACACAGTGATCTAAAGTTTAGCCCAAAAGGGTCGTTGCTTTTGGCTTCCGGGTTCAAGCATTGAATAGCCCGAAAAACTCTGAACCTAAGACCCCTGAAACCAAGGCCCCTTACCCCAAACCCCTATACTGTAACAGTGACTATAAGGATTACATTAGGGCCCTATTATATTCCTCTGATACCACTATTACGGGGTGGGGGCCCCTTCTAGCCTATACCCCAAACCCGAAACACTCGCCTTGCCACAGTAACATAGGGGCCTTAATTTAGGGTTGAGGGGTTTAGGGTTTAGGGGGTTCCTTATTATAAGTATAGTATCTAGTCTAATTGTTAAGGCACCTATCCCGACCCCCGGGAGGATCCAAAAAGTAGATCCCTTACTGGGGGTTCCTATACAGTACCCTTAGTAGTGTAGGGCCCCAAATTGGGGGATCTACTTTCTAGATCCTCCCGGGGGTCTGGGTAGGGATCTTAAGGCTCTTTACAGGGGGTTTTAGGAGTTCCTTTAAAGTTATCTATAAGGGATTAGGGTTTAGTGATCCTCCCGGGGGTCTGGGTATAGTAAGTCGCTCCTCGGTGGTTGTGGCGGTGGCAGCAGACACATCGATGTGCTCAGGGCTCAGAGCATCCTGCGAAGGCTTTAGGGTTTAGGGATTTGGTGGGATTTGGGGGGTTTGGGGGTTTAGGGATTTGGGGATTTAGGGTTTAGGGTTTAGGGATTTGGGTTTTAGGGTTTAGGGTTTAGGGATTTGGGGGGGTTTTGGGGGGGTTTGGGGGGTTTGGGGAGTTGGGGGGTTTAGGGATTTGGGGGGGTTTGGGGAGTTGGGGGGTTTAGGGATTTGGGGGGTTTGGGGGGTTTGGGGGGTTTAGGGATTTGGGGTTTAGGGGTTTAGGGTTTAGGGTTTGGGGTTTAGGGTTTAGGGATTTGGGGATTTGGGGGGCTTAGGGCTTTGGGTGTAGGGCACCCAGACTTTGGCCCTAAGCGTCCTCAGTATCTTTCTTTGGGGAATTCAGTACTTGCAGAAACCATCAAACCATGCCGCAAATATGCATCCTGTCGGGGTCACTTATTTCCTGATGCTGTGCTTGAGGGCCGCCCAGAGGCTAGTTCGCCGCTGTCCCTGGTGCTACTTACATGATAGTGCCCAGACATACTGCTGCTAAAAAACCCTGACCCTAACCCTAAACCCCTTGAAATCCTCACAGCTGCCAAAGTCCCAAACCCTGAACCACAAAACCTCTAAGCTCCTAAAATCCTCACACCTGCCACACAAAACCTCGACATAAGCTTTTCAGCCGGGAGACTCCTCAATCAAAACCCAAAAGGCCAACACCAAAACTCAGTTTAGCCAAAGGGGAAGAGGAGGGACCCTTAATGGGGACCCCTACCCTATAATGGGCTATATATGGGTATATACTAGCATATACCTAGGGGTCCTTATCAAGGGTCCCTCCTTTTACTCTTGGATTTAGGGTTCAGCGTCCCTCGCCCCCGCCTGAAATGCGATGCAAATTCCTTCCCAGAACTTCCGTGCATCCGCCATGCACCACGTTTACTTAAAGGGTCATAGGACTTAGTAAGTAAAGTCATAGGTACCTTAATTGGGGTTATGAGTAGTTGTAAGTATAGTTACCTTACTTATAACCCTAGTTACTAAGTCCCATGATCCTCTAGGTAGACTCTTGTAGAAGCAGCTCCTACAATGCAAAGATCTATAGGGGCTCTGTAAACACCCTGAACCCTGGACCCTTAGACCCAAAATCCCAACACCCTAGAGCCCTAGACCCTAAACCCTAAACCCCTAAACCCTAAACCCCTAAACCCTAAACCCCTAAATCATCGATGCTCCAAGCCCCACAAATGAGTAGGCCTACGGCCCGAACAGAAAACAAACAAACACTATAAACCCTAACACGATCGACACAGAAAATGGATCTGCTGAAGGCCTCGTCTTCCAGAAGGACAGCTGCAGGAGGGAACATGACAGGAGGAACCCGAGTTTCGAGCCTGGCTGTGTTACTTTCCTTTGCCGTTCTTGTGTGTAAATGGTTTGGGGTCTTGAAGTACAAGGTTTCCGGGCGCTCGGGCTCTGGGTTCAGGGAACGGAGAGGAGGAACCGGCAATCCAGAGTTTTGGGTTTTACGGTTTACTGTAGCGGCCTGGATATTTAGAATAGGGTTCGTTAAGAACGGCTCTATAAGGGTTACTATAGGGGGTACTTTCAGAGTACTGTGATTTAGGGGCTTTAATAAAAAAGAATAGGGCTTTGGGGCTCATTATGCTATAATTCACTAAGGAAGCTCCCGATATAGTATAGGTAATTAGAACAAAGGCACCTATATTGGGCTCATTGGTGCAGCCTCCTTTGCTGGTCGAGGGGGGGCTTGTTCGATCTCAGAGGTTAAAGTTACTTGATGAGAACCTGATGTCATATGTAACACATTTACAACAACCCCCAAACGCTAAACCCAAAACTAATCAGGAAACTCTTGCAGCTGGTAGGATTCGAGTTTCGGTTGCGCCAACGACAGTCGGCAAACAAAAACACAATCGGATGACAAGCCTAGACTCTCAGCAGCCCAAATACGAGTTCAATCCCCGAAACCTATTTGAATACAGCCTCCGCCCTTGTCCTCCTGGACCCCTTACTTGGAGGGTCGGGGGGACTTAGTAACTGCTCATTTTCGGGAATTATAAGTACCATAACCCCAATTAGGGTCCCTTTTGGGGTACTTATAAGTCTACTTACTACCTACTTACTAAGTCCCCCGACCCTCCAAGTAAGCCAAGGAAATCCTGGGGGAACCCCTCGTTGGGCAAAGCAAATTTCAGTGCAATTCTTAATCGGTGGCGTTTCCTCTAAACCCTAAATGCTTAACCCCTTACACCTTAAACCCTTCTAAACCCTGAACCTTTTTCAAGGTTCTTTCCCCTAAACTCTGCACCCTTCTAAGCCCCAAACCCCTCAAAACTATAAACCTTAATCAAAAGCTTGTCGGCTCCCTGCGCAGGCATATTGAAACGGTCATGGGACTTAGCAACCAGGGTTATAACTAACGTAACCCTAGCTATAAAAAATACAAATAAAACCCAGGTGCTTTTTATTCAACCTTATTTACCAAGTCCCCTGATCCTTCAAGTAAGTAGGCCATTATTATAGTCGCCGAGGACCCTAACCCTAAACACCTAAACCCCTAAACCCTAAACAAGTAAGTAGGCCGTTATAGTCGCCAAGGAGCATCACAGGCTGCGAAGGTCCCCGGAAGAGGGGGCGGAGGTAGACAAAGCCTCCTGGGGGGTCAAAACTTCCGGCTTCAGAGGTTTAGGGTTTAGGAGTTTAGGGGTTTAGGGGTTTAGGGTTTAGGGTTTAGAGGTTTAGGGGTTTAGGGTTTAGGGGTTTAGGGGTTTGGGGGTTTAGGGGTTTAGGGTTTAGGGGTTTCGGGGTTTGGCGGTTTAGGTTTAGGGTTTGGGGTTCATCTTGTCCCGCTTCAAGGGTTTAGGGCTTAGCGGTTTGGAGTTCATCTTGTCCCTCCTTAAGGGTTTAGGGGTTTAAGTGTTTAGGGCTCCGGGTTCATCTTGTGCCTTTTGAAGCTTTAAGGGTTTCGGGTTTAGGGTTCATCTTGTTCCCAAATAACCTACCATTTTGAAGGACTTGTATAAGGACAAATTACTAGGAACCCTAAAATGACAACGTTTTGCAGGGCCCAGGTAAGGACTGGGGTATAGGCATAAGTATTCAGCTTGCGGGTTGAGTGCTTTGTGTTTTTGGTTTTATGGTTTGCGGCTGTGGTGCTTTGGGCCACTCTAAGACCCCGAAGCCTGAAACCCTCAGCCATGCACCTTCTTGAAAGCCTTCGCACTCCCAAAACCCTTACCGAAACCCCAACCCCCCCCCCAAAAAAAAAAAAAAAAAAAAAAACCCTCGCTTGAGTAACCAACGAAGTACATTTCAGAACGTCTTCTTGAAGGTACCTTAGCTACTCGAAGTAAACCCTAATCCACCCAACCCTCCTAAACCCCCGCTCCACAAAAAAAATAGCCGTCGCCTGCCACGAAGCAGAGCCCTGCTGCAAGCAAAGCCACAAGGATCCTCACAGGTTCTCGTGTCGAAGTTTTGAAGATTTTACGGTTTAGTTAGGGGTTTATAGGGTTTCAGGATTTAGGGTTGAGGATTTTGGGGGTTTCTAGGATTTGTAGGGTTTCAGGATTTAAGGCTTAGGGGTTTGAAGGCTTATATTTCGGGTTGAGGGCTCCCTTCCGACTTCGAACAACTAGAAGTCCCTACCAGAAGGAGCCAGGGGTTGGGGCCTCGTGTGCCTTAGATTTTAGGCTATACCCCAAGCGTCCAAATGACCCCATAATTAGGTACTCGGTTTTTGGATAGTAGTTATGTAGGTTAGGAATTTGGAGAGTATACGATTATTGGGTACTCGGACCCTTGGGGATAGTCTTTCGGCTATACCCGGCCTTATAGGATCATTAGGATCAAGGCGAGCACCAATCGTGTGAAAGGGCCCCTTTCCACAGTTCCACACCCGAGGGTTTGGGGTTTCGAGGCTTTGGGATGTTGGTCTTGGAGTTTGGGCTCAGGGTTTCCTGGGTTGCGAGGTTTCGGATTTCAACCACGGGCTGGGTTGAGGCTCAGCATGGGGATCCCCTAAGGCACGCCATGCACTGATATAGTAAATACTTAGGCGTTAAAGCACCCATTTAGGAACACACCTCTCTAACACCTGAACATATACTACCTGGGCACATGGGTTTCAGGGGTTGGCGGTCTCTTGCTTTAAGCTTGTTTGTGCTCTGGCAACCTGCTTCGCTGGAGGGGTGCGAGAGTCATCACAAGGCTGCTTTTCTGCTGTTGCTTCTTCCGGCTGAAACCTTACGTGTCGGGTTGACGATTGTCAAAACTTCCTACACTTGCAGTGGGGGCCAGAACTCAGTGCAGCTGACACATGCACTCATTTCCAAATGGGCATCATCGACACCCAATAAAGTACGATATGCAGGCTCACTGCTCGGGCGGTCCGCATCCAAGTCGTCCTCTCCTATTCGGCTGGGATGGCTTGGCACGGGTCCCTGATCAACTTCACCTCCATCATCGGCGACTTCGATCTGTTCTTGCATAAGCCCCACACCGTAAACTAAGCTCAAAACCCCAAAGCCTGAAACCCTGAACCCTAAAACCCTAAACACCAAAACCCTAAATCCCAAACCCAAAACGCCTAAACCCTCATGGTCAGAAGCCATGCGACGACAGGAAGCCACCAGAGCTGTTGGTGCCTGGCTGTAAGGGGGCCTGCCTCTTTACCAAGATCGTCCATATATACTGCCAACAAATATGGCAAATTGGGATTATGCAGGAGTTTTGTAGTCGGGGTGAGTTTATATATGTGTGTATCTATAAATGGATGGTTGTCAATATTGGGATCCCTTTTGGGGGTCCTTATTATAATACGGCACCTAATATTTGGGATACCCAAAACAGGACCGTCATGTTGACAACTTCTCATATAGGGGCTTGATGCAAGCAACTGCGAATATGAGAGGTTATGATAGACTACGATGTACGGGCATCTGAGATTCTGAAATCTTCGGCCTCAAGACTTTGCGCTGCCTACTTGTCAGGTATCATGGGGAACTAAAGCTTACCCTTTTTGGTTATATAGGGATTATATAGGAACTATAATATACTACCCCAAAAAAAGGTTAAAGGTTCCCTACTCTACTACTAGGCATG
Organism: Symbiodinium sp. CCMP2592; assembly: GCA_905221615.1. Classification (NCBI taxonomy): domain Eukaryota; class Dinophyceae; order Suessiales; family Symbiodiniaceae; genus Symbiodinium; species Symbiodinium sp. CCMP2592. Next base: position 134,260 of record CAJNDT010003957.1, on the reverse strand, counting down.
AGAACGAAAAGCCACTGTCTGAAAGCCCCAGACGGTGATGAGCATTGACAGATTTTGACATCTTAGCGAGGAGCCCATGGTAGCTGAGCGCACCTAGGTGCATGCATATGAAAGCTGAATCTTTGGTTCCTAAAGCCTTAAACCTACATCCTATGAACCCTGATTCCTCAAGCCTAAACTCGAAACTTTGAATAGCTGCCCCTTGTTGGCTAGACCCACTGCCCAACACTCTAGGTCCAAGATCCATAAACCTTACACCCGATAAACCTACCTTTTTCGGGGCTCCTTGCTATGATTTCGCTATATATGTGCTCAAAAGATTATGGCTATTTGCTTACGGTAGGCCCTGATATGTCCGCTACGTTAACAACAGTGGCAAAGCCAATGCTGCGTGCCACCGCTGGCACATTTTGTGAAGGTTGCATTCCTGGCAAGAAACTATAATGTCACATCGTGCCCAATCCCAAAACGGCCCTAAGCTGAACCTTAACCACCCCAACAAACGGCCGTAAAACCCTAAACCCTTAAAGGCCCTGGCCCTACCCAAATTGCCCTAAACCCGGTACCCAAACCTTCAAAGCTCCGAGAGCACCGGCAAGCGACACGCCTGCATCTGCTGCTCCCCAAGAGGCCAAAGACCCCCTTAGAGAGCGGAGCTGGGATCTCAAATCAGGGTTCCCAGAGACTCCAATATCCCTTAATTAAGGAATATTCCTTAAATCGTATTAGGGATCCTATTATAATTTAAGGAATATTCCTTAATTAAGGAATATTGGAGTCTCTGGGTTTAGCGGTTTAGGCCTCCAAGGGCTTAGTGCCTCTAGCGTTTGTTTTCTTAAGTGGCTCTAGGGGTTTATAAGGGCTAGGGTTTAGGGTAAGGGTTCGGGTGTTTTAGGGCTCTGGGGTTGGGGTCTGCTGTCCAGAAACCAGGGAACCTGAAACCCCCCAAAAAGGGAATGCGGGCCTACTCTGGGTCCTAGCCCTTGAATTACCTTTGAATTTTAACAAATACCTATAGTTTCCATTGTAGTTCCTTTTTTTGTTAACCAGTTTTCTGGTTAGGATCCTAAAAATGAAAGAACCCCAATGGAAACTATAGGTAAGGTTTTGGATTCGGATCCGTCTGGTTTAAGGCCTAGGATGCCCGGCACCCCGAAGCCAGAGGCCCGAGACATTTCAAGCTCTAATACCCTAAACCCTAAACTAGGTTGGCCCCTTAAAGCCTCTGAAAAATATTCGTAAATAGGGTCCTATTAAGACCAATAAGGGAAAGTATGAAATGTCCCAAAGGCATACCTAGTAAACCCCTAAACCCCTAAACCATGGACCCTACCAGCATCCTTTAATAGAGTCCTTGGGTGTTTAGGTATATTAGGGGAGTAGATAGGGGGGGGGGGGGTCAGGTAAGTTTAGGGCTTTCAGCTGCTTCTAGGGTCTCGGGTCTAGGGTTTAGGTTTCGATAGGGCTTAAGCTCACCTTTGGTTAGTAGGGAATGGAAGAATGGTAGTAATAGTAGTTATAATTGTACCCCATTCCTCCATTCCCTACTAACCAAAGGTAAGGAAGGTTAGCATGGTTGCGGATTTAGGGCCCAAGGCTTCGGGCTTAGGGCCTACAAAGCTCCACAAAAAAGACCCAAACCCCAAAAGTGCAGTGCCGAGTGGCCCCGAAGCGCTGGAATCCACCTGCACCCATGGTCCAGAGGATTAAAGACTTTAGGGTTCACGGCTTATAGGGAACTCCAGAAAGTTGGAATATGGATTAATAGTAGGATCCCCTATAATTTACCTTCAAGGGGTTACGATAATGATATTCCAACTTTCTGGCTTCTACTATAGGGTGTAATTAAGGGCTTAGCATTCACGAATGTAAGCTTAGGGCTTGGAGTTCCGGGGAGGGAAACGAAATCGCAAGTGCCGAACATTGAAGCCCCATGTGCAAGTCCCCTGACAACTCCAAACCCGAAGCCGCAACTGCTTCGATAGACAGCTCATTCTACGCTCAAAACTCTACCTAGAACCCGAATTGTGTTCCCGTTTTCTGGTTGCCTAGTTCCTGTTTCACTGAAGGGATCCCCTGAAAACTGGCCAACTAAAATCGAAACTCGGATGGCGGCTTGAGTACCAAACCCTACCCTGGACCCTAAACCCTCAACCTTGGACCCTGAACCCTAAACGGGAAGCCCTAGAATTAGGCTTCTGGATCTAGGTTTGAGGGATTTAGGGCAAGCCGCGAGGGAATGCTGACACCTGACCTTCAGGGTATCCTCTGAAATCCGAAAAGGCTTCACCGACACCTCTAAACTCTGCCTCTAACGGTATATACTATACTTGCATTTAGCCCCTTTGGCTGTAGGCTTTAGAAACCAGAGAAGATCTAGTAGAACATAGCAATAGTACGTGGAAAACCTTGCAAACCCTATCAAATCAAACAGCAACCTAGAAAGCAGTGAAACACCATTCTGTGGAACCCCTTTACAGAACGGTTCAAGAAATTCTTACGGGAAACCCGGCGAAGAAATTCAACAGCCAGACCTCTGTGAGGCCGTCCCAGGATGCTCTCACCCCGAGGCTCGCCCCAGATCGCGCGACCTGGATTTTAGTTCAGGGCATTTTCCGGGTGTTACCCTGAACTCCGAAACCGTAAACCCAAAGCTTTTGTATGCTTTGAAAAGCGGGCGGGGTGTTCGCGGAAACACCGAAAAGGGAACGCCATAAAGTAAAGGCGCTGTGGACACCAAGTACCTAGTTCAAGAGCCCGAAAGTCTATACTGTCAACTGTCACCAGGATGATATGTACTTTGTAAGGACCAGCCACAAGAAAGAAGATAAACAACAAACAACATCACACCATGAACTGCCGTTGCCTCCAACCACTCAGCCTGCGCCAGATCTTTCAGAAGTCCTGCAAGGACAGGATTGTGGAGTTGTCAATCTTCAAAGCTTCTCAATCTTAGACCTTATAAGCCCTAAACCCTTAAACCCTAAGCCCTCAACACACTAAACCCTGAAACCCTATAACCGCAAAACCCCAGTCTAAGCCAACCTCGCTCCTGAGATCTCCGCCGAGTTCTTCGCGAGTCTCCAGCCGCGGCTGAACTTCTCGTGCGCCTTTGCTGGGATCCTAGGGAGTTGCCGATACCTGCTATTTAGGGTTACCTAATTTATTTAGGGGTTTAGGGTTTTGGGCCTAGGATCACGAATAATGATAGTGACAACAACATGAAGAGTTATGGTAAGAAGTAACACTGGGAACACCATACCTAATGGACCTGGGTTCCTTTAAAGAGTTATTGAAAAGACCCACCTGAATCAAGAGAACCGGCTTCTTTTGAAGGGACCTAGTTTAACAAATAGAATCGAATCGGGTTAATCAGGTAAATAGGTAGGTATGCACGTAGGTATGTGTGTATCAACATGTCTGTATATGTACATATGTAGGTGTATGCATATAGATACATATATGTATACATATGCACACAGACATACATACATACATACATGCATACACGCAGGCATACATACCCACCTACATACATACATGCGTACGTACATGCATACATACAGTTACATATTCATATGGCGCCTAAGCACACAGCATCTAGGGGCTTGAGCCAATAGGATATGGTACTTCGTCCTCGTAGACTGTTTCCAGAAACTACGCTGCGAGCTTTTGGAGCGGCATGTTTGCTTGTGGTTTTTGCTGAAAGCCTTGCTGCAGGATTGTTCAAGGCATCGTGATGACTGTCTGGACTATACTGAACTTAGAACCCTAGCCACAATTACAATTCTAGCTGTTTCTTAGGGATTATAAGAACCAAAAATTAAAAAATATTTCCAGGTACGCCCAAGTGCAAGTGAAAATCTGCACTGACTACACTTCCAGATAGGCCATGATGGGCTGCAAATCCCAAACCTTCCAAAATCCCCAAAGAAGATCCAACAAGTAGATCCCTTAATGGGGTTTCCTATGAAGTACCCTTAGTAGTATAGGGTATTGGGACCCATATTAGGGCATCTACTTTCTGGCAAATCCCAAACCTTCCAAAATCCCTTAACTAAGGAATATACCTTTAATTCTAATAGGACCCCTAATATGATTTACGGGACATTCCTTTCTTTTAAAGGGATTTTGGAAGGTCTAGGACTGCCTTAAGATGAGTCCCCGGCATCTACCAGCGCGCATCGCACAACCTGTGGCGATGAAAACGTCGCCATCAAGCTCACACCTGCCCGGAAGGGCGATTATGGGTAGGGAGTCAATACAGGGGCCATAACTATATTGAAAGTTCCTTATTATAATTATGTACAAAGGGCCCCAAAAACAAATTCCAATTATTAAGGCCCCTACAGTATTGGCACCGGTCTCAATGCTGTAAAGGTTTATGAATTGAGGGTTTGGACCCGAGAGACACGGACGCCATGCCGGAAGACAGGCGCAAAAATACACCAACGATTGTTACCGGCTCGGGCCGACTGCAGCATGTGTGCTTGGCGGCTTTGCATCGTTGTAGGGCCTTGTGGACTTAAGTGGCACTGCTGGCGGTCAGCCATGCTAATCTTGACTAGCAGCAGCGTAGTGGCTGTCATCCTCGAAGTAGTAGTAGCGGCAGTAGAAGTAGTAGTAGTAGTAGTAGTAGTAGTAGTAGTAGTAGTAGTAGTAGTAGTAGTAGTAGTAGTAGTAGTAGTAGTAGTAGTATAGTAGTAGTAGTAGTAGTAGTAGTAGTAGTAGTAGTAGTAGTAGTAGTAGTAGTAGTAGTAGTAGTAGTAGTATTAGTAGTAGTAGTAGTAGTGGTCGTCGCAGACGTCCTCACCGCAGTCGTCGTCCCAGTAGTAGTCGTCGTCGTGGACGTAGTGGTAGTCGTAGGTGGTTCCGGGCTCTGATTCAAAAGCCGTGAATCTCAAATCTTCTGGCTTCAGGTTTAAGACTTACACTGTGTAGTGTATGTGTTATAAGAGTCGAGTCGTGGTTGATAGCGCATGGAACGTTTAGGGTTTACAAGCTTGAGGCATATAATCTCAGGGTTTCTGTGGTTTGCAGCTACAGATTTCCTGCTTAAGGTTCTTGTTTCAGGGGTCAGGGTCTTGCAGGCTAGAAGATCTAAAGCCTGTCCAGCTTCGGGTAAGAAGGTGCCTCGCGACCGCTGGGTCTGAGGGTTCCGTCCAACACTGCAGACCAGCACAGAAAGAAAGTAACTGATACAGAGGCCGTAATAAGAACAGGGTTTTGGGCCCGTTTTACTATATTCTATTTCCAATAAGGAACCCCCAAAACAATAGTATTGGTAATTATTTAAGGCAATCTAGGCCCCTATGGTACGTGGGTTCGAAAATGCATGGCACCTTCTTTGGACTACTTGGACTGTTAAGGACAGTATGGGTACCCAGACAAGCGAGACGCATACTTCCATGGGTTTATCATTGCCCCTAAACCCTACCTTAAACCCTACCTTAAACCCAAAGATCAAGCCAGCCTGTACAGTAATCCCAACAGAAAGCCCTGAAAGAAGCTGCTTTCGGTATTCAGAGGCCCTGGTTCCAGCTAGGGGCGCCCTAGCCTCAAAAAGTTTGTTATACCATTATCATGATTAGTAGAATTACCAGATCAGTAATGTTACGACTCCCCCAAACCCTGAACCCAAATCCTAAACCCGGAACCACAGACCTTAAACCCTCAACCCTACACCCACTTAATTACCATGCCTCCGGCATAGCACCGCCCGGCCGAAGCACACCGCGGCACCTAGGTTTAAATGATGCGGTACAGGGTCCCAAGTCCCAAATCCTGAATACAAGGGGCTTTTGGGGTTTAGCTTTTAGGGCGTCTGCGACCAGCATAAATATATAACAGTAGAATTGGGGCTGCAAAAGGGGATGTTATGACTACATATGCCGACCCCAATGTTTTTCATATTCTGGAAGGTGCTGGCAGAAAGCAAGTGAGTGTAGCATGCACGCCTGCCTTGTAATACATTACTACTTCGGACCCTCCGGGGTGTTGAATACGTCTTGAAATCCAAAAGGTGTGCATGTCGGATGGTGCAGAACTCAGAACTCAATTCGAGCAGAGTCTCAAGGAGAGTTCCCCTGTCTGCACCCGGATCTCTACGTACACCTAAAACGTGGCGGCATAGCAATTCGAATAGGGTTCTGGGGGCTCTCATAGTGAAACTCTTCGAAGGACTAGGATGCCCAGTAACCTAGGAATAAAAAGGGCTCCCTTTTTGGTATTGGGTAACTTAATAGGGAGCCTAGGACTACACAGAGGGAATAAGGGTACTACTGGACATCCTAAAGGAACGGTTTTGGTAGCTGTCCCAGCTCTCAAAACCTCAATACTGACTGCCGAGTTCGGTCCTCCAGACTTGAATCCAAGGGTAGAAGTACCTACTACTATCCAAGCCTTAATAAGGACCCCTAGGTATATACCCTTAATAGACCGAATATATACCCATTATTATAGCCCATTATAGGGTAAGGGTGCCGGGACCTTTTCCCCTTTAACTGAAGCAAAAGAACCCAAGGATCCACCACACCCCAAGCTCTTCCACCCGACACCCGGCTCATTTCAACCCTGAAACCCTGAAACCCAAACCCTGAACCATGAACCTTAGGTACGGCCCCCCATACAGTAAGAGTCTATAATAGGGCTACTATTGAGGTCCTACTATATATATATATATACATATATATATATATATATGTTATGAATATTATTCAACTATGAACTATTACTGAGTGGGGGGCCGTACCAAACATGAACCTAAACTCCAAGCCCTGAACCCTTAAAGCCTCAAGCCAAGGTAAAGCAAAGGCACCCAAACCCCAAACCCTGAACCATAAACCTAAACTCCTGAACCCTAAACCTCAAACCCTACACCCGGAAAGCCTCAGCCCCAAAAACACCAAACCCTGAAACCCTAAACCCCAAAACCCCAATCTAGACCAAGCCCTTGAATTTTGAACTCTCAAATCCCAAAGCCCTAAAGCCAAGGTAAAGCAAAGGCACCCAAACGGTCCCATGAACCTAAACTCCTGAACCCTAAATCTCAAACCTCAAACCCTAAACCCTTAAAGCCAAGGTGAAGCAAAGGCACCCAAACGTCCTGAAGGGGAACTAGGCCCCCGCCATCCAACGCGAAGACCTCGGAGAACAGCCCTTCTCGGTTCCTTTCAGGACTCCTTTTGGGCTTAAGGGTTTTGTGCTTTAGGGCTTTAGGACTTTAGGGTTCAGACTTCAATGGCTCAGTCTCTCTCTCTCTCTCTCTCTCCTTGAACCCCGAACCCCTAAACCCCAAACACTAAACCACAAACCCTAACCCCTAAACCCCAAACCATAAACCGTAAACCCTAATCCCTGAACCCCAAACCCCTAAAGAGCCTCAGAGGACCCCGAAGACCTCGCCCCCTGCCTGGTCTGGCACCAGCTCTTGCGAGCAGCCGAGATCTGCGAAGAGACGGAAGCCGCGAAGGCCTTGCAGCGCCTACTTAGGGTTCCTTTACGTGGTTTTGATTTATGGTAGAAGGTAGAAGCCCAAAAGTTGGAAACCCAATAGCCTCTATCCTTAAGAGTAATGTAAAAGTAATCCCAGCACTCTTTGTCCTTAATCAGGTTTCCAACTTTTTGGGGTTTACTATACACATGTTAGACCCAACCCTCCCACTGAGTCCCCTCTGGCGTGAGGACTCTGAGGAGACTTGGTTTAGGCTTTAGGCTTCCTTTATATACTTGGTTTAGCGCTTAGTTTAAGGTTGGGGCTAGGGTTCCTTTACTTGGAGGGTCATGGAAATGGTAACCTACATAAGCATAAACCCACGTACCTAAACCCCTAAACCCTTAGCCCTCTGAGCCCGTAAGATTATGTCCTCCTTGGAGGAGCATGGGGACTGAGTGAGCAAGACTAGAAGTACCCTTAATTGGGGTTATAAGCGCTCGGGCACTGAGGAATACCCAAGACATTCCAAGACCCAAAACCCTAAACCCCAGCGGAACTGCCAACAGGATAGGGCTTCTATATTACACCCAAGAGGCTCGACTCGAATACTCCTTCCTGTTAAGATCCCAACACATCGCCGTTGTGATGGGGGCTTCTTCCATCATGGACTGTGTGTCCGTGACTTTATGGACCAGGAGAGAAGCATGAAACGATCATCGGGCCTACCATAAGAGGATATGTCTTAACGACACAGAAACGATGTGCTCCCATGATGCTCCGATGCCCTCAACTTTCCTTTTTGATCCCTCAATCCTAAACCCCAAACCCTAAAGCCATAAATCCCTAAACCCTAAACCCCTAAACCCGAAACTCTAAACGGCACCCCAAACCCGAAACCCCTTAACCCGAAACCCTAACCTGTGCTCTAAACCCCTAAACCCCTCTCCACCTAAAGTGGGTGCCGAAGGCCTCGTGTGCTGAGCAGGTCCGTCTCAGCTTCCGGGCGGCAGCCCACGTTTCGCTCGTTGACCTGAGGCTGGAATACTTAGGGTTTAGGGCTCCTTTTCAAAAGTTTCCTTTTAAACGGGACTTTTAGGAATGCGATAAGGTGTATTATGGTGGTTTAGTATAGGGGCCTAAATAATTTTCCGAAAAAAGGCTCCAGCACCCTAAACATTCGGATCCTAGGGTCCACAGGAGCTAATAATGAGGGACTTGGGTTCGAGGTTTCAGAGTACCTACAGTCTCCGTTGTGGTTCCTTCTTTGGTTAAACCCATAGTTAGGATCCTTGGGACGACACAACCTCCTGCATCCTCAACAGTGCCAATCTTGTGGTTAGGGTTTAGGGTTTAGGGTTTAGGATTTAGGGTTTAGGGTTTAGGATTTAGGGTTTAGGGTTTAGATCCCGAGCTTGGCGGATGAAGCCATGGTCTGCCAAGTTATAAGCTGCCTTATTTCAAAGGGTAAAAGGAGGGACCCTTAATAAGGACCCCTCGGTATATAGCCATAATATAGCCATTATATACCCATTATATAGCCCATTATAGGGTAGGGCTCCCCATTAAGGGTCCCTCCTTTTCCCCTTTGATTATTCTTCTGGGTCAGGCGCATATTGAGTGTGGAGTTGGCACGCTCCCAGTGCGAAGCACTGCGCAGAAACTTAGATAACTAGCCCTAAGGCTCCATGTACCTATATAGTAGATACTTAGGCCTTTATGTACCTTTATTTAGGTACCCCTTTAAGGCCTAAGTATATACTATATGGGTACATGGAGCCTCAGGGTAGATTGCTACGCGCAACAGCGGGCTACTGTCGAGCAAAGCAAAGTGCCGAGAGGAGAAGCTAGGACACCGGTGAAATGTGCTCCTGCTTGTAGGGCTTAGGGTTTAGGGAGATTTCTGAAAGGCTAGGTTCCTGAGTAGAACCCTTCAAGGGCTCCTTAAAGGGATCCTTAAAGGTGTCTATAAGGGGTTTGGGGTCTACTTGGAGGGTCGGGGGACTTAGTAACTGGTTATTTTAGGGACTTAAAAGTACCATAACCCCGACTAGGGTCCCTTTTAGGGTACTTATAAGTCTACTTACTACCTACTTACTAAGTACCCCGACCCTCCAAGTGTCTGACAATCTCCATATTCTAGGCTCCCCGTGTTCCCTCAATAACGAGCGTAACCTCTTTCCTGGTATTCAGTTTTAATATGCAAGGGAATCTAAAACTACAAAGAGCAAAAGACTACTATTGGCGAGCCAAACATTGTATACAAAATCACCATGTGCTGAAGCTTCCGTGTGGGAATGTACTCTGTACTCTGCATCGTGCAGCTGCATGTGCGAAAGCTTCCGTATGAGAATGTACCCCGTAATCTGCATCCTGCAACTGCATGGCTCTATGTTCCTGAATCCAAACCCTGAAACCTAAACCCTAAACCCTGAACTCTAAACCCTAAACCCTAAACCCTAAATCCTAAACCCTGAACCCTAAAGTCTAAACCCTGAACCCTAAACCTTAAATTTGAAAGGATTCACAAAACCGAGTCCCTAACTCGAGATGTCTTGTAACTTCGGCCCTCCGAAGGTTCAGGGCTTACCCAAAAGGTCCAAAAGTACCTTTATAGTAGAATGTAACCCTAAGGGTCCATGTACCTAAGGGTTTAGGGTTTAGGGGGGCATATGTATATACACTGGCCTTAAAGTAGTCCCTATATAGGTACATTGGGGCCAATGTATATCCTTTTTGGGTACATGGACCCTTAGGGTATTTTAGGAATTATAGCGTTACTATAATGTTTCTGGGGAAGTAGCCCCCATCACAGTACCTAGAACCGTTTGGCTCGCTAAACCCTAAACCCCAAAATAGAAGGGGTTCAGGGATCGGATGGTTTGTGTTAAGGTCTTCTTCCGTCTGCAACTGTAAAGACCATCGGACTTCAGGGTTTACTTAAAGGATCACGGGACTTAGTAACTAGGGTTCCTGAAATTAAGGGATCCTGAGAGGGATCTATATGAAGAGTTCTCTCTCACTCTCTCTCTCTCTCTCTCTCTCTCTCTCTCTCTCTCTCTCTCTATATATATATATATATATACATATGATGATTTATAGTTTGCGGGGTTACTTAGAGGATCAAGCGACTTAGTAACTAGGGATATAAGTAAGGTAGTAACTATACTTAAAACTACTTATAAGCCCAAGAAAGGTACTTATAAACTTACTTACTAAGTCTTATGGTCCTTTAAGTACCCCCCCCCCCCAAAAAAAACTTGTTGAATCCTTATAGTAACCCTTATAGCTCCTTTAAAGGAACACTAAGTCTCATGATCCTCCAAGTAGGGTCCTACCTGCAGGGTTGGATGCTTAGGTTAGGGGTCTGGGGCCCGGTGGGGTGAAAGTTTAGGGGTTTAGGGGTTCAGGGGTTTAGGGGTTTAAGGGTTTAAGGGTTTAGGGGTTTAGGGATTTAGGGGTTTTGTGTTCGGTATTGACATTTTCGGGGTTAGGGCTTGGGGCTTGAAGTTCTTGGATCAGGGTTGTTGATCTGGGGGGTGTTTAGGATACCGTGTCGATGGTCGGACTTGTGTCAACTCGCCGGGGGGCATAGAAGGACCATGCCACCGGCAATGCCGAGCTCCTTTCATCACACAGTGCAGACATGTGCACACCTGGCATACCCCTAGATGCTCCAACATCTGTACGCGTGGATGTGCGTGTGTGTGTATATGTATATGTGTGTATATATATATATATATATATATATATATATATACATATGTGTATATGCATATGTGCATGTGTGTATACAGGTTATGTGTACATACAAACATATACACTTACACTCTCCTCTCGCTCTCTCTCGATCTCTCACCATCTGTGTATAGGTATATATATATATATATATATATATATACCTATACACATGCACATGAACATGTAATACATGCATTCGTACATGCAGATATGTACATATATATATATATATACATACACATGCATGCATATGTATGAGCATCTGTCTGTGTATCTGGATATGTGTATAGATATACATGTACATGTATGCACATATGTATAGGTATGTGTGCATGTACATGTACATACACACATACCTATACATATGTGCATACATGTACATGTATATCTATACACATATCCAGATACACAGACAGATGCTCATACATATGCATGCATGTGTATGTATATATATATATATATATAAATGTACATATCTGCATGTACGAATGCATGTATTTGTACATACATGCATACATACATACATGCGAACGAACGAATGTACGTACATACGTACATACAGGCACATGTACTTATGTGTCTATACCTGGTACGGACATAGATACACCGATAGAATGATAGAAATATAGACACACAGACAGATATATTGGATGGCGCGCATACACGACATCATGTACACAGACGCACAATTGACTTCTGCCTCCGCGCGCATCTGCCCGGACTTTTTCGCAGCATGAAATTAAACATGTCTCCGGCAACAACGTATCGAATGTCCACAGGTGCGCACAAACACACGTAAAGATGCACAGGTGCAGCTGGACGTATACAGACATGCCAAGGGTCATCGCACTGTGCTTCAACTTTTCCTTCAGCTGACTTGCAGCTCTCCATGCTGCCAGGGCACTCCAAAGACTCGATGTAGGCATTGCTCTGCATGTGGCACCTTATTCTGAAACCCTAAAGCCTGACCCTAAAGCCGTAACCCTCAAACCTAAAACCTAAACCCAAAAATCCCATAGCACCCTCATAGTACCCTGACAGGGACCCTTAAAGGAACCCGAAACCTTTGGGCGTTTTAATGAAGCCTTATAGTATCCTTGGGAGGCCCTTAGGGGCTCTTTTAAGGGCTCCTTTGAGGGATCTTTAGGGTTCCTTTAAAGCAGCCCTCAACCCTGGACCATTGGAGCTTGGATCTTCGAATATCGAGCCTTGGGCTCTTCAGAGTCTCGACGAGGCTGCGAACATCCCAGAGACTCCAAAACCCCTTAATTAAGGAATATACCTTAAATCATATTAGGGATCCTCTTATAAGTTAAGGTATATTCCTTAATTAAGGGGTTTTGGAGTCTCTGGGATCATAACAGGCTCGCTATCAGCCGGGCGTCCCTCTAGGGCTTAGAGCTTGGGGCTTAGGGTTTAGGGGTTGAGGGCTTAGGGTGCCGTATGTGCAGAAGCACCTATGCAAACAGTTTGGTGGGAAGACCTAGTACCCGTGCGTTGCTTGAGGATCCAGGAGCGTCTGTATTTCAGCGGCTGTACACGGATTTTTCGGCTTTCAAGGCAGGTAGCAAGGCTCCCGAATCAGTAGAAGAAGGTGTATACTAATACTGAGGAACCCTGGGGAACTGTCTTGGTACTGTAACTGTTCCGGCATCAGAACCCAATGTGCTGTAATAAGGACGCTATATACCGTACATCGTGATAGTAGAAGCCCTATATACCTAAATCATACGAGTAAGCCCTACTACTACTGCTACTGCCACTGCAACTACCACTGCCACTTCTACTGATACCCCTACTACTACTTCTACTACTACTTCAAATACTACCACCACGACCACTTGTACCACTTGTACTAGTACTACGAGTATTACGCCTTTTTTCTGCTAAGCAATATTCCTGAATTCACGGGTCTGGGGCTCTGGAGGGGCCTTTACTTTTATTTCCCTAAGCTCTAAAGCTTACAGGAATCCAGAAAGGAACCCTCATAGGATAGGAACCCGGAATGAAACGAATCCTTAAAAAAATATACTTGTGGAAACCCAAGAGCACACCCCTACCGGAAGTTTTGAAGAACAAGTCATTAAACCATTCATTCGAGGAATCCCTAGCTGTAGTCTCCATTGTAGTTCCTTTTTGGGGTTACCTTTTGGGATCCTTAACATAAATCTGGTTAAACCAAAAGAGAGGGACTACAATGGAGAAAATAGGTACAAGACTATAAGAACCTAAAACGAATGCCTACTTGGCCCAAGGCGCCGGATTCCGCTCGTCTCACGGCTGTTGTACAAGACTGCTGAACAGTTCGGACAAAGGTCGCAGCGCGCGACGCAGTCCTGCAAGCAGTTTCGGGTAATTATATATGATCTACCGGGGTTCAGAGGCCAAAACAGGAACATCGACAGTTTAGGGCTGTGGGGGTCTTGCGGAAATAGGGATAATTAACGGGAAACTTGCCGGCACCTAGAATATGGTAGCGATATCCCTGTCAAATGCCTATGACCTATGTGCTTTCGGGACGGTTTAGGGGGGGTAGGGTTTTAGTGATGTCGGAGTTTAGCGCTTCTTTTTGGGGGGGTTGGGGACGAGGGTATCTGTGAGTTGAGGATTTCGGGTTGTTAGGGGCAAGGGGCTCTAGGATGAAGGATGACGATTTTTGGGGGTGTCGGGGTTAGGGTCCAGCACTCGACCGCTCTAAACCTCATGCAAGATGACGTTGCCCGAAATATTGGGGGCAAGATAACCTTCCCGTAAACGACACTGATTCAATGTGGAGCTTGGGCCAACAGCTTCAACGTATGAGTCCTTTGGAGGTATACAAGTGTTGGGCAATCCCGGTACCTGCACCTGAGTATCCCGAAACTTTGGGGCACATCGTCTTGAGGAAATTGATGCCGGATGTTGTCCATCGGCCGCATGTCAGGGCGGATGTGTAGCCCAAGGGACACAATCAGCAGTCAAATTATCCAGCAACTCTAATGCACAAACAGCCAGAAATTGGGATTAATGCACATAAGTGCCGACCTTTGAATATGCAAACAAACATATGTAGTTAGTCTTCCAGCTACAGGTACGGAAGGGCTTATATAACCTATAGAAGAAATCATCACAAGGAGCCCCAAAAAGACAGCTTATATAGGGTTTCGGGCAGTAAAGCCCTATCGTGCCCATAATAAGCCCACTACTACTACTACTACTACTACTACTACTACTACTACTACTACTACTACTACTACTACTACTACTACTACTAAACCCTAAACCCTAAACCCGAACCATGGTACGCCGTCCTCGAGTCCCTGACACTCTTGCAGCGTACAGGCGCCGATGTAGTCCCGCTGTGGCTGCAGCCTTAAAGCGCTTCCCTAGGGGTTGATGATAGAAACCCTAGGGTTCCCTTTAAAGGGATCTACAAGGGTATCTTTAAGGGATCTATAGGGGGTTTAGGGTTTAGGGGTTGATGATAGAAATCCTGCATTACCCTAATGACCCTACACTATGGGAATTATGGTATATTCCTTATTATGGGTCATGCAGGATTTATATCATCAACCGTAGGGGGTCCATATGCCCTAATAGGGTTTTGGGCCTTTAGGGTTTAGGGTTTAGAGGCTGAGGGTTCAGGGGTATGGGGTTCAAGGGTTCAGGGGTTTAGGGGCACAAACAATATGTATGTTGGCCGGCCTTTAAAATGTCCACTTTTACGGTGTACTTTGGGGCCAAGTTATTTACAAGGGCCCTCTGGGTTCGGGAGCAAGGTTTTCAATCCTGCAGATACTCCAATATCACTTAAAGATTTGCTAGGATTCCACGTATGAGTTAAGGAATATTCTGCAATTAAGGGATATTGGAGTCTTTGGGTGCTCTATAATTAACAGCATCCCCAATGACCTAGGAACTAAAAGGGCCCCCTCGTTGGTATTGGGTTCTTTATAAGGAACCTAAGACCACAAAAAAGGAGCGAGTGCCCACTTACATACCCAGATAAGGCCGTTTTCAACATCTTCCAACGACTCCTGGGCACCAAAAGAAAATCCCAAAAAGTTGGAGCATGGATTTAGGATGACTCGTGCTAGGATTCCCAAGAGTGTACCTGAAGGACATTGGGATGCTCCAACTTTCTGGCTTCTGCTTTTGCAGTGAAGGCCCCACCCTGGAGGATCTGACAAGTGAGCAGCCTACAGTAGAAGCCCGAAAGTTGGAAACCCAATAGCCTCAATCCTTAAGAGGAATGTTAAGGGAATCCCAGCACTATTTGGCCTTAATCTGGTTTCCAACTTTATGGGGTTTACTGTAGGTAGCCCATGCTGCGAGAAGGCCCTAAGCCCCAAAAAGCCGCTTTCCACCTCCACCTCTCAGGGGTCGCGGAAAGGAGCGGAGGCTACTATGCTAAGACGTTCATTCGGATTTGTATACGTATCCCCCATCAAGGTGCTTAGGATTTCTATAATATATTGTTGTTATTGTATCCCAAGAAAGTTAAAGGTTACCTACTTACAAAAGACCAGGGGGTTGAGAAGTGGATGCTCAGCCACTTAGATCAGGGCCCCTCAACCCTAAATGCCCCCCCAATTCCTAGAACAACGCTCAGAAAAGCTCATAAATCATGAAAGAAGCATCACATCCCGGCAGTCCGTGTCGTTCCGAAAGTCAGGGTCAGTCAGAGGGCGCCGATATGGAGCCCATCCGCAATACTTCACGAAGCCAAGGCCATCTGCATTCCTAGCCCCAGGGCTTCGTGTTCACTCTGGCACCAGGCCACTAAATCACCCCACGGCCGCTGGTAGCAACAATGAGCCCTCAAGTTCGTGTATATTTGAGAATGATGTAGCTTCAAAACTACGACAGGGCTGCAGGTCATCTTGCTTGCTTTGGAGCCCTGCAGCTCTCTAGGTATCGGTCGACGGGGCTGGGCGGGTATAAAACAAACACGGGGCCTTGACAGTCAGAATTGGGGGATGCATTAATTGTAGTAGACTTATAGATCTCGTCGTTTTGATCAATAGCATGACGAGGAGAAGGTGGAGGAGGAGGAACGTGCGGTGCAGCAGCAGGAACCGGACTTATTGAGTGGAGCTTGCTTTGTGTAAACCAGTCTAAAGCGCATTGCTAAGCACCACCAGCAATTTTTTATGACAAGACATGCTGTCGGCACTGTGCTTGCGCATCACCACGCTGGTGATGGTGAACGAAAGAAGAGTGAACTGTTTGCTGGAGGCAATTGTGCTGCGAGGATGATATCCGCGGCGAAGACGACGACGTCGCCGGCGACGAACACGGTATGAGGAGGCTGACAATCGTGATGTTAATATGCCGATGCTCTACTACTACTACTACTACTACTACTACTACTACTACTACTACTACTACTACTACTACTTCTACTACTTCTACTACTACTACGACTACTACTACTACTACTACTGCTACTACTACTACTACTACGCTACTACTACTACTACTACTACTACTACTACTACTACTACTACTACTACTACTACTACTACTACTACTACTACTACTACTACTACTACTACTACTACTACTACTACTACTACTACTACTACTACTACTACTACTACTACTACTACTACTACTACTACTACTACTACTACTTCTTCTTCTACTACTACTACTACAACTACCACTACTACTACTACTACTACTACTGCTGCTGCTGCTGCTGTTGTTGATGATGATGATGTACGCGTGTATAGTATAGCACACTCCAACGGATGATGAACGACCAGACAGTTTTCTCAGAAGGGAATACATGCCAGCGTTACCAGTACGACGTTTCAGGCCTCCGGGACTGGGACACGTAGACAGGAAGTGCCTTAAGCCGAATAATGTAGGAACCTGATTAAGAAACCTTGTGCCTTCATTAGGGTTCCTTATATGAATCCTACTACTTTGGGGTTTCTTAATCAGGTTCGTACTTTTGGCTTGATGGCTTGCTTCCAAGGGGTTCTTCTAGGGTTCACTGGGATTTGGACAGCTCGGCTTGCCGGGATTCTGTAGCAGCCAGTTGGTGTCACCTTGCAGGCACAAGGCCTGCGACCCAGCCTGCACAGGTAGGGCACTCCGGACAACGTTTAGGCTTCATTAGGGTTCTGAGACGTTCGGAGATTACGTGTTTAAGGTGGCTTCGGAGTTTCGGTAACATCTTTCAGAAACTGCAGCCACCTCGCACGTGGCGTGGATGGCCGTTCATAAAGTGAAGTTTAACGTACGTTGCAGCTGTGCCTTGACGCCACCTCTCCTCCAACCATCTGGTCAAACCCCCACCCAACAGGATTCGTTTGTAGTTGTCTTTTGCTGCCTACTACTTCGCACTTGCTACCGCAGTACCGCAGTTCATTCGTGCAGCAATCTTCAACTGCATCGATATCCTTCGCACTGCTTGTATATTGAGATTTGAGGTTCTGAGTTTCTGGCTTAATTCAAGCCTTAACAAGCTTCGGGCCCCTCACAAGCAATTCCATCTTTGTTCACTCTAGGACCCTAAAGCATAATGTAGTTTAAGAAACACACCAATAGGCTCAAAATAGCCCAAAAGCCTTATTCAGCATGGTCTCTGGACCCAAAAGCCTGATAATATAGGCCTACTTGTCGGGTATCATGGGGAACTACAGGTTATATAGGGGTTATACAGGGATTATACTACCCGAAAAAGGCTAAAGGTTACCTACTCGACTACTAGGTAGGTCCTGAAAGCCTTCGAAAAAGGTGCTGCAAGCAAAGGCCCTGACCCCCTGGCTGCGCGAATTTGGGCATTAGAGCTTTACGCCACTGGTCCGGTTTACCGTAAGGGTCCTAACACTTTGGGGAACCTCAAAATGCAGGATTCGTGACCCAAGGGCTCCCTAGGAGATTCCGGACCCTCCTAAGGAGACACCTGGACCCTTAGGGTAGTGTTTAGGCTTTAGGGCCCCGCAGTCTCGCAGCCAAAAGCCAAAGATTCTGCACAGGCAAACCCCAGTGTCGAAGGGCCCAAACCGAATACTGTAATCGAATACCAAAGTGTCAAGACCATATAAGCCCAAGAGCAAAATATCTCCTTTCCTGCTTCCTAATTTTGCACTCCCTAAGATTCCAAGCTTTTAAACGTCGCAAGCTTGTTAAGCATGCCTCGTCACATACGTAAAGAGCAGGCTAACAGCCCAAAGACAACCACACACTAAGCAAACTCCCTGAACCACCCACACACATAAACAAGAAGAATAAGTATCATCATTATTCATATAGCAGTATTATTAGCAGTGATATTATTTGTATTACTACCATTACTTATTTATGGTTTCACTACTATTATTCCCACGATAGTATGGCTATCACCACTTGCAGAACAGGCATAGGCCGAGCAGCTGCCGCTGGGCAGCTGACGTTGGCCTCGCTGATCTCCGGGGTGAGAGGACAGCCCTGGACAGGGCACCCTTGTCCTTCTAAAGGGAACTCCAGAAAGTTGGAACATAGCTTCATGGTAGGATACCCTATAATTTACCATAGAAGGGTTAGGATAATCATATTCCAACTTTCTGGCTTCTACTGTAGAAGTAATAGACAGAGCCCTATACCTATATCCCTTAGTAGGAATAGTCGGGTTTAGGGTTTAGCGGTTCGCTCAAGGGTACTATCGGTTTTAAGATTTAAGGAGCTCGCAATGGGTGTTCAGGGTTTCGGGATCGGGGGCTCCCTCAAGAGTTCGCTTTGAGGGATCCATGAGGGTACGATACTAAGATGCCCACTAACCTAGGAATACAAAGGGCTCCCTTTTTGCTCTTGGGTAACTTTTCTGGAACCTAGGACTACAAAAGGGAATAAGGGAGCTCCATGGGGTCTAGGATGCCCAGGTTCAGGGTTTAGGGGTTCAGGGTTTAGGGTTTAGGGGTTTAAGGCTTAGGGGTTTAGGGTTTAGGGTTTAGGATGCCCAGTAACCCTGGAATAAAAAGGGCTCCTTTATTGGTATTGGATAGCTTTATAAGGAACCTAAGACTACAAAAAGGGAATAAGGGTACTACTGGGCATCCTAGGGGTGTTCCGGGCTTCGGGATTGGGGGTTCCTTCAAAAGTTCGCTTTGAGGATCCATGAGGATACTATCGGGTTTAAGATTTAAGGAGCTCGCAAGGGGTGTTCAGGGTTTCGGGTTTCGGACTTAGGGGGTAAGAAGGTATATTCGAGTCTACAGTTCGGGGCTCTAGGTAGGATTTAGGGTCTCGGGTTTAAGGGTTTCAAAGAGCTCCCTAAGGGCTTAGGGTTTAGGGGTTTCAAAGAGCTCCCGAAGGGCTTAGGGTTTAGGTAGAGAGGGTCTAGGGTTTGGGGCTTGCCCGAAGGCTCCATAGAAGGACTCATATATTAAGGCTTTTGGGCCCAAAGACCATATTTTATAAGGCTTTTGTGCCATTTTGAGCCTAAGGGTTAAGGCCAGAGTCTAGGTTTTACGCTTCGGCGTTGAGCGTAGCGTTTCAGGGCTTTGAGCTCTGGGTCTGGGGTTTGACGCCTCAGGCCTTTTGGGAGGTGAAGGCTGGCAAACAGATCAATAAGCCTGGCGGTGCTCGGTGTATAAACACACACACACACACGTACATATATATATATATATATATATATATACACATGCATGTATGTATGTATGCACATGCCAGATAGTTACTTGGGACACTAAAGAGTAAGAGAAAGAAGAATCATATCTCCTTCGTCCCCGTTGCAACTTGATGGCATCGTCTGCGTGTATTTCGGGTTTAGGGTTCAGGATCCTGTATGTGTGCAAGATGCGCACGGAAGCCAGGCGATCTCAGCGTTTCACTACCGACTCTCGGATCCCTGCCACCCTGCTTGGACCCTGGGTAAGAAAATCTGGGAACTGCCAATCAGATGCTGCAAATCAGGGTCTAGGAAAGTACCGTTTTGGGCGTGAAGTTACCCTGTCCCTGTACAACTAAAAGACCCCTCCTAGACTCTGAACCCTAAACCCCAGAGCTCCCGCAACTCCTATATAAACTGTCCAGACGCCTGCCTCGCAGAAGCATCGTTCCAGCACGGAGCCTGACATCTAGCCTAGATGTTTGGAGTTTACAATGATTATGGACAGGTAACTTTTGAGTCGGTTTAGTTTAGGGCTTAGGGTAACTATTCGGGATCGAGGACCCTATGTTGGTCTGGCCATCGTCGTAGCAGTAACAGTGCCGTATCATGAGTCAACGAACTCTGTTGTTTCTGCCACGAAACTTGATTTGCAAGGCTCAATCCCAGAGGGTCCAAGTACTCGCTATTAGAGGACTTTAGGGCCTTTTTAGGAACCAAAAACCATAAATAGTAACTACTTGGACCCTTAGGGAATACTGCATACCATTGCTACTTCCACCACTGCAGCCACGATGGCCGGTGGCCGTTTGGAGCGGCACATGCCTTTGGCTGTAAGGACTCGAAAACAATGCCCTGGTGTTCCCGGAACTAAGCCCTAAACCCTAAAGCCCTAAACCCTAAACCATAAAACCCTAAGCCCTAAACCCTAAACCCTAAGCCCTAAACCCTAAGCCCTTGCTGCTTCAACAACAGCGCCTCGCGGGCAGCTGGCGCCGAACTCAGCGCTTCCTGCCATGCAGTGGCTTCTTGAAATTAGGGCCTACCCAAAGGCTCCAAAGTAGTTCCTTTTTGGGATTACCTTATAGGATTCTAAATATGAACCCCAAAAAGGAACTATTATGGAGCCTCTAGGTAGGAGCTAAACCCTTAACCCGAAAACCCAAAAGGTGTAAACCCTAATTCACATCCTAAACCCATCCAAACCCCCAATTCTGAACGCGGAGTAAAGCCCGAAAACTATCTGGAACCCCTAAACCCCCCAAACCTTGGGCTCTTTTACCCAGACCCCGGGAGGATCTAGAAAGTATACCACTAAGGGTAATTAATTTAAAGGAACCCCATTAAGGGATCTACTTTTTGGATATCCTCAAGGGGGTCTGGGTAGGAATCCGGGAGCTGCCTGAGGTCGTGAAGGTCCGGAACATGCTGCTGCAGGCGGCGTTGGCTCGGATCCTTGTAACGGTTAGGGCTTTAGGGCTTTAGGGTTATAGGGTTTGGGGTTTAGGGTTATAGGGAAGGGGCAGTTGGCTCGGATCCTTGGGGAAAGGCCTAAAGGTCGCTCCCCAAAGACTCACAGCAGGACCGCCTGCAAAAGTGCCCCTTATGGTCCTTCATAGTGGGTATGTAGGGTATATCAGAGGGTAGTGGATGGGTAGTCTTAGTGGGGCTTCAGCTAAGCATAATACAGCTTTTGCCTCACCTGTGCGGCACGCTACTTGGAGGGTCGGGGGACTTAGTGAGTAGGTAGTAAGTAGACTTATAAGTACCCTAAAAGGGGCCCTAATTGGGGTTATGGTACTTATAAGTCCGTAAAATAACCAATTACGAAGTCCCCCGACCCGCCAAGTAGGTAACATTCGGCAGTCCCATCACCATTTTTTGCACGGCAATCGTTGTATGTTTAACCCGATTCTCTGAAAAGCAACGGCGAGTTGACCCTGAACCCTCCCTGGAGCCCAGCTACCTGTAAAAGTAGTTAGCTTATTGTCCTGGATGTAACCATGGTATAGTAACCCGTCTGTATGAGTGGCTGAGACCAACTCAACCCTAAAACCCTGCCCTCTTTGACTGCGACTTCGCATGCCAACCTGCTCAACCAGGGCCCCCACAACCACATAGGCAAAGGCAGCCTGAACCCGTGAACCCTAAAATTCGCTTGAACACTTGTCCTTCTTGGGGCCCGCACTCATCCTCCTCGTAGATCCCAGCATTCCGTGCCACGCAGGTGTTGTTGGAGATCCAGACGCTGTGGCCTTCAAACCGTTCGTGTCCGAGCATGGGATTCCATGATGCAGTGCAAGGTTGACAAGCTTTAATCACTTTAATCAGTATACTGATGACTGAGGGTTTAAGGTTTAGCGTCAGGGTTACTGACAGTGCCATCAAGCCTGCGCCAGGTGCTTGGAAACGGCACGCCACAGGAAATGTCTCCGGCGGACACGAGGCAGAAGCCTCGCGAGCTTGCGGTTGACCTTGTTAGCGACTCAGGGTTGATGGCTTAGGTTGGTGCCTGAACCTACCATATACATATACATATATGTGTGTGTGTATATATATATATACACGCAAACACATGTGTATATATATATATATATATATACACAAAAATATATGTGCGTCTTTATGTCTGTATTTGAGTGACATGGGTATATAGAAGAAAACCTGTGCCATCGGCAAAGTCTGAACAGCATAAAGTGGCTCATCCCCTCTTGTAGATGTGATGCCCTCTGTTCTAACTCCGAGAACCTCCATGAAATGATCAGCCGCACACTTCACCTAAAACCGTGGTATTCGGAGACAGAACCCTCACAAAAGCCAGAAAGCGCTGAATCCCAAACCCCAGATGAACCCAAACAGACCTTGGCAATACTCTTGAAACACATCTGAACAACCCAAACACCCTAACCCCTAAGATCCCCCAAAGATGGAGGGCCTCACAGCCGTAGCCCAAGCAGGGCTCGCTTTCGGCCTGGGATGGGCGCATTGCCTTTGAACCTCTGGATTAAACGGTAGTCCCAATAATTCTATGTACCAAATATGGCATATACTTGTAGAGCTTCGCATTTCGGTCCTTTGCGATTGTCTTCAGTATAGTAGGGATCCAGACAAGGAAAGCATCATGAATCCAGCTACAGCGCTGTAGATTTCGCATGTCAGGTCAGTTGTGAGGAGAGGTAGGAGTAGCGGTAGCAGTAGAACGGTTGATGATATAAATCCTGCATGACCTTAAGGACCCTAAACTATGGGAATTATGGTATATTCCTTATTATGGGCCATGCAGGATTTATATCATCAACCGAAGTAGTAGCACCACTGGTGACTAATTAGGTTCGGAGTCGAGGTTGGGGACTGAAGGGGAGGGGGGTGAAGGGGCCGTCCCGGTCCTACCTATAGCCTGCACTGTGGTGTAGTGCCTTGTTTTGGTTAACCAAAATTTGAATTACAGGATCCTGACGATAAAACTGGTTATGCAAAAAGGAACTATACGATGGAGACTAGAAGTAGACCCTTATAGAAACCTTATAGGAACCCCTAGAGTATACCCTTATAACCCTGTAGTATCCCTTAAAGCAACCTATGACCTCGGCCCAAAAGAAAAGAGAAGCCGCAAGGCATGAAGCAAAAGCAGCGGCAGACACAACAACATCTGTCTGGGAGTTTCCGAAAATTAGGGGTGCCTTATTTTGGGGACCTTATGATAAGGATCCTACTATTTAGGCTATTATATTAGGGTCCCCTATTATCGGAAACTCCATACCGACCCAGACCACCCAGTCAGCTGCCTATCTATGGTTTGTGTGTAAACACAAATAAATGTGTGTACATGTATTCGGTGGTTTTCTACGTTTTTAAATAATTGTTCGTGTATTTTCTGCTAATTAATGCATTTGTGTGTACATGTGTGTTTGGAGATCTTTGTCCATGACCGTTGTGAAGTCAAAGTGGCCACAGCCAGCCGCGTCCATGACCACGTCGGCCGGAACGCGAGGCCGAAGAGCACGCGCCAAGCCATGCCACCATCATATCGAGGTCTAGGGTTTTTGGCTAAGGGGTGAAGGATTCGGAGTTTTAGGTAAGGGGATAGGGGCGTGGGTGTAAGGGTTTAGGGTCTTGCTGTTTAGAGTTTATGCGGAGCTTAGGGTTTCTGTGTGGAGGCTTGTAGGGAATCAGTTACATGCGAGTGGCAGGAAACAAAGCACCCTAGTCGAGGACCGAGACAGTAATTAGGCTCCTTACCACTAGGACCCCTAAACTCCACGAACCACGCACAGACCGCCTGAATATTTGGGTCAATCTTGTAAGGCCCTAAACAAGGCACGTCACCCTAAATCTAGGGAGCACCTGCGATGGGATGCTTGGTCTTTGGGAGGATTGGGAGTCGAGAGTTTAGGGCTTTTGGTTTAAGCTGCAGACTTAGGGTTTAGCCAGTTTTAGCTTGAAGCCTGTATAGGATTTAAGGTTTTTGGTTGAGGTTTAAGATTGAATGCATAGGAGTTTCGGAATTGGAGGGTAGTCTTCGTTTGGGAGACTGCAAAGAGCATTGAGCTCAACAGTGCAGTCACTGGGAAGTTAAGAACATGGTCCTGAGGCAAACGGAACAGAGAATTTAGGGTTTGGGGTTTCGTGTTTAGGATTCGGTGAAACCTAAACCCTCAACCGTTGAAACCTGCATCCGTAAATGCTGAGCCCTGCATTCGCGAAAGGACGCTAAGAGAACTCTCACCGTGGACGGAACCCTTACAGAAACACCACAAGTAACCCTGCAAAGGCCCCCTAAAGGAGGCCTTGGAGGAACAAACAAAATTCTGAAAACGTCATCCCGGTAACCTCCTCCGCTCTTTCTCTTAAATTTCTCAATCACATCACCACAAGTATACAGGAGCTTCACAATGGTGGATTCTGCTTCTTTTGGGGAAATGGGGGGTTACAGTTCAAGTGTACTTGGAGGATCATGGGACTTAGTAAGTAATTACGGTTATAAGTACCTTAGTTGGGGTTGTGCGTAGTTATGAGTATAGCTACCGTACTTATCTATAACCCTAATTACTAAGTCCCCTGATCCGCTAAGTAATGATCGGCTGCCGTCCGCTGCAAAACTACCGCACATGTCTACATCACCAAATGCGGCACCTTAGACAAAGAACCCCAAAGCCTGAACGCTAACTTCTTTCACCCGAAGTGTGAAGGAACCCCCGAATAGCAGGTTGTGATCCAAAACAACCGGGTGGTATTCAGGATTTTGATAGGTTGTAACTGCCCGGGAATGAAAAAAAGCTTACCTTTGGTTAGTAGGGAATGGAGGAATGGGGTACAATTATAACTACTATTACTACAACCCTTCCATTCCCTACTAACCAAAAGTAAGATAGTCGGTAACTGGAGCCACATACCTTTTTGCCACACGGGCAAAGGTCTGTCATCGACTGCAGCTCACACCTGAGCTTCGAAGGTCATGTTTCGCCATGAGGGTTTTAGGTATGTAACAGGTTAAGTATGTATGGTGAGGGTTTCGGCAACTATCAAGTTAAGCATAGATGGTGAGGGGTTTAGGCAACTATCAAGTTAAGTATAGATAGTGAGGGTTTAAGCAATTAACAAGTTAACTATGCATGGTGAGGGCTGACTGTAAGCAATTAACAGGTTAAGTATGTATGATTGCTTTAGGGTTGAGGGTTGAAGGCGTCCTAGGGTTTACAGGGTACCGGGTGTTTACAGGGAATCGGCAGTCGGTGGGATTTGGATTCGGCAGTTTGGAGTGAACCTGTCCCTAAACCCTGAACCCTAAACCCTAAGCCCGAAACCCTATACTGCTCTCCATTCCATTCTCTCGTCCACGCTTCCCATGATGCTCTCCATTCTATCCTCTCGTCCAAGCTGTCGGAATCCGTAGTGGGCTCGCGTTCTGTGGAAGGAATGCGAACACGGCGACCGCGCCTTCGCAATACCCAATTTGATGGGTCCGGCGGAATATGGAGTAGTGCTCGTCCCGATGGAAATACTTTGTGCGAATCCGGGGATGACATATTGATGGTATAACACGCCCCTTTCCTCTGCTTCCGGATACAAGTCATCCTGAAGCACAACCCAGCTGTCGTCTCTTTCCGTGCTCCGCACCCATCTCCGATGGTTGAAAGTCTGCACGTACCCCCGTAGGCAGTGACGCAACCACATCATGACCAGACTTGGCTCGTTCACGACCCAACGTCTCCAAGCGAGACGACAAGAGGTTCGAAAACTGCGCAGACTTCCCAGAATTTAGGGTTTAGGGTTTAGGGTAGGGTTTAGGGTTTAGGGTAGGGTTTAGGGTTTAGGGTTTAGGGTTTAGAGTAGGGTTTAGGGTTTAGGGTTGGTTCAGGAACTCGTTCACAAGGACCCACAGAAAGTGGACAGACACATACCGATGAATCATGTAGGTGTGTGGTTGCGATCGGATGGGATCCCTTGCCCCATAGGTGTGTCTGAACCCTAGACCCTAAACCCTAAGCCCTAAGCCATAAACTTTAAACCTTAAACCCCCAACCCTAAACCAGGCTTCAGGGGCAACTTTCAGGCTCGGCATTTGCGAGGAACCCACCAAAGTCTCCAAACAAATAGAGCTCTTATGGTCCTTATCTATGATGCCCAGTAACCTAGGAATAACAAGGGCTCCCTTTTCGGTATTCGTTCCTTCATAAGAAACCTAGGACTACACAAAGGGAATATGGGTACTACTGGGCATCCTATAGTTATGGTCCTTATATTTGGGTAGTTCGGGTATGTTAGAGGGCACCTCGGGGAAAAGGTAGGGCTTGGAATAGGGCTTATAAGGGTTTAGTTGGGGGCTCCGACTTCCGGGAGGGTCTTCAAGGTCCCTAAATCCTAAACCCCAATCCCGAACAGCCCTATAAAGCCCTATATACATCCTAAACCCCAATCCCCAGAAGCCCTACAAAGCCTAAACCGTAGCTCTTGAGCTTTACGACACGTCATACACTCGCTAGCATTTCATCTAATCCCCGCTCCGCATCTCGTTTCGGGTCCGAAGGTCCAAAAAATTCCAGCATTTAAGGCAGCAGTAGCCATGCTGTACCCAAAAGCTCCAAAGTAGTTCCTTTTTGGGATTACTTTATACGAGTCTAAATATGAACCCCAAAAAGGAACTACTGTGGAGCCTCCAGGTAGATTCATAGGGGACTTCATGATCTGATCGGTTCTGTGGGCCATATTCCCAGAGGGTCCATATGTACTACTATTGTTATTGTGGAATTAGGCCCTACAAGACCATCCCCATGATGGTTTTGGGGACCTAATTCCATAATAGTTGTGTATATGGACCCTCTGGGATTGCAGGATAAGGATGTAGGGATTTTCACGGGTTTTTTTCCACCCCGCTGGTACTTACAACTAAGAATAAGGGAGATAAAGTTCTGCAGCTGACAAGCCCAGAAAGGGTCAGCACACCAGGCCTGAATTCTGTGCCAGTTATAAACCTACTTGTCGGGTATCATGGGGAACTAAAGGTTAACCTTTTTGGTTATATAGGGACTATATAGGGACTACACTACCCCAAAAAAGGTTAAAGGTTACCTACTCGACTACTAGGTAAAAACCATGCTCCGGAAACTTCAAAACCAAGCCCGTGGATTGGCATGCAAAACAACGAACCCAGGTACCCATAAAAGATCACTGGGGATCCTTAAGGGAGGGGAGATCCATAGGGCCACGGTTGATGATATGAACCCTGCATTACCTTAAGGACCCTAAACGATGGGAATTATGGTATACTCTAAATTATGGGCCATGCAGGATTTACATCATCAACCGCAATACTCTTATGAGGTTGGGAGTGGGTTGACGCCAGGTGGTCGCAAATAAATATTTTTAGGAAAATAATAGGGTTTGAATAGGATCCAGGGATTTCTGCAGAATAGGGGATAAATAGGATTTAGATAGGATTTGGGAATAATGGACCTTGAGGTAGGGTTTAGTTTGGAGTTAGGGTTTAGGGTTTTAGGCATCCAGACCTGCAGATATGCCTCCATGAGGACGCCCAAATCTCACATTCAGGGTGCATGCGGTGTTTAGCGCATGTCATAGTACCAGAGATACGTGTAGATACGTTCACACAAGCATTGCACATCTATATATGGAAGCCCGGCAGTCCAGTGCAAGTGTCTCAGCTATTCTGGCTTCCGTAAGCTAGCGTTTGCTTCCTGGCAGGAGGTGCCCCCCCCTCCACCCCCCTCCCTCCAGGAAAGAGGGTTGGCCCCCTGCCCCGACCCGCTCCAAGAGTGGATTATGGTGGAAATCTAAGAAATTCCTACTATTTTCCTACTTTTGCCCTACTTTTTCCCTACTTTTTTCCTACTTTTTTCCTACTTTTTCTCTACTTTTTCTCTACTTTACGAGGAAAGTAGAGAAAAGTAGGGAAACGGTGGGCCACGCCTGCCCTGCCCTGCCCTGCCCTGCCCTGTGCCCTGCCCTGCCTTGCCCTGCCCCTGCCCTGCCCCTCCCCTGCCCTTGCCCCCAGGCCCAACATAGGCTGGGAGGGGGTGAAAGCCATGGAGGCAGACGAAAAGGTCCAGGGATTGGATCGGCTTCAGGTTTGAAGCGCCATGCGGACCCCCGCCACTGTGTCAAGCCTCAGTACAACAGCTCTCGAGCTCTTTTGTCCTTCGACGGCGCATCGACAAGGGACCTGAACATCGATTCTCACCGTACTCAACAAAAAAAAACCAGAGATTGCGAAAATGAAGTTGTGCTCGTGCATCTGTCCAGTCCCAACAGCACGTCAGAGATGCCGGAGAATCCTTTAGGAAAGCATCAAATTAGCAGCCTATTTATTTCCCATTCGCAGGCTACTTATTTCCTATCCAGGCAAACCCTGGAAACCTACTTAATTCCTATTATTTCTCTAAAGACAATTATTGGCTAGATTGTGTGTGTGGCTGGACACCCCACGTCATAACAATACTCCCCGTCGTATCCGTATTACATGATTCTCCTCCCTTGAACAAACCGCCTGAATCATGACTTAAGTATCAAGTAGACTATATTAGAGTAATAGTGCTACGGGCAGAGTATATAACAAGAAATCGCCGCGAACAGTAAATCAAACCTTGACCTTACTAGTTGCCCCATTCCCCGAAATCTTCCACCCTTCCCCACAATGCCCGAGGGACCAAACGCTCAATGATCAAGCCGGATCTTAAACGAGACGAACCGATAACGGCAAGAAGTCGGGCAGTGGAGAACTTGGAGTCCGCACCCTAAACGAGAAAAAGCAACCTACAAACGCATGTAAGCCAGAGGCAGAACCCTAAAATTTAACACGATTCTGCACAATCTGTAAACACCATTAGGAAGCACATCAAAAAACAAGCGACTGCCGAGACCTAAACATTCAAACATGAACTTTAAACCCTAAAGCCCGAAACCCCAAACCCTAAACCCCTAACCCCTAAACCCTACAGCCCTAAACCCTAAAGCCCTAAACCCTATACC
Source organism: Symbiodinium sp. CCMP2592 (assembly GCA_905221615.1). NCBI lineage: Eukaryota > Dinophyceae > Suessiales > Symbiodiniaceae > Symbiodinium > Symbiodinium sp. CCMP2592. The sequence goes on along the minus strand of CAJNDT010003957.1, from coordinate 105,017 downwards.
TAAAGCCCGAAACCCTGAACCCGGCTCTTGCTTTCCAGCCTTGGTCTCAGCGAGGGCAACGCTATGCCTGGATTAGGACCCTACCTTGGGAATGCCCAGAACCCACCCCCAGAGGGTCCAAGTACTCCCTTAATTGAGGAATATACCTGAAACTATATCAGGGATCCCTGATATGATTTAAGGTATATTCCTTGATTAAGAGATTTTGGAAGTTCTGGGCCATCCTGCTTCGAACTGTTGGGCCACAACCCTGGACTCGAAACCACTAAACCCTAGCCGCGGTTCGCAATATGAACGCCGCAGAAAGAACTTAAAGAAGTTGCTCGGTGCTCCGAAAACTTAACTGCAGTAGGCTATGGGGTTAGCAGAGCTGGCATCTAAGCTGAAGTTCAAAAAGGCTTCAGGGCAGGGGACAGAGAACATTGAACTCTTCTTCCTTAGGGCCATCGGTCAGCTCAATAACAATCATAACTTTACTTTGAGAATGTTGTTTTTTCCACCGCCTTCGGGCTCTTGCTCAGCAGCGGGGCAATTTAACCCTAAACCCCTATACCCCAAACCCTAAACCGATCGTCAACTGCGTCAGCCTCTACGTTATCATCGGGCCAGAGGACACCACATAGGCCTCATACGAGTCCTCACCCCTTAAAGGGACGGGATCCTTTTCCCAATAGACCCAAACCCTAAACCCCAAGGTGGTGGTCTTGCCGAGCAACCCTTGATAACGAACCTTATCTTAATTATGTAGCTGCTCCTCTTCCAGGTGCTGGTAGAACCTGTCCAGGAGCTTCTTGTCCTTGAGCAGGTTGGCAGGGTTCGAGAAGTCCTCGACCAGGCCATGCTTCTTCATGAAGCCTGCGAAGCTGCGGAACTGATACCAGTGCATCTTGGCCGTGGACTCTCCACAGACTCGCGGCCTGGGCGAGCCCTTTGCTTGGCTCGCCTGCGCCGTTTTCATGAAGTAGGCTTTGATATCCGCATCCAAGTCTTTTTCGTTCAGGGCAGACGCGAATTTGGCCCTTCCTTCGGAGCTGGGCAAAACATATAGAACCTTTAATTAAGGGACCCTTAAAGGGAGCCCTGAAAGGACTCCTATACCCCAAATAACCCTATAAGCCCTAGCTAAATCCTAAACCCCAGTCCCTAAACCCTAGAAGCCTTACATAAACCCTAAGTCCCTAAACCCTATAAGCCCTGGACCCTTAAAGTCTTAAAGGGACCCTTAAAGGAACCTAAGGAACCCTTGAAGGGACCCCTAAGACCCAGTGGTACCCTATAAGCCCTATAAACCCTAAAACCCGAAACCCTAAGCCCCAAACTCCATACGCCCCATAAACCCCAAAAGCAACTCTTCAAGGACCCCTTAAAGGTACCCTAAGGAACCGCGAAGACCCCGTTAAAGGGACCCCTAAAACCCACCCAAAAAAATCTACAGTCCAGGAGCTTCTCGAGGATCTCCTGAAGCTCGGCGAGCCTCGAAGTGGTGGCTTGGGGGGAGGCCTTTCAAAAGGGCTTAGGGTTCTACTTGTTAAGGGTCCCCTGAGGGTTCAGGTTTGAGGGTTTAGGGTTTAGGATCTATAGAGGTGCTATATGGGTGTAGAGTTCAGGGTTTAGGGGTTTAGGGTTTAGGGGTTTACAGTTTTGGGTACTACTTGTCAAGGGTTCCCCTTGAGGGATCTATAGGGGTACTGTATGGGTTTAGGCTTTAGAGTCTACTTGGAGGACCCGGGGGCCTTTCAAAAGGCCTTCTGGGCTGTTTAGGGTTTACGGGTTCCGCATGGTTCCCAGTTCCTTTTTGGGTTTACCTTACAGGTTTCTAAAATACGAACCCCGAAAAGGAAAAACTTACAGAAAGGGCTACCATGGGGCCTGCGTTTGGGACACATCACGTTTCGCGGTTTCGCAGCGATTTGTTTCACATCATCTTGCTATCCTATGCTTGTATAAACAGTTCTGGGTTATTTACTGTATTGTTCGTACTTGTAGACATTTATGTCGCTTATCAATAATGTTGTTGTTTATAAGCAGGGCCTGTGTTTATAAACAGTGTCTGTGTTTATAAGCATGGCTTGTGTTTATAACCAGGGCTGGCGTTTACAAACTAAGATGAAAGAGGGGGGGGGGGGGGGGGGGGGGGCTGAGGGTTTGGGGCTGACATGTTGAGACCTGCTACCCCCCCCCCCCCCCCCCCCCTCCCCCCTCCCCTCTCTCTACTGCGTCCCGTCCCCACCCCCAACCCCAATCCCACTCACCATGCACATAACACACCAAAAAACAAGCGCGCGCTGGCACCATTTCCACAAACTTTACCACTTTGTCTATCCTCCTTGGAAGAACACGTCGAGTTGCTGTATTTCTCGCACACAACACAACTTCGTTCGCCGATGTTGTGAAAACGCTGGTAATTACAATGTCTTTTTGCGTCTGAAGTGTATGAGTTTATGCTTTGTGAACAAGTTGTATAGCATCACCCTTCCCTGTCTATGAACAAATGGTTTGTTCAGGGCACGTGAGCTGCTTACAGAAGTGCTGTATCTTCTCACGGTTCACAGGGTCTCGGCTGTACACAGACCGTCGCGATGTACACATCAAGGACAGTCGTAAGGATGGAAGGCGGTTTAGGGTTTAGGGACCAGAAAGAACCCTCAAAGCCTTATTTTGACATTCCATCATAGTTTCACTCTTCAATAGAAGCTAAATTCTGGCAATATCCGACATTGCTACTGCCAGCACTACAGCAGTTTTTGGGGGAAATTGCGTTCTTTACTTCGAGATCAGCTTATGTGACTTATGTGACACTGATGTATTGTATGTATGTCATAATGCAAGGCTTCCGAGCCTTTGCTTCCTGGATATGACGATATACACTGTGTGTGCTGTTGTGTTTCGCTGATTTCCGCTATTCGCTTGCCTTGTGCTGTTGATTTCGACGAACGTGGTGATACATCCATATTTTGAAAAATTGTGGATCTCGACAAAAACGCATCTTCGACTGGGAAAACCATGATGCAGAGTGTATGCGAGTTGAGGACCGTGTTAATGTGAAAGTGGTGGGGTGGCAACTGGGAAAACAACTGTTCAAGGGTCATCGCAACCTAAATCACATGAACCGAACAGAAAGCTATGTATTGCTGTGAAACTGGAAGGCCCTAGGCTCCAAATACGTAGCACTGCGTTACAATAGAAACTAAATCTAAAACACACTACTCACTGATTTGTGTACATACAGGCAGTGTGCACCCCTGACACAATGTGTGTTGTAGCACTGCATAAAACATACTATGTATGTACATGCTCCCAGTTTGCAGCAGTAAATTCCTGCGATTGTCAGCATTGTTGTATACTGTTGTGAAGCCCCGCATAGGTAGGTAATACTGCAATCTTCAAACTGGGAAGAAAGTGGAAACTCACGGACATGTGCCAACTCAACACACAAGGAAATCAGAACACGGCGGGCGACACGGCTCCAAAGATTTTCGAGAGTCCAAGTTGTGGAAACAAATGCACGGTGCGTGAAATACTTTGTCTTCTTTCGTTTCGCTCGGATGTGGCCGGGTGTCCACTGCGTACAGGGTGCCATAATTAGCGATTATTATTCGTACCATGACCATGCAAGCACATAAACAGTGCATGTGCTCATGTAAGTTTAGCTGTGGAATATATACATGTGCACGTGTATTCGAGTGTATGCATTTTATATGTTCATAGGCCCTCATGGCCTTTTACAAGCAATTGCAACCACACACACACATGTATAAATATATATATATATATATATACAGAAAGCGTCCAGAAATATATATATATATATATATATATACATACGTACGTACATATATGCACATGCATAGGTGCTTCGTATAATGCTAAAACGCCAAAGACGCCCAAAAACATAAAATGCAAAACCCAGGCCCCATGACAGCCCGCTCTCAAAACTTAGGCTTGGAGGATCAGGGGACTTAGTGAGTAAGCTTCTTTTTTGAGCTCCTTGAAAGGGATCAAGAAGGGTTGTAGAAGGGCTCTAAGGGTACTTACTAAGTAAGGTTCCTTGCAGGGATCTATAAGGGATGTATAAGGGCTCCAAGGGCACTGAGTAACTAAGGTTGCAGGTAGGCCTAGGGCTTTGGCCCAGAGACTAGCCGGGTCCTAGGGCTCCTTCAAGGGATCCCTATTCGGGGTTCCTTTAAGGGTTCCTTTAAGGGATCCTTTAAGGGTTCCTACTAAGGGTTCCTACTAAAGGTTCCTGTAAAAGGATCTATAGGGTTCTGGGGGAAAGGCTTTGGGCTTTAAGGGGTACTCTGTAAACGTCCATTTAAGGGACTCTGTGATAAGGGTCCCTGTCAGGGGCTCTAAAGTAGGGTTTAGAGATTATAGGGCTCCCTCTAGGGGTTTAGGGCTTTTAGGGTGCTCTGTCAGGGCTCCTTTTCCTTCAATTCAAGGGTACACTGTCATGGTCCCTGTAAGGAAACTCTAGAACAAGGGTCCCTTTAGGGGGGTTTAGGGTTTTTATTTCAGGTTTAGCGCGCCTTTCAACTCAAAACTGTAGTAAGCAGAGCAAGTGTAGCGGTGCTAGCCGTACGAGTCAGTCACCCACTAGGATACCCAGTAACCTAAGAATAAAAAGGCCTCTCTTTTTGGTAATTATTGGGTAACTTTATAAGTAACCTAGGACTACAAAAAGGGAATAAGGGTACTACTGGGGATCCTAGCCCAAGCATCATCCACACTTCAACAATCTTTCAGCCTGTCGTCTACCACTGCCGCTGGCTCCAAAGCCGGCCGCAATAAGTCTAGGGTTTAGGGTACAAATGGTAACCAAAACCTTGTTTCGGATGCCTTCCCTCCGAAAGGACGGAACTGAACTGCCACAACAACCTGATACCTCTTATCAAGCGAGTCCACTCCTACGTAAGACCGGACAAAGAGTTCGTCTTCCCTCGACCGAAAGAAGTCTTGGAGGGCTACTTGTGTAGACAGTCCCACCACCCACCGGCAAAAAGAACGATCGTCGGCCTCTAACGTTGGTTTCGACTTCGTCAAGGTCAAGAACCCCGTGAAAGTCAATCACAAGGCTTCAGAAACAGAGAAGAGCAGATAGATCAAATTGTAATGAGCCGACGGCCAGCATAGTTCCACCACCATCGCGTAAAGCAGAGGAGGGATGTTGTGGTGTAAAGCTGCGACGGCAGAACGTATTGCAGTACCAAAAGGTGCACGACTTCTTCGCGGCAGCAGTAAGTTTGGGTGCGGAAGCTGCAGAAGCCTGGTCCATGGCCAGTATGACAAGGCTTTCGGTTTAGGGCCTTGTTTACGTACAAGCAAATGAATAAATCTATAGATAGGTGGCGTTTAGGGTTTCATTCTTCAGTGTACCCCCAACCAAGGAGAAAGTGGAACCCCTATTGACCCTGCTAAGGAAGCTTTGAACAAACCCACCTTAAGGAATCTACGCTTTAGATCCTCCAGGCTCTCTGGTTAAGCACAGCGAAGGGCACTGCCCATCAACACTAGTTCCGAATCTCTGGAAGCTTTTCGAATTTAGAGGTTTGAATAGGTTAATTAAGGGTTTCGGGGATATTTGGGTTAGGGGTTTCGGGGTTTAGGGGTCGAAGGGTTTTTTGGGTTTAGGGCTTCGAAGGGCCTCTCAACACCTGCCAAACTGCAACATTGCCGGAACAAAACACAAACAACTAGAAGGCCACCGGCTAATGTAGGAACCTGATTCAGACACCCGGGCCTACAACCCCGAATATATTAGGATTCATATAAGCAACCCGAATGAAGGCCCAAGGTTTCTTAATCAGGTTCCTACACTAGCAGCTGGATTTTGAGTCCCTAGGCCGCAGGATTACACTTTTTTGTCGTCGCACAATTCCCCCCTGAATTCCGAACATGACCCCCCTATAGGTCTCCATTGCTTAACATCCTATAATACAAATTTTGGTTAGCCGAAAAAAGGCAGGGAGCTACATCGGAGTCTCTAGGCCACCTTAAAGCGTACTTAGTGAGGCGAGGCTCCCTGGTGGGTTTTGGGGGGTTTCAGGCTTCAGGGGTTGAGGTTTAGGCAACCCGGGCTCTGTCTTCTAGGATGCCCAGTAACCTAGGAATAAAAAGGGCTCCCTTTTTGGTATTGGGTAACTTTACAAGGAACTACTGGGCATCCTAGTCTAAACCCTAAACCCCTAAACCCTGAACCCCTAAACCCCTAAAGCGCTAAACCCCTAAACCCCTAAACCCTAAACACCTGAACCCTAGTCTTGCTTCCTCAGCCCTGCACAAAGGCCGCCGATAAGAAGCCTTTGGAACCAAAGCCTGTCGAAGCACATGGGGCTCATGCTTGCTTGCCATGGTTTAGGGTTTAGGGTTTAAGGTTTAGGGTTTAGGGTTTAGGGTTGAAGGTTTAGGGTTTAAGGTTTAAGGTTTAGGGTTTAAGGTTCAGGGTTTAGGGTTTAGGGCTTGGGATACTTACCCGGCGGCTACGTCACTTTCGCTTGCAACACAACGCTCTGAAGCATTGTGGCAGAAGCTGCTTACGACTCAGAGAAAGGGAGTCTAGGGCTTGTATAGAGTTTAGGGTTTAGGGTTTAGGGTTTAGGGTTTAGGGTGAAGCCTCAAGGAACCAAGCTCCCTCCCAGTAAGCACAACAAGGGCTGTGCAACCGCTATGGCGCTCAAAGGAAAAAGTGTAGTCATCCGTGTCTAGACCATAGCAATGTTACGCCTCAACCTTCAAGCTTCAAACGTGCCCGACAATCTTCAATGGCCCTGTACATACATCCCTGAATGAAGTCTTGACTGAAGCGTGGGATTTACATTATCGAGTTTTAAGGGTTAGGGTGTAGGGTTTAATTGGGGTTGAGGGGTTTAGGGTTTAGGCTTCAGGGTCTAGGGATTCAGGGTTTAGGGCTTTACATGTTCTGTTTCTAGGTCTTGGAAGCTTCAAGGATCCACCGATTCGCCCGAGCAGGAAACCGAAGCACACGCAGAACTCGGAAGCCTGCCCTGCGCAGACTCCAATACGGTTGATGATATAAATCCTGCATGACCCATAATAAGGAATATACCATAATTCCCGTAGTTTAGGGTCCTTAAGGTAATGCAGGATTTATATCATCAACCGTATCCCTGAACTAAGGAATATACCGTAAATCAGATTGGGGGTCCTACTATAATTTAAGGTATATTCCTTGATTAAGCCGCATTGGAGTCTTCGGGTGAATCCGCACCCTGTACTCTAAAAAGACCCTGCCCCTATAAACTGTAAACCCTGAACTCAAAATCCTACAACCGAAGCCCCTAAACACTAAATCCCCAAACTCCAAAACCCCACACCTAAATCCAAAACCCGAAACCCAAACCGAATAAACCCATCGTAGTGCATAGGTTTTAAAAAATCCCAATAACCGAATCCCAAAAACAACAATACCTCGTAGTGTCCGGGGCGGTAGCCTTGGCAGCCAGGAATTTCTTCATCGCTCACACTGTCCTAACCCTAAGGGTCGGGGGTTTTGGGGGTTTAGAGTTTAGGGTTTAAAGGTTAAGCTTTCCGATTCCTACTAAACTACAAGAACCCAACAAGTTTAAAAAGACCCTGAACCCTAAATCCCCCCCTGAACCCCAAAGGCTGCGTATAGGGGATCGAAGTCTCTAAGTTGTCCTAACTACCCAAACTCGGGTTGAGGGTTAAAGGTTTAAACATTTACCTAGGGGTTAACTAATGTACCTTCACCTTTTAGGGTTTACGGCTTAGGGTTTGCCCAGAGTAATTAATGTACCCTTCAGACAGGTGTAGAACACCAAGAATGGGTACATTTATCTTGTCTTGATTACTCTAGGTACAGCGAAGCCCAGAAAGTTGGAGAATGGGTTTAGTATGAATAGTGCTAGGATCCCTCTATACAGTACTAGGTTCCTCAGCAACCCCTTCATAATCAGGGTACCCTTATATAACCCTCCTGGTCAGTTCTCAAAAGGAGACCGCAAACTAACATGGTAAAAAGGGTACTACTCAGCAACCTAGTATATAGACCCTAAAACCCCATAGATCCCTTACAGAACCCTTTAAGGAGCCTTTGTCAAAAGGTATTACTCAGGAACCTAGATTAGTTAAAGGATCGTGGGACTTAGTAACTAGGGCTATAAAAGTAAGGTAACTATACGCATAACTACTTGTAAGCCCAAATACGGTACTTATTACCTTACTTACTAAGCCCCATGATCTTCCAAGTACCTGGAGGGCATGAAGGTTATAATGTTCCCGCTTCAAAGCACCGATCGCTTGGCGAGGATGGAGTCACACCCAGGTTTCACAATTTCCTTTGAAGGGATCCATAAGGGTACCTTTGAGGGGTTCCTTTAAGGGATCTATAGGGTTTTAGGGTTTAGGGTTTGGGGATATATATCCTGCAATACCCATAATGAGGAATCTACCATAATTCACATAGTTTAGGATCATTAAGGCAATGCAGGATTTTTCCATCATCAGCCGTATACTGTGCATCTCGGCTTGATTGCCAGAGAAAAATTAAAATCCGTCGTCTCCTAATGCGCAGCCGAATGAAAGCCCTGAACACTAAACAACAACTACCTTAACCCTCCAAAACCTACTTTTTTGCAGGGCCCCTACAAATTTGTTATATTTGGGTTTAGAATAAGAGCCTAAAAAGAAGTAGGTTTTGGTAGGTCAAGGTAAAACTAGAACACAACAGTCCAGACTCAATTCAGGCTAAATCCCAAGTTCTAGACTCTAAACCCTGAACCCTGCATCCCAAAACCCTAGATCACAGACTCGCCACTCCGATCGAGCCAAGGGACGCAGTGTCAGCAAATTACTCCGCTGCTCCTCCAACCGCTCTGGGCCAGGGTAGTGGCGACCTCCCCGAGATTTCGCCGCAGAACTCAGAAGACGAAAAGGAAGCTGTAACCGCAACCTGGAAACCTTTGATGATGGCACTGAGGGTGATGGTGACGTCCATCATCGCTGAAGGCGATGAAGCATTGGTGTTGTTGTTGATGATGGCGACGACTATGGGTCAAAGAAGTGTAGGAGTAGTAGTAGTAGTAGTAGTAGTAGTAGTAGTAGTAGTAGTAGTAGTAGTAGTAGTAGTAGTAGGAGTAGCAGTAGCAGTAGTAGTAGTAGTAGTAGTAGCAGTAGTAGGAGTCGTCGTAGTCGTAGTCGTAGTCGAAGTCGTAGTCGTAGTGGTAGTGGTAGTGGTAGTGGCAGTAGTAGCAGCAAAAACTTAAAATAACGACACACACACATATATATATATGTACATATATATATATATATATGTTACATCTACATATATATATACACATGAACATATACTCTGGTTCTCGTCGTTGGAGAATCCACGGCATTGCCATGTTTCTGATAGCAAAAAGGCCATCACGCTGTATGCGGTAGGAACCCAAGGGTTCCGGCCACACAAGCCGCAGCAGGAGCAGCCGAAAAAATGTACATACATGAAGGCATAAGTAGGATTTTAATTCAACTGATTTAGAGCCTCACCGGGCAACATCAAATGCACACACATACACAAAGGTATTGTACATACAGATAGACACAAAAACAGCCAGACAGAAAAATGTACAGAGGCGAAAACAAGAGACTGTTGGGCAATGCCGGCTGTGACCACTTCCGACATTGAAGAACCCCTCATAGAACACTAGAGCCTTTACCGAAACCCACCCATCCCCGCCACATACACATACACCCATGCGCACAAACCCACACGTATCCTAAACCCTAAACCCAACACCGATCCGAAGACGTCGGCGTTTTGCAGACGAGTCTTGCTCGGAGCCTCGCTACTGTTCTGCTTCTAGAGCTTCACTGGACAGGTTTATTGGGATTGCTTAGAGTGTAGCCTCTTGAGTCTCTCGAGTGCTTTTACAAAGGTTACCACAACAGACCTATACTTTATGGCTTGGGGGTTTAGCCTTTTGTCATGTGGTTTCGTGGTTTAGCCTGCCCCCCAGATTTAAGAACGGAATTAAAGGAATCCTGATCATCAAGTCACGGAATGGCCTCAAGCACCATCCTTGCCGATTAGATGCTGCCCTTTATCCTAAGTGCTAGTGTAGAAATTCCAGAACATTACAGTCACCCAACAATCTTTAGCCGGAAACCCCAATACCTGCACCATTATCAATCCTGATCTTGCCAAACCTATGTAAGTCACAAGCCGCGTAATCCTCCTAGTCGTCGGTATTTCCTTCAAAGCACTACATGCTCTGGAAGCAGTTGATCGGACGTGGGCGTGAGAAGAAGCCCTCTTTGAGGACTTCTACCAATGAGCCGGTGCATGTGGGGTCGCCCAAACGAGGGAACGATGGATTTGTGCCAGTCTGTTTGTAGAACTCTATGCCCTGGTTAAGCTTTGCATGATGATGTTAGACCTCACAACCCTAAGACCTGCGATACCCTGTAGTAGCCCGTCGTACCCGTCATAGACTTAGAGTAGTACCTGTAGTCTCGATTGCAGTTCCATGTTGGGTTCACCAGGTTTATGGTAAGGATCCTCTAATGTCAATGTTGGTCAGTTTTGGTTCACCCTAAACCCTAAACCCTAAACCCCTAAACCCCTAAACCCTAAACCCTAATCCTAAACCCTAAACCCTAAACCCCTAAACCCTAACCCCTAAACCCCTAAACCCTAAACCCTAAACCCTACAATGGAGACGATAGGTTCCAGAAGCAGTACCTTTGTTCCATGGACTTTGTGCCCCTGAGCCAAGTGGGAGGTTTAGGGATTGAAAACAAGCATGCGCAGTTTAGGGTTAGGTGTCCCCAAACCTTACACCCTAAACCCCACACGAGTTTCGATTCAAGTTGTATGGGTGCTTCTGGATTAGGAGGACAGCACCTTTGGGCACCCACTGCTCGTTTTCGAGCTTGCAAAAAGCATGTGCTGCGCGCGACGGAGTGGGACCTCGACGGTCAGAAGGGAGTAAAGACAACAGACAAAGGATATCACACTATGGTTTAAGGGTTTAGGGTTTCAGGGTTTAGGGTTCAGGGTTACTACCCGAACACAAAGTATGGTTTTTTTGCGATCCAGCTTCAAACTAATGTCAAGCGGTATGCAAAAGTACCCTCCCACTTTAGGTATGTGGGAGCCTCTGTGCAATCACATGTGAGCCCATGTGGCTTGCAAAACTTTCTTGATGCTCCGCTCTTGATGGGGCGACTGCAGGAGGTTAGATGCAACCCCTACAGTGGACTCTACCAGACATCTCCGCTTCTGACAACGTGCCTTCAAGGCATCGGTAGTGTTGATGGTGGTGATTGGTGCGACTCGCGCCGGCAATGGTGGTGGTGGTGGTGATGGTGACGGTGCTGGATGCGGTGGCGGCGATGTATGCAGTAGTGAGTGGTGGTGGTCGTGGCGGTGGCGGTGGTGGTGGTGGTGGTGGTGGTGGTGGTGGTGGTGGTGGTGGTGGTGGTGGTGGTGGTGGCGGTGGTGGTGGTCGCGGTGGCGGCGGCGGCGACGGCGGTGGTGGTGGTGGATGATGCAGCAGCGGTTCCGGCGATAATGCATGTTTGCGGGTGGCAGGTTGGTGCAGACGGCGGAGATGGTGCCACTATTGCAACTGCTTCCGCCCTTGCTGCTTTTGCTACTACATTTCTTTTTGCTGGTGCTCTTTGAAATGACAATGTTGTGCCTGGGTGTAGTCCTGACCACCCCAATAAGCCACAGAAATATAAGGTTAAACTTTCCGAGTCCTACTAAACTACAAGAATCCAACAAGTTTAAAGGTTGGGTATTGGGGATCTTAGTAAGACTCTTTGAAGGAACCCTAAACCCAAAGCACTCAACCTCTTTTAAAGGAACCCTAGGACCCCCTCTAATGAATGAGTATTGCCCAGAGACTCCAAAACCCCTTAATTCAGGAATATACCTTAATTTATAGTAGGATCCCTAATATGATTTAAGGAATATTATCCTTAATTAAGGGATATTGAAGTCTCTGGGTGGGGATCTGCAGTAGAAGCCCAAAAGTTGGAAACCCTATAGCCCCAATCCTTAAGAGTAATGTATAGGGAATCCCAGCACTATTTGGCCTTATTCAGGTTTCCAACTTTTTGGGGTTTACTGTAAGCGTTACAGCCCGGATCTGAAGCCGATAGCTCTTGGGATCGCGGGCTGGCTTGGGGACTCAGCTTCTCATGTAGGAGACTGAGAAACCTTGGGCCTAAGGGTTCCTTTAAAGGGGTCTATAAGGGTTACTATAAGGGATCTATGAGGGTACTAGAAGGGTATAATAATGTAGGAGCCTGAGTAAGAAACCCTGGGCCTTTATTGGGGTTCCTTCTATGAACAATACCCCTGAGGGTCCAAGTAGTCCTTATTTATGGTTTTTGCTACCTGAACAGGCCCTAAAGTCCTACAATAGGGCGTACTTGGACCCTCTGGGTACTATTTTGGGGATATAAGCCATACGTCCATATTCTCGGTGTTACGCATGAATAAATCTGGCTCAAACCTGAATTCCCTTCTCCACGGGAGGTTCCATGGGCGCTGCAAACTAGTAGCAAGCCTGAAGCTACCCCTAGAAGCCAAAGGTAACTGGGCCTCTAGGGTGTGCCATCGAGGGCAGATGCTGTAACACAGGTGCCTGTTTACTTAGAAGACAGGTTTGGGGCATCGAATAAGAACAATACTTTAATTACGGGTATTATTGCTACTATCGCTACTCTTACTACTTTTTATGATACTGGTATTATTCCGACTCCGACCTGTTGTAACTCCGAGACCGTATGCTTGAACACAAGTCCGGACTTCTGTGCTTGAAGGGCACCTTGCTATTTTCTAGGATGCCCAGTAACCTGGGAATAAAAAGGGCTCCCTCTTTGGTATTGGGTAACCTTATAAGGAACCCAGGACTACAAAAATGGAATAAGGGTACTACTGGGCATCCTAGCTTTAAGGGTTCAATATGGTTTAGGGTTTGGGGGGCTTTGGGTCCCACTTAGGGTGCGTAGAGTTCAAGACCCTAAATCCAAACCTTAAGCCTTAAACCCTAAATTACTAAACTCTGAACCCTAAATTACTAAACCCAAAAGCCGAAATTACTAGATTCTGAACCCTAAATTACTAAACCCTGAACCCTAAAACCCCAAACCATAAATCCTAAACCTTAAACGCAAAACGTTGGTGAGACTAAGCCCGCAAGCCCATACTACCACCCGGAAGCCTGAGGCGAGAGGAAAGTTTTTATAGGTTGCTATATGGGAGTTTCCGAAAATGGGGGGCCCTAATATAGTACCCAAATAGTAGGATCCTTATAACAAGGACCCCAAATATGCCACCCCTCATGTTCGGAAACTCCCATATAGGTTGCTAGGGGGACTCCCTAGGGGCTGAACAAAGGGTACCTTAAGGGCTGCCTCAAGTGCCTCTGGTTTTGGTTAAGTTTAGGGTTTGGCACCTCAGGGTTCCGGTTTGTGGCATTCTTGATTACAATTCTGACTGCGATGGGCACGTAGGTTCAAGGGTGATGCTAAGACCAACAATCCCAAAGAGCCCTAGGCACCCAGGATTCCTTGGGAACTTGTGCATCCTGTAAACGATAACCAAGAAACCTGAAGCAGGGACAGCTTCAGCAGCACCAACTAGGAAAGCCAAAGCATGTTCTGAAATCAAGCAAGCCTACACTTAGGCAGAAATCAGGTTCTGGGGTTTAGGGTAAACAGCGGAGCTGCAAATACCATGAAATAAGATACTGCTTGCACACTCTAGACCCCGACTTGGGTACTGTTTGTAGATATACAGATAAAATTGGGGAAACAGGACAGCACCTGTCCTCCACTGCGTGACCCAACATTCTAGGATCCACATGAACAGCCCACGATAGACTGGGCTGATACGCAAAGGCTCCATGTACCCATATAGTAGGTACTCGGCCTTAAAGTTTAGGGTTTAGGGGTGCTGGGGTTGGTAGGCAACAGCGATTTAGGATTTAGGGTTTAGGGCTGAGGGGGGTAGGAGGGTTTACCTGGACCCCAACAGTATGTATAGAAGTACACATTTGGGGACCCCTTTAAGGCCCTAAACCTGAAGGCCTAAGTACCTACTATATGGGTACAAGGAGCCTTAGGGATAGGGTAGTGCCATCTCAGACCTTCTGGTTGGCCATCTCCGAAACGTTTGAGTAATAGGAGATTCGGCGCCTGAGGCGTGGGGCTTTTGGAAAGAGGGTTTTGAGCTTAGGCTTTAGGGTTTTGGGTGTACGGCTTTGGGTTTAGGAAGTTTAGGCTTTAGGGCTGTGGGTGTACTGTTTAATTAGGGCCTAGGCGCAAGATTCTAACGAGGTTTGTGACTCCAACAACCGCTTGCCAACCACCGCAGGTTCGTGAAATCAAGATGCGGCAGGGATTCATTGGGAGTTTCCGAAGATTAGGGTACCTTATCTTGGGGTCCTTATAATAAGGATCCTGCTATTTAGGGTATTAGGCCCCCTATATTCGGAAACTCCCATTGGTGTGAACTCTGAAGCAACATCCAGCAAGGCGAAAATTGAAGCCGCGCTTGAGCCAACATCCTGACAAGTAAACGCCACTACCTTACAAGGGGTTGTCAAAGGGATTCTCATAATGCGACCCTCACAGAAAGCTTAAATCAGGCGTCTACATTAGCTTACGGCATTTCCGCTAATGCAGGGATTTGTCCATCACTGAGGCAAGGTTTACATCTCAAATCGTAACAGGTTTGGGGTAAACCCTAAACCAAAACCTAAACTCCTAAAGATTATCGGAGTTCCTGAGATTCGGAAACAAAAGCGAACTGCTTGGCAAGGGTTTTCAAAACCTGAACCTAAACCCTAAACCCTAAACCCTAAACCCTAAACCCTAAACCGTTGAAGCCAACCTTCTGAACGCACAGAACAGAACTCCTGAAAGCCTGAAAGCCTGAAACCTCTGAACCCTACTTGGAGGGTCGGGGGACTTAGTAAGTAGGTAGTAAGTAGACTTATAAGTACCCTAAAAGGGACCCTAATTGGGGTTATGGTACTTATAAGTCCCTAAAATAACCAGTTACTAAGTCTCCCGACCCTCCAAGTATACTACCCTGAGCCCCATGAAGCCTGAAGGGCCTTATCGCACTACTTACTACCCCCAATAAGCCACAGAATTGAAAGGTTAAACTTTCCGATTCCTACTAAACTACAAGAACCCAGAAGTTTAAAGGTGTGGTATTGGGATCTAAGTTTACAAGGAGCCTGAAACATCTCCACAAATCCCGATCAAACCAAGTGAAGCCAAGATGAAACCCTCGAACAAAATACTCTACAAGCCTTGCGCAACGAAGTAGCTCTTCGGCCCAACACCTTAACCACCCCTGTTACGAGCAAGCCCTAAGCCCTAAGCCCAGAAGCCTAGGCCTAAACCTTTTTGTAACCCTTAACCCTACACCCTAAAACCTAAACCCCTAAACCTCATTGAATACACCCTATAGATCCCTAAACCCCTAAATCCTAAACCCCTAAACCCTAAACCTTATAGATCCCTACACCCCTAAACCCCTATATAACCCCCCCCCCATAATAAACCCTTGAGCAGCCCTAGGCAAAGGGTCCTAGGGTACTGATACGGTTGATGATATAAATCCTGCATTATCCATAATAAGGAATATACCATAATTCCCATAGTTTAGGGTCCTTAAGGTCATGCAGGATTTTGTCCATCAGCAGTATGGGGACTACTTCCCCAAATCATACTAGCAATTCCTAATATGGAAACCTACTTTCTACCATATTGGTACTTTGGACCCTTTAACGGAATCCTAAACCCTAAACCCTTAAAGGAACCCTAAACCCTAAACCCTTAAAGGAACCCTATATTGGTACTTTGGACCCCTTGGGCTAGGCACTGAGATTCCAGGTTCTGCCCTGCATTGCCGAAGGCGTTGTTGGTCCAACCCTGGACCTCGGAGATGAAAAAAAACGTGGGGCCCGTTTAGGGCTGGGTTTAGAGTTTAGGGTTCAGAGTTTAGGGTTTAGGGGTTTAGGGTTTAGGGATTTAGGGTTTAGGGATTTAGGGTTTAGGGGTTTAGGGTTTAGGGATTCAGGGTTTAGGGATTTAGGGTTTAGGGGTTTAGAGGTTTGGGGTTTAGGGTTTTGGGTTATAGTACTCTAAGGCTCCTAAGGGGGTCATGGGATCTCTGGGGCAGGGTTTGGGCTTTGGGGGCTAAGGTTTGGGATCTCACTACGAGGGTCCAGGAGCATTAGGGTAGGGCTTAAGTCTTAGGGATGTGGGGTTCGGGGGTTGAGGTTTAGGGTCTATGGTTTTTGGGCCGTTGATGGTTTTGATTTTAGGCTTTAGGGTTTAGGGTTTCAGGGTATAGGGTTTAAGTCTTAGGGATTACTACACCCCCCCCCTTAGAACCATAATAAACATCGTATATTTAGTATTCTCTTGGGTTTTGTATGAACAAAAGTAATTCCCAAGGAGACTATAGATTGGGGTTTAGGGGTTCGATCGTGGGGCCCTGGACCTAACACAGGGATATAGGGTTTAGGGTTTAGGGTACCTTTAAAGGGTTCTATGAGATAGTGGACTTAGTAGTTGGATGATTACCTCAAGGGTCCATGTCCCCAAATACTATAAGCTTTGGCTTCAAAGCAGTCTCTATATAGGTACTCTGGGCCAAAGAATGTATACGATCTAGGCACATGGACCCTTAGGCAGCATAGGGCTGTAGGGCTCCTTGCAGGGCTTCATGGCTTCCTATAATGTAGGGTATAAGGGTCCATGTGCGCAGTAGTTTCTACTTAGGCCTTGAAGCAGTCGATATCGATATGTGTATATGGGTGGTTGTCAAAATCAGGGTCCCTTTTTGGGTCCCTAATCGAATACGGCACCTTATATTTAGGGTACCCCCAAAAAAGGGACCTTAATTTTGACAACCACCCATATAAATAACACGGTTTCAGGATGTTCCGGGCTCCGGTTTAAAGATGCTTCAGGCTTGTATAAGGGTTCCTTAAAGGGGTTTAAGTTTTGGGGTTCGTACTATTGGTTGCAAAGGGACCTCTCACAAGTTCTTGAGGTGCTTCCTAAGGTATCATCACCACCATCATGACTTTCGCAACACTATTTGCGCTTTAAGAGGGTTTCAGGGACCTTAGCAATGAAAGCAGGGTTCATTGAGCAAAAATGCTTTCTGGGGCTTCATCCGGATATGGTGAAGTTTTCGAACCTCTCGGACACAGTCATCTACAGTACACCTCGATGCCCTTAAGCCTCACGGCATAATAAGGTGCCAAAAAACTCTACCGCCGCAATAGAGGATCTCTGCATGGAAAAACATACATGCATGCATACATACTTACACAAACACACACACACACATCTATATGTATATATATATATATATATTGAGAATATAGATCTATTGTATATATAAATATATAGGTATTAAAGTATACACATATATATGTATGTACATATGTATATATATATATATGTATGTTCATGTACATCTGCACACATATCTTCGGGTTTAGAGGGAGGGTCTTTGGGTCATCAGGGATTTAGCCAGGATTTCAGGATGCCAAAGCGAAAAGCATCGAAAAGGGCCTAGAGCACAAATCACCACAAGTTAAAAACATCCCTAAACCCTACACCCCTTAACCCCACCTTAAACTACTCACCAAAACCCTAAACCCCTAAACCTCAAATTAATGTAGATCCCGATAACATAAAAAAGCACCTCAACAAGCCCTTTACTTACCTTTGGTTAGTAGGGAGTGGAGGAATGGGGTACAATTATGATGCTGGGAGTGGTGTCTCAAGCGCCTCGCATGCATAGCAGAACAAATTTGTCCAACACTTCAAGCCCTAAAATGTCATCCGTCCTAAACCTGAAAGGTAGACCTCCGACTCCAAACAGCCCATCGCCCCTCGACAAAACGGTTTGGCGCCTAATGATGCGTTGACGGAGCACAGGGTGAGCACCAAAGGTAAGTTAAAAGACCCGAAGAGAGTGGCCTCTCCAATCCCGAGCGGCGAGATGAGCGATGTGGGTAACGCGAAGACTCATGCCGATGATGTCCTTGGCGCTCAGGGCTTGGGGTTTAGGTTAGGGGTCCTTGCAAGGGTACTATGGAGCCTTCGGGTTAGGGTTTATGCCGATGATATCCTAGGCGTTTGGGGTTGAGCGGGGTTCAGGTACAGGTTTTGGGTATGGGGGTTTAGAGTCTAATGTAGGAACCTGATTAGGAAACCCTGGGCCTTTGTTAGGGTTCCTTACATGAACCCTACTATTTTGGGGATTATAGGCTCGGGATTTCTTGATCAGGTTCCTACATTAGGGGCTTATAGGGTTTAGAAAACAGGGATGTGGAGGGGCCAAGGGTGCCGTAAGGGTACAAAGCGCTGTAGGGTTTAGGGTTTAGGGATAACTGCTCAACTGTTCAGGGCTTTGGGGTTTTAGGCGTTCACAGGGTTGAGGGTCAATTTTGAGGCTTTAGGGCTTAAGGTTGAGGGTGTGGGCTTTAGGAGTAGGAGTTTAGATATCTTGCGATATTTAGCATGAGGTTTGGTGGTATAGCCGAGTATAGTATACAAAATCATATCAAGTTATATAATGTGGACTAGAAGGGATCTTCTGCACGAGAAACAGCAGTCTCAGCACGTTTAGTGTGTAGCAGAGGCTCTGTTTAGTTTAGTTAAAGAAGTCACTAATTAGTCTATATACTATTCTGAAGTGCAAAGCGTGCCATAAACTCCTACAGGATGATACAGTATGCATGTAATCCTCTATCACACCCCGAAAAGCCCTACACTACTGGGGGTCTTAATAATTTCCCATACTATTTTTTGGCAGGGTCCTTATCTATAAATATAGAACACGTCAGAATAATATACCAAAACTCTCTTCTAATTAAATGTCCCTATGTTGGACTTGATGCCCAGCGCAGAAGAAGAAGGCCACTATCTGACACTACTGGAGGTCGCAAGCTCCCCTGAGGGTCCATGTATCCACATAGTATATACTCGGGACTACATTAAAGCCAAAGTATAGACTAGATGAGTACATGGACCCTTAGGGCTCTGAAGTGCAAAACCAGTGTCGCCCTTGGAAACCGGCCCTCGCAGCTGCATCAAGCCGCGGAATACCTGGAGGGTTTAGGATTCAGGGAGTGTAGGGAGCTTAAGAGCCTAGACCCAAGAGTAACCTAGGAATAAAAAGGGTGCCCTTTGTGGTTTAAAGGGGCTTATAAGGGAACCTGAACCCTTAAAAAGGGAATAAGGGCCTACTCTAGGTCCTAGGAGGGTTTAGGGGTTTAGAGTGTTGGGTTTAGGGAGTTGAGGGGACCTTGGGTTTATGGAGTTTAGAGTTGAGGGTTCATGGTTTAGGATTTAGGAATCAAGGGCTCATGGTTTCGGAGTTTGGGGTTCTAGAGTTTACGGAATTCAGGGTTTAGGATTTAAGGCCTCTGGAAGCCCAAAAGGTCCAAAGTACCTGTATAGTAGACTGTAGGGTCTCTATATATCAGGTAACTACTATTCTGTTTTGTGGAAGTACCCCCCCCCTAACAGTACGTTGGGACCCTTTGGGAAGGTGCGGGATTCCGTCTAGGGTGTAGGAATGGAGCTCAGGATTCAAGGCAAAGAAGACATAGGGAGAGAGGGAAAAGACCGGAGAGGGAGGGTGCGGAAAGAGCAAGAGAATGACAAAGAGAGTCAGATATCAAGAGACAAAAAACCCGAAACAACAGTGTAGGAAAATACGAAGGGCAAAGGAATGTGACCAGAATGTTGAGGCACAGGTAAGCATACAAAGCCCACTTGCTTCTTGTCTGGGCCACGGTGGAGAAGGTGCTTGCTGACATACATCTCGGGAACTCCACACTCCCAGTTGAGCGTTAAGCCTCTACTACCGCTGCTTTCGTACTTACTACTAATACTGGAACACACCTGGTAAGTTATATATATATATATAATGATATCGATTACCAATGTTGCTACTCGCTAGTGCTACTTTCATGGCAACCATGACTGCCACCAGTGCAGCATACCTCCTGCCATTCACGCAGCTACTGTTGCCACGACTGTGCAAGACCCTCGCCTCCTTTGCCTTCAGTCCACTGTCTTCCCAGCACGTCTTGCTAAACAGCATGATTTAGGTACGGCCCTTACAGTAAGAGTCTATAACAGGGCTATTACTAAGGTCCTGATGTATCTATATTCTGGATACTATTCAACTCTTACTGAGTGGGGGCCGTACCCAAACATGATGCATTCCCAGTGTCAAATCCACAAAGTGCGCGCTCACCAAGGCTCACCAAAACTTGCACGGAGCCTTGTTACTGGAATCTATAATAAAAACGCTGCACGACCCTACTTTTAAACGACGGCAGCCATCATTCCAGAAACCCATAAACCCGAGGCCCTTATAATAATATAGGAGCCTTAATAGTTAGAATAGGGTTTTGATGCCAAGTATACTATACTTATCATAAGGAACCACAAAATAGTGTAGGTAATTACCAACGCCCCTATATCCCTAAATCCCTAGTATAGTCGAAATAGTACAAGTGTGTATTTAGGCCCCTATATTATCATCTCTTTTCGGAGCCCTTATCGAACCCTTTCAGGAATTGCTCCGGAAGGCCTCCTCGGTGCTGAGAGAGCCGCCCATGTCCTTTGCGATGCCGGTCGAGTACATAATTTGGGGGCCGTAATAATTACCTATACAACTTTGGGGGATTAAAACAGGCTCCTTTAAGGGATACTATAAGAGATTTGGTGGTATAGGTGCCTTAATCCGAAAAATAAGAATAGTATAATGGGCCCGGAAACCCTAATCTAATTATTAAGGCCTCTATAGTAGTGTGCTGGCTGTTGGGCCTTTGTGTCAGCCAAAGAAACTGTGAGGGTTCCTTTAAGGCGACTCAGGAACCTAGAGTACATCCAATTCCCCAAGGGTCCAAAGGACTCTGAAGGGATAAAGGGCCGTGGGTGTGGGGGAGGGGGGGGGACATGTTTGGGCTGTTTTGGGTTGTTCTCTTCCTCGTGCTCCACAAACCCTGAGGGTCCTTTGACCTTATAATGAGGTACTTGGGTTTAGGATGGAGGTTATGTAGGTTAGGATTTTGGAGAGCATATGATTATTGGGTACTTGGACCCTTGCGGATTGGGATTGCTTGGAATGGGTAAACTCTTTTCGAGGATGACCAACCTTGAACAAACCCCCAGACTCCCAGGCGCGGAAACGCACAGGCTTCAAGACGGGGCGTGGTTTCAGGCACTTCGCGAAATGGCTTAGGGTATCTGCAAAGGTTCAGGTCAGGAATAAAACACAACCATGGGTTTACGGCTGTCAGGGTCTGGGGTCAACACAAACAACGGACGAACACACAGTTTAAGGTTCCATGTTCAACCGATCAATCTCGGAAGTGAAGAACTCGTCATCGAAAACTCGTACCTGGCTGGGTCTAATTATATTGCTTCTGCAGGCTGTGGCTCAGGATAAGCATTGCCTGCAGTTCCGAGCCATGCACACGAATGCACAGAGTTGTTATTTAGGGTCGAAAGGTTTTAAGACTTACGCTTACGGCGACTCAAATGATCTTCTGGGCATGCGGCTGCGTCCATAATGTCGAAGAGCCTTGGGCACGGACACACGCAACACCAACCTTTCAGCATCGACTCCCAACACCCTAAACCCCTAAACCCTAAACCCCTCAACTCCTAAACCCCAAACCCAACAACCCTAAACCTCTCAACTTCAAAACCCCTGAACCCAAGAACCCTAAGCCCTAAACCCTTCAACTCCTAAACCCCTGAACCCAAAAACCCTAAACCCCTCAACTCCTAAACCCCGAAACACCAAAACCCCACACCCCTCAACTCCTAAACCCTAAAGCCTGAACCCTAACCAAAGCTTCGGTCTAGGGCCGACAAGCCGAGGAAGGGCAACAGACCAAGAAGTCCGAATCACCTTCTAAGCACTCTTTTGCGTGTACTACATGCCCAAACCTTGCAAAATCCCTGAATTAAGGAATTTACCTTGAATCGAATTAGGGATCCTACTATAACTTGCGGTATATACTCCTTAATTAAGGAACTTTGGAAGGTCTGGGCAGATTCCTTTCAAACGATTGCCAGGAGCAAACCCGGTGTCTTTAAGGGTACGAACGTCAGGAATAGTTCGCAACACAAGGCTTCGGCTGTCGCTGACCTGAGAGAGTCATACACAACAGGTTGCTCGAAGGCATAAGATTCGGGTTCGGGTATTTTGGGTTTTGCTTGATGCTTCTGACCTACAAACCCTTTGCTGCACTCGTATACAACCTGTAAAGCCCTCAAAACTAATCCCTAAACCCCGACACTCCACAATAGAACTCGAGAGGCATGGATTTGTTGGTGACATCGATGTCGGCTTCCTGGACTTTGAAGCAACAAGGGAGGAAACACGCTGAGACTCTCATGTCCTAACGGTTCGTTTAAGTAGATTTAAACGTTTTTGGTTCACAAAGGAACAGCTCCAAACAACACGTGAAAAGCATTGTAACTTCATAATGGTTCTGTTGTGTTCCTCTAAGGAACAGCTCCATACAAGTATTAGAAGTATGGTCATTCAAATGGCTGCCTTTACGGACCAGTTCCACAACCAAGTACAAAAGCGTAATGTACGGGCCTTAATGATTACATATACATTTTGGGGGTTTCCTTGTTGTAAGTATAGTATAATGGGCCCCAAATCCCTGTTGTAATTGTTAAGGCCCCCATCATAGTAACCTTCCGGTAACCCCTATAGTAACCCTTATAGGACCCTTTTACGGGAACCCGATTCAGAACATTAAGGCCCCGAGAAGTATCCTTGGCTGACTTCTGAACTCCCTCCTAAAAGTCAAACTTTTAGCCTCCTTAATATAGTTCCTATAAAAGACCCAAAACGTTGAAGTCCTAAGAGCCAACCAGAAGAACACCAAGCGTGTAAAAGCGGACTACTCCAAATCCAAGCACCTTAAACTCTGAAACCCGAAACCCCTAAACCCTTAAACCCTCAAACCCTAAACCCCAAACCCTAAAACCTTAAACCCTAAACCCTAAAACCCTAAACCCTAAAAGCGTGCAACTCCAAATCCAGGCTTCTTCGAGGACAGAAATGAACTCGGGATCGGCGAGCCACACCTCAGCTTGCAGGGCTTTAGGGGTTTAGGGGTTCAGGGGTTTCGGGTTTAGGGGTTAGGGGTGTAGGCTTTAGGGGTTTAGGGTTTTAGGGTTTAGGGGTTTAGGGTTTAGGGGTTTGGGGGTTTAGGGTTTAGGGTTTAGGGTTTTAGGGTTTAGGGGTTGAGGGTTTGGGGGTTTAGGGTTTGGGGGTTAGGGGTTTAGGGTTTAGGGGTTAAGGGGTTTAGGGTTTAGGATTCAGCTTGGGTTTGTTTAGCTTTCAGGGTTTCTGTTTGGTGTCTAGTAGGGAATGGGGGACTGGATCCCTAGAGTAGTCCCTCTATAATCCCCAATAATCGTTTCCATAATCCATTAGTCGGAGGGATGAACTGTTGTGTTGTTTTTAAGGTTTAGGGGTTTGGGGCTTAGGGTTTAGGGTTTTGTTTTTGGAGTTCTTGGGTTCCTTCCAGTATTCGTATCAGCCCTGATGGTAACATACAAAGTCGCATACCACTACTCCTTCGGGCTCCTTAGTAAAATTATACGCTAGAGGAGCCCGAGAACTTTATTCAAATGGTTACGCCCGGGTGCTAAAACAGAACAACCTTTTAAGGAGCCCTTAAAGGAACCCACATGAGAGGCCTTTATGCCAAATCCTAAATCCTAAGCCCACCTACACCCCCAAAGGCCTAAAACACTAAGCCCCAACAACCTTATGTGCCCGTCAGGGGGTCCTTGCAGGCGTCCTTCAAGTGTTGTATAGACTGTTCCTGGGGTTTACTTTGAGCCCCCTAGACCAACGGCAAAAGCAGTTCCAGTCCACCACTAGATACTAGAAGATCATTCTCAAACCATTTGAAACCTTGTAGTAACTCATTACAGAGACCCCTTATTTTCTAAGTTCAGGATCTACGGCTTCAGGCTTTTCGGATTTGAGCGTGTCGAGGTATACGGCTACCATGTAAAATCCTACATTTCTGAGCTCCTTAAAAAGTTCCTGTATGTGTATTATATATAAATAAATAAATAAATAAAGTACTGCGAAAGGGGGGGGGGGGCTTAAGGTAGAAGGGGTTGAAGGCGTCTAGGTTGGGACTGCAGGGTTTTGGGGCTGAAGAGGTGCAGGGCTAAAAGCCCAAGATCTTGTTCTAATTATTCAGGCCCTAACGATGGATAAGCACCCGAGAACACCCCCCCAAACAGTCCCAATAGATGCTTTTATGAACGCTATAGAGATCTACTTCTAATAAGCGCATGAGCTAGTCCCTCGTTCTGTGATGATAAAACCCGAAACCGTCTTCTGGAGCAAAGCGGCTAAAAACGCATCCCTGCTGATGACCTTGGACGCTGGGAAAGGCCGTCCCCCATGGGCTCTTCTTGAAGAGGGCCCTATGGTGATTTCCAAAGTAAAGCGTTTTAAAATGGGGTGCTGTCAAGGGGCTTAGACAGTACCACTGTATGGCGAAGCAACTTGTTTGCGTATTGTCTGCATTGGCACCTACATAAAACCTACAAGGGGGCAGATACCATTGCTAGTTATTCTGACCCCTATTCTGGGATCTTCCGGAACTTGGGGTTTGGGCTTTCATGGTCAGGGCTTCTCAAATCTAGTGCTTGCAGGGTTATGGCTTTTGGGTTTAAGGTCTAGGGCTAGGGTCGTTTAGGGTGTAAGGTGGTGAGTTCTGCTTCTAAGTTTCCCGATATCTCCATAATATTCGTGGTACCTCTTTTGGGGCCGGGAGTGTTCAGTTTCAAGAAGGAGACGCTGAATGAAAGGACAACGGGATACAGAGAATGCTCTGCCTGAGAAATCCTTAAGGGAGGGGGTACAAGGGAGGTAATCCCTATCTCCCAAGACACCCTTAAGGATCCTACAAGCAAACCATGCCCCCCCAAGCCTTACTTTGAATCTCATTGAAGCCAACAAACCCTGGACCCTAAATCGCAAACCCTTGAAGCCCTATACATATTCCTAACAAACAGCGCATATACGGAGCCAACTTTAGAATCCGACGACAACCGAAACCCCAATCATAAAAACCTCAGCACTAGTTATGGGCGTCGGCTTGAACGACGTGAGAATTCGATGCTGATGTCGTCGTCGGTGGAGATGCTGCTGATGGCAATGGTGAATCCAACGGATGCACTAAGCGTTCTACTGCGACTGCGATGCTAATGCACAAACTACAGGGCGCTGAAAAGACAGAATAGAGTTGTGGGGTACATTGTAAACCCTATTCCGAGAAGGCCTCCGGAGGAAGCATGTTACCATGTATTCCGACCTTTATTTTCGCACATCCTCCGATTCTCTTCGGAGCGGCGATGCGGTGCATAACCAAAACGCCAGGATCTACACGCCCACCCCAATAAGCCATAGAATTGAAAGGTTAAACTTTCCGATTCCTACTAATTAAACTACAAGAACCCAAGAAGTGTAAAGGTTGGGTATTGGGGAGCTAAGCTACCTCTTCGGGAGGAATTAAAGTCGAAAGTCCGGATTCGCGTGCATCCAGAAAGCGATTCGGCTCAGTGAACGGACCCGCTGTGGCGAAGAGAGCCGCCACCTACTTCGGGAAGTCTCGAGGCCGCGGCAAAGACAACCACTCCGCAAGACCAAAGGTCACACTTCTGAAGAATATACCCTGACTTCCGAGGAACATCGCCTGGCGTCGGTGCCAGGGTCCGACGAGGTTGCACGAGGAGCATCCTCCACACTCCCATCCAGGCGGCCACATGGCCCCACCCGGGCAGCTGGCCGATGATGCCAAGAATTGCCCGGGAGCTCTTGATGTGGCCGGCGTGCCACATCAACATGGGGGCGGGGTGGAAGCCGAAACACTCCACCGCCCGGCCGTTCTGGACCGGTAGCAGGCCGGCGGGGTTCCAGAACCCCCAATAGTCGCCGGCATTGCGGGCGGTATCCGTGAGTTGCTACCATGGCGCGGCGCTTCGTGGCCGGGGCCAAGTCCGGGAAGTCGCACTCTTCTTACATGGTTTGAGGTTCAGGGTTTAGGGTTCGCAATTTGGGTTTGGCAATCGCCTAAGGTTGCCACCCTAATGCTCATACCCCTGACCCCCTATGACTTGAAGCCTTTGGCTCTGCAGAGAGTCAAGCATCACTCCTAGGAGCGATGAAAAGCCCTAGTAAGTCATAACTCCTAAGCCCTAACCCTAACCCCTCAACTCTAGAAGCCCAAAAATAGCAGCTCTTAGAGCAACCGTCAAAGCCAGAAACCTCAAGCCATCTTAACCCCCGAGCCCAGAAACCCGTGAATCCTCACGCTTCCTTTCAGGGTGTCTGTCAGGGCACCTTCACGGATCCGTTTAGATAAAGCTTCCTGTCAGGATTTAGAGTTTAGAGGTTTAGGGTTCAGGGGACCAGGGTTCAAGGTTCAGGAAGTCTGGCAGATTAGGCCTTAGGGTTTCGGGTTTCAAGCTTCCTTTAAGGTTCCTTCAAGGGTGTCTTTCAGGATTCCTTGGCAGCTCGAAACCCTAGACTCTATAAACTCTTTAAGCTTCCTTTCAGGGATCCAAAGACAGCTGGAAACTTCCTTTGAAGCTTGAAGCCCCTTGCTGTCTTCTGAACTCCTCAAAAAAGTCACTCTTAGCCTCCTTATTTACAGTTCATATAGAAACCCCAAGGAATTAACGTCTTAAGTGCCAACCAGAAGAACGTCAAGACCCCACAAAGCTTCCTTTCAACTTGACCTGGCACCCCCTGAGCCCGAGTTCTGCGCCACATCGGCACTGCGGATGCACTCGAACTGCGCGCGGACTTTGGCCTGCAGGCTCTCTCTCCTTGTAACCCCAAGGGTCCAAAGGACCCAATAACAAGGTACTCGGCTTTAGGATAGTAGTTACGTAGGTTAGGAATTTGGAGAGAATACGATTATTAGGTACTTGGACCCTTTGGGGTACTTGTAAAGTACGGCACAGGTTTTCGGGTTTACGGGTCAAGGTTTAGGATTTAAGGATTAGGCTTTCATTTATCCCTGAGGATGTAGGATTTAATCTTAGGGTTTCGGGCTTTAGGGTTTAGTCTCCACTATACTGAACTTGGAACCCTAGCAAAAATTATAATTTTAGCTGTTTCTTAGGGATTATAATAACCAAAAATTACAAATTATTTCTAAGTACGCCTAAGTCCACATGACAGTTTTGCAACACAGCTCTACAATAATAAGGGGTTGTCGAGGCTGCCCAAGTCTCAGAAGCCAGCCAGGAAGCAGCCAAGGAATCTCAAAGCCTCCTTGACCGAACCTGCGCAGCCCTTGTGCATCTGCCTGCATAAAGCCTAGGTCCAACCCTAAACCCAACACCTCGGACAGCCAACCCGCGAACCCCCAAACGCCCCAACCCTCAAACCCCCAATCCCCCAATCCCTCAAAACCCCAAACTCCAAACCCCAAACCCCAGACCCCCAAACCCCTACACTCAAACTCCCAAACCACAAACCCCAAAACACCCCAAAACAAATTTCCCAACACCCTAAACACCCCAAAAAAGAAAATATCCCCAACACCCTAAACGCCCCAAAATGTAAAAAAGAATCCGTGCGCACCCCGCCTTGCGGCTAAGGCCGGCTGTCTCCAGGGACTCTATCTCCGCCACACACCCGGCCTCATGATCCCACCCTAACCCAGAGGGTCCAAGTAATCCCGATTGTAGCACTAAAGGATTTGGATGCAGGGGTTCGCGGTTAAGGGTAAGTAAAAGTCCCCGAGTCGAGGTTCTGGTCTGAAGCAATACCCCAAGGGTCCAAAGGACTCAATAATAAGGTACTTGGGTTTAGGATGGTGGTTATGAAGGTGCTTGGACCCTGGGGGTAAGGGATCTGACTCTTTTTGGGTTCCCTTAAGGGTACCATGAAACTGTTTAGGATACTGGCGATCCTCTCTTTGCGGTTTAGGGTTTAGGGTTTAGGGTTTGATCCGACCCTAAGGCTCCATGTGCCCAACTAGTTTTTGGTTTACGTTAGCCTTGAAGTTGATGACGACCGGAATGACGACAAGTGCAACCACAGCCAGGGCAGAAGCCACAGAACAAAGTAGCAAAATCAAAGTTTTAGGCTCAGGGTTTAAGTTTAAGGCTTAGGGCGGCCGCATCAAAACAACAACTATGTGCCTCAACCCGAAGCCCTGAACAGGTCATCACAGGAACGACCACAGACGCACGAATAACAACAGCCATCCACGATATTGCAAAGGGATTCAACACAAGACAGGAATTCGAGGGCCTTATTTGTTGAAGTAAGGCTTTAGCACTCGTAATCTATCTACCATCTAACTCTTTTTCTTTCTTCTACCTATCTATCTATCTATCTATCTGTCTGTCTGTAATATACAAATGTCATTCATACTCTATATATATATATATACATATTTATCTGTTTATAGTACATATCATACCATAACTATACTCGAGCCTGTAACAGGGACTGAAATGACTCGCTGTTTTCCGACAACTACTTTCTTGGGTTGTGTTTTTTGGTTTTTGATTTGGGTCCTTCCTTGCAGGAAGCTTCCGCCGACGATACCCAACCTCAAACCCCAACCACGAAACGATGCAGGAGTGATACGATGCAGGTTGTTTTCTTGGAATGCCTATTCTCCAATCCGCCCAAGCATCTCAGACATTCCCAGAGTCAGGGTTTAGGGTTTAGGGTTCAGGACTGCCAGGGGCTTAGGGTTCAGGGGTTTAGGCCGAAACTGAAGCCCAGCGGCAGGGATGTGGTTTGACTTGCTCCTCTTCCCCAGAAGCCTGGCGCACGGAACCATCGGAATCCCTAACACTACCTATAGTCTCCATTGTAGTTCCTTTTTTGGTTAACCAGTTTTATGGTTCGGATCCTATAATAGATATTTTGGTTAACCACAAAAAGGAACTACAATGGAGACTGTAGGTAAAACCCAACATCCGGACTCCTACGACACCCTATATACAGACCCCCAAACACTACACCCTACACGCTGAAAGTTGAACACGGAACGACAAGGAAGCAACCGCACGGCGTGCGAACGAAACGCACGTAGAGAAAACGCACGGGGGAGAGAGGCTAGTGACCTACTATTCAGGGTTTAGGGTTCAGGGCTTTCATCGGCTTAGGCTTCATAGTTTAGGGTTAGGGTTCAGAGGGTTCAAAGCATCAGGGTTCAAGGTTTGATTTGGGCTGCTTTTGAGCGGTACGTAGAGGCTCCATAATAGTTCCTTTTTGGGGCTCATATCTAGAATCGTATAAAGTAATCCCAAAAAGGAACTACTTTGGAGCCTTTGGGTAGACACGTGCTCTGAGCAAGCCTCCGATACTGCCGTGCCTGAGGTCAGTCTAACGTCTCCTAAGCCGCTTTCCCAAAGAATCCAACATCCCCTCAAGGGTTCCTATAAGGGATCCTTGAAGGAATCTATATGCCGGATTCTGGGGCTATCACTGCGGGTCCGACCAGGGCGTCGGATCTCAGCTGCGAACAGCAAGTGCCGCCAATGCCAGCCATTCGGAGTGGACCCCGTTTGTACTAGTGTCCCAACATGAGACCAGAATAAACAATCATCCTTGGTCACAATGAGCCCCATATGCACTAATTCAAATACCCTACATATCCCAGATCCCTAAACCCTAAACGGTAAACCCCTGAAACCCAGATGCACTAAGCCGCGAACCCGATACCCTAGATGTAACGAACCCTATAAACCACGAACCATGTACCGTGCATCCTCGAGCCTGAACCCCCTGAACCAGAAAACACCTGAATCCGAACACCAAGCCCTACCTTAACCCTGAATAACATATTTTTTTAGGGTTCCTTATTATGATTTCCTGATACAAGTCCTTCAAAAGGTAGGTTATTCCGGGTTAAGGTAAGCCGGATATGCACCCGTATATGGAACCTTTGATGACCCCTAGACAGGATCGATGCCCCAACCCACCGTCCTAACTCAAGCCCTCAAGCCCTAGACTCAAAGCCCTGAACACTAACCCCAAACAGTACATCCTCAACCCTAAACCCCAATTGCTTGCCCAGGTAATACCCCAAGCCGGACAGGCCTGCACAGCTCCTCCTGAAGCGACAATTTGGCTTTAGGTCAGAAGTGTAGCGCCAGAGAATGAAAGGGTCGAAGGGTTTAGAGTTTCGGGTGCGTGGGCTTGGGTTTAGGATTTGAGGAGAGGCATGAAGCGGGCGAAGGTTGTTCGGAAGAGTCCGGGAGTGAGGAAACACAAGACTCAGTAAGAACTCAGACTTGTACATCTTCTGCAGCCCAAACCCTAATTTTACGCCCTCAGCCCTCGACCCTGACCCTCGCAACCCACTGTGCCACATCATGGCTGACAGTGCCAACGACTTTCATACCTTCGGAACAGTTGGCTTTCGGAAGCACAAGTACGTATGTAGGCATGTCAGTGTGCAAACTCAAGAAACGGTTGCTGACATTCACAACATCCAACCCATGAACGGAATGACAAAATCAACCGTCAGCGCCAGTTCTATCATACATGTCCGTGTTCCATCACAGAACGAGTATTGTTGGGCCCGGGGCTCTGTGTGTGTGTAAGTGTGTATGTATATATAAATGTGTATGTATATATATATATATATATATACATATGGCTGTATATATATATATATATGGCCGCGCACGCACGTGTGTGTGTGTGGGTGGTGTGTGTGTGTGTGTGTGTGTGTCGGTGGGTGGTGTGTGTGTGTGTGTGTGCGTGTGTGTGTGTCGGTGGGTGTGTGTGTGTGTGTGTGTGTGTGTGTGTGTGTCGGTGCGTGTGTGTGTGTGTTTGTGTGTGTGTGTGTGTGTGTCGGTGTGTGTGTGTGTGTGTGTCGGTGTGTGTGTGTGTGTGTGTGTGTGTGTGTGTGTGTGTGTGTGTGTGTGTTTGTGTGTGTGTGTGTCTGTGTGTGTGTGTGTGGGTGTGGATGGTGTGTCTGTGTGTGTGTGTGTGTGTTTGTTTGTGTGTGTGTGTGTGTTTGTGTGTGTGTGTGTGTGTTTGTGTGGGTGTGTGTGTGTGTGCGTGTGTGTCTGTGTGTGTGTATGTATGCGTGTGTGTGTGTGTGTGTGTATGTATGTATGCGTGTGTGTGTGTGTGTGTGTGTCTGTGTGTGTGTGTGTTTCGTGGTTTGCGCGTGTGCGCGTAGGGGCCCGCTTTTGCGACTTTGTCGGCGGCAAACTGCAGCAGTAAGAAGGAAACGCAGCAGAAGTAGCGGGGCAGTAGATGAAGCGCAAGAGTTGCGTTGGTGACAGTGGTGGTCTCAGCAGGGATGTGGATGGCTAAATTAATGCATGCTCAAGACCGCGCTATGATCATGCTGATGACAATTATGCTTGTTGCTGCTGACTATGTCTGTTACCATTGCTACCATTAAACGAGTATCTGTACTGCTCATGCTATTTGCTATGTACTACTGTACTATGATCATCCTTGTTCATATGGGCGTTTCGGAAAAAGGGGACCCTAATAAGGTCCCCGAAATAGTAGGATCCTCATTATAAGGACACCCACATAAGGTACCGCCAATTTTCGGAAACTCCCATATTGCTGTTACTATGGAAACGCGAAGCCAGACCTCCTGCTATTGCTGCTAGTTTCTTACCGCTATTTGGACTTTTCTATCGTTTCAGTTCTTATAAATGACTATGATAGACTTGCAACAGTAGCTGCTACCTGCTGGTGATTAGTGGCTATTCTTACTGCTACTGAACAGAAGTTACTTGAAAACTCAGGGGACATAGTGCGTAGGGTATAAGCGGGGTTATAAGTGCCTTACTTAACTGGGGTTACGTACTGTACCTATAACCCTACTTATAGGCTACTTACTATATGAGTCCCCTGATCCCAAACCCGAAACCCTAAACCAAACCTTACACCCTAAATCGTATCTGTGATGCTTTCTTACTGCTATTGAACAGAAAAAAGTAGCGACGGTTCCTTGAGGTCGATCTCAGTGGCAACTTGCGACTCTGATAGGACCCTGCGGAGCGGCTTGCATTTATTCTTGTAGGGTTTAGGGTTTAGGGTGTAGGATTTAGGGTTGAGGGTTTAGGGTTTAGGGGTTTAGGGTCTAGGGGTTTAGGGTTTAGGGTTTAGCAGTTCGGGGGGTTTAGTGTTTAGGGGCTTAGTGTTTGGGGGTTTAGGTTTGTGCTTGGGTGGACAGCGTGAGCGGGAAACTGCTTGGTTCAGGATGTTGCTGAGAATTTCAAGGGCTTCAAAATTTGCTTATCAACTTTGGTGGGATTTGTCAAGGACTATGGCTTTGATATTGTGCCTGTTCTATGAGTTGTGTAGGGCTTTATCTGTGCGTTGTCACAGGCTTCCTGCAGGGGTCATTGATGCTGTTTCCGGTTGCCTCGGGCTTGACAAAGTTGTAATGCAAGGGATCTAATGTAGCCCTTTGGGGAAATGCAGGGGCCTTACTAATTAGAATGAGGCTTCGGGAAGTTGTGGGCTACACTGTACTACACTCCTAATAAGGGCAACCCTCAGAAATAGTATTTCTATGCATACCCTATACACTAAACTCTGAACCGAGTTACACTCAGCCATCGTATTGAGTTTAGGACTTTTGCGGCATTAGGCCTCGGGTTGCGGGCTCTCGAGGTGAAGATTGTCTTTGGGTGTTGAGCTTACCCTCATGCCCAGACCGCAAGCATTCTAACCCTCAGCCCTAAACGCTCAACCTATACCATAAACCCCAAGCCCTAGCCTCAATTACTAACCTTAAGCCCTAAGCTAGACATCCAACCCTAAAGCCTGCACCCTGCACATCCCTGAACCCTAAACCCTAAATATTCCTAAACCCTAAACCCCAAAACCTAACCCTGCTAGCCTGAAACCCTAAGCTAAACATCCAACCCTAAAGCCTGCACCCTGCACATCCCTAAACCCTAAATATTCCTGAACCCTAAACCCCCAAAACCTGACCTTGCTTACCTTAAACGCTAAGCTGGACTCTATTAAAGGGCCCTTGAGGGGTTCTGGTAAACCTCGGACTCCGACCCACCCGGCACTCGCACGAGCCTCTGCTTCCGCTCCATCTGGTTCGTCATCACCTTATGGGAGTTTCCGAAATTTGGAGGATACCTAAGG
Organism: Symbiodinium sp. CCMP2592; assembly: GCA_905221615.1. Taxonomy (NCBI): domain Eukaryota; class Dinophyceae; order Suessiales; family Symbiodiniaceae; genus Symbiodinium; species Symbiodinium sp. CCMP2592. The sequence continues at coordinate 71,806 of CAJNDT010003957.1, read as the reverse complement.
GTTCCTTTACAGGGATACTGTAAGGATCGTTGTAAAGGGCTCTCTATGGGTTTAAAGTTGCCGAATTTGTGGGGATACCTTATTTTGGGGTCCCTTATAATACGGATCCTAAATTAGGGTCCCCTCTTTTCGGAAACTCCCTCATGACTGGGCTCTTGTATTTGGGGTAGCCTACCTGTTCGGGTTCCCTATGGGGTTTGGGGTTTAGGGTTCAGGGTTTAGGGATGAGGGTTTAGGGTTTAGGGGTTAATATTTCTTTATGTAAGTCCTGATAACCGTACGTTCTTCAGGGTCCAGGATTAGCACAAGTCTATAGATCCGTTACGGTAAATCAAAACTAGACGCAGATGACTGTTGCTGACGGTCAGCACACCGCTTTCCCTAAGCGTTCCTTGAAGATGAAGGGTTTGCTTAAGTGTTTTATACTTGGGCCTTACAGGGGTACCTACATAGGCCTTTATGGCCTAAGTATATTCCATATAGGTACACGGAGCCTGCTACCTTAAAGCCTAAACCCACATATGTATGTATATATATATATATAAGTATAAAAACCCTCAAAGGTACTCTTAAATGAACCCTTGGGCCATATGGATCTACGTAGGCGTTGCCGCCGGAATCTCCAATATAGAGGCCTTCATGATTAGACTAGGGGTCAGTTTAAAGGGGTCTATAAGGGCTACGCTAAGGGATCAATAAACGTACTATAACATAGAGGCCGTAATAGCTAGAATAGGGTTTCAGGGCCCATTATACTATAGTTATAATAAGGAACCGGCAAGATGTTATCGGTGCTTTTTTAGCCCTCTATAGTACACACTGCACCCTAAGACCCAACTTCCGGGACCTTCAATTGGAGCTTGCTTCGTGTTAGAATCATGGGCTTCCTGTACAATGGATCCTAACCACTACGAGCGGTACAACCAACAAAGGGAAGTACAATCGAGAAGGTTTATTTGGGAGTTTCCGAATATAGGGGACCCTAATATAGTACCCTAAATAGTAGGATCCTTATTATCAGGACCCCTAAAATAAGGTACCCAGAATTTTCGGAAACTCCCATTTAGGGGCCCAAGCTTTTGGCCGCTAATGGGGCTCAATGGGCCGGGCCACTGTGCCGCGAGGCTTCGGGCACAGCGAGTGCTTGGGGAAGCGATGCCGAATCCGAATGGGCTGGGCCCATTATCTGGTGCGAGGGCCTTGGCGACAAGCCGGTTACACGGAGCAGCATCACAGGCGGTGCCCTGCAGTGGCACTCCTTGCTGCACGACGATGGCCTGATGCATCACCTCCATGACGAGACTGAGCATCTCGGAGGCTCTCGCTTGCTCTCGGGGGCGGAGCAGAAAGCACACGTCCATGCAGTATATGTTTGTGTCGCACTGTGCAGCTAGCTTAAGGCTCCTGAAGCCGAAACCCTCCCCCAGAAAGCCCAAATGGGCTGGGCTCGATGGGCTGGGCCTACGGAACTCCCAATGATGGAAGCCCAAAGCTGAGCCCCTCATATATGTATGCATATTATATATATATATATATATATATATATATATATAAGAGCCACATTTCGTCTGCGCTGGAATTCGAGACAAAACCTCGAATCGAAGACCCGAAAGGATTTGGATGCGGAGGTTTCGCGGTTAAGGGCAGGTCTAGGTTTTGGGGTTTAGGTTCTGGTTTGAAGGAATAGGTACGGTTTTGGGGGCTTAGGGTTTAGGTATAGGGTTTAGGGGAATAGATACGTGTTTGGGGGGTTACGGTTGAGGGTTTGGGCCTAAATTCCTAAACTGCATCCTTAAACCACTTGCGGACTGCTTCCCTCACATCCGAAGGCTGCAAGCAATGAAACCCTGCTTTTGTATCTTGGGGGGCCTGACCGTGAACTCACAAGCCCTAAACTTGGTGTCCCACATTGTCGATGAAGATTGCCATGATGAGGTTGAAGATGCCGACCGTGACCTTTGGTGGTTTGGGGCTTAGGGTTTGGTCGCATCAAGAAACTCTGCGGTGGATGGAAGAAATCGTGCATTCTTCATAGTGTGGTAAGATACCATAGGTGAACATAGTCCTGGTGCCCACCGTCATGCAGGATTTGGTCAATCAGATAGCAGATTAAAACGGATGCTGCTGGACAGACTCCTGCATTATCCTTGACAAGACATACTGTCTACCCAAACTCACCGAGTCCGAGAACATAAGGTATTGCAGGATCCCGGCTATGAGCATGATCTTGAGCGGACATGCAGAACTCTCAACTACATACTGCCGGGTCGAACCTGGTCCAGTGAGATGGACCTTCATAAATCGGTTGTCCAAGCACTTCAGCTAGACCTCGAAGTGAGGGACCCCAAAATAAGGGTACCCTAATTTTCGGAAACTTCCATTTAGGCCCCTACTTTCTGGCACGATCAAGAGCCCCGTCACTCTGAGGTCTGGAAGCCCAGGGCCCCATCGAAGCCCTGAAAAAAACGCCTAAAACTGGATCTATCCGCACTCGATAGCGTCTATTAGCTAGTCCCTTCTAAAGTTAGCAGCTTTTAAGCGGGTCCCCCTTGCCCGGGCTCTTATCAACCCTCTGACCCACTTTAGTAAACAGCTACCCATGTCATGGCTTGAACAAAGCATTAAGTGGATCATAGATAGCTTGAACAAAAAGTAAGTGATGCATAGACCCTAAACTCCTAAACCCTATAATTATAAGCCCAGCCCCTAAACCCCCTAAATCCCAAAGCCGAAACCCGAAACCCTAAACCCTCAACCATAAACCCTAAACACTGAACCCTAAAACCTAAAACCTGAACCCCAAAACCTAAACCCTAAACCCTGAACCCCTTCAAGGAGCCCCTTGAAAGGACCCAGGGCCACCGGCCAGCATAAAGAAGAGGACGTAGGAAACGAAGAAGACGTTGCCGTGGATTCTATGAAGCTTCTCCTGGGTCAAGAGGGTCCCCAACGGGTCCTAGGTATCGGTATGGGATCCTGTTTAAGGTTTCTTTAAGGGATCTATAGGGGGTCCTTTTAAAAGAATCTGGGTGAACCCAATGGTCCCCTGTACCCATGTCAAAACTAGGGCCCGCTTTTGGGTAGCTTAAACATTGAGTGCCGTATTATTAAGGATCCAAAAAGGGACCATAATTTTGACAGCCACCCAATGTGGTAGGTACTTAGGCCTTAAGGGTACCCATATTAACGCCTGTAAGGCCTATGTACCTACAATATGGGCACATGGAGTCTTAGGGTGAAAAGGATCCCCACATAAAGGGTTCAGGGGTCTAGGGGTGGAGGATTTGGGGTTTGGGGGTCGGGGGGTTTAGGGTCTAGGGGTTTAGGGGTTTACGGGTTTAGGGGTTCAGGATTTGGGGTTTAAGGTCTAGGGGTTTAAGGGCTTACGGGTTTAGGGTCCTAGGTATCGCTATGGGTTCCTTCAAGGGATCTATAGGGGTCCCTCTAGCGTGGATCTATAGGGGTACTGTTTCTCGGGGTATAGCAGCTCTTCAAGCAAACATTAAAGCCCTAAACCTTAAACCATCTTAACCCCTAACAACTAAACCCCAGACCCGAAACCCCCCCTGCACCCTAAAGCTTCCTGTCAGGGTGACTTTCAGGGTTTAGGAGTTTAGGGTTTAGGGTAGGGCTTTGTTAAGGATGCCTTTCAGGCATTCCTTCAAAGCTCACCCTAAGGGTCCAAGTACCTAATAATCATATGCTCTCTCAAACGGTAGCCTTCAAAACTACCGTCGGAAACCTGAGTACCTGATTATTGTGTCCCTTGACAGTTATGGGGGATACTTCCACAAACCATATTTACTCGTAATTCCTGCTACAGAAACCCTTCAATACGACCTAAACCCTCAACCCTGAACCCTGAGTCATAAACCTTCAACCCTAAACCTTAAACCATAAACCCTGAACCCTCAACCCTTAGGGTGGTTCCGGAGGATCGGAGGTCCGTCTTTTTCTGCTTCAAGGTGCGTTTACTTGGAGGATCATGGGACTTAGTAACCAGGGTGCCTTTGAGTGATCTATAAGGTTATGAAGGGTTCTAAAACGTTGCCGGTGTACTTAGAGGACCATGTCTATACTTATAAAGACTTGTAACTCCAATTAAGGTTCTTATAATAACCTTATAGTTACTAAGTCACATGATCCTCCATGTATGGCTTAGGGCCCAATTTTGGAAGACGACACTCCGAGTTCATGGTTGATGATGGAAGGCCCACCAAACTTTGAATCCTAGACCCTATAAACTCTATACCCGAAACCCTACCGAACTTTAAAGCAAAGCTTCAAAGCCGTAAACCCGAGACCGTCTACTCTTGACACCAAATCAGCCAGCATCATCAGCATCAGGTGGACTCTGGCTTGGTCGGTGAGCCGCTTTCACCTTGTTGGGAGGCGGCGGAGGCGGCCGAGGCGGTCCCTTCGGCCTCCCTTTCCCCTTCGATGCTGCTTGATGACGCACACGGCGCAAAGCAGCAGCCCAAGGAGGATGGTTTGGCCGCCCTCCTATCGGTTTGGGTCCCATGCTTAAATAGTGGCAGGCAAGGGAGCATCATCAGCATCAGCTGGGCTGCTTCTTCCACAGGGCGTGCTGCCCGCGACATGCGTCGTATGCACCACCTTTCTTCTCTCACCAATGCCCAGCTTGTTGGCTGATGCGGAAAACCTCCACTCCCTGGACTTGTGGTACACCAGCCCATGGTGCAGGAGGTATGCCATGCCTACTCTCGAGAATTACATACCCAGTTTTAACAACGGTTTGTGCTTCGTTAAGTTCGTTTAGGGTTGCGAGAGATCGGGGCTGGAGAGAGGGTACACGGCCTTGGGCTAGGTTCGAGATTCACTAGGATTTCTGCAGGCTGCGGGGTTCAGGATTTAAGGCTATGGGCTTTGCGGTTTAATTGCGGCTTGTATGGCGATAAAGTTTCGGATCTTCAAGTAGGGATTGTACTGGCGATAGGGTCTCGTTCGCACTGGGCCATGGGGTGGCTCTGCTGTGGGGCTTGTCTAGGCTCTGTCAGGGTCAGGGCTCAGGGTTTAGGAATTAGTGTTTCATCCTGGTAGCCCTGCATCCCAAAAACCGTGAAACGGCTTCCCTTCCTCTCTGCCCCCCTCCTGTAGAGGGCGCCCATCGTAGGCGACGCAACCATCGGTGAAACACCTCTTGATTGACCCTAAACCCTAAACCGGGCTGTTATCGGGTTACGGGTGTAGGAACCATACGATGCTTGTCAACAAATCAGTTTTTTTACCTAACCCTGAACCCCAAATCCACGCGATGTTTGGGCTTCATGCCAACCCATAAGAAAGATAACTTGAACTTGGAACAAGCATCGTAGATGGGACAAGCGTTTTAGCGATGAGGCTATGGTTTAAGGATTAGGGTTTACAGCTGGGTTCGGGGTTTAGGGTTCGAGGAAATCGGTACTGAACTTGGAATCCTTGCAATTTATTGTTTTTGCTGCTGCTTAGGGCTTGCTGATAATATTCAATGATTGAAAACTGCTTCCAGTCCAAATACCCCTAGGATGGTAACCCGGGCAATTGGTCTACCTAGAGCCCCAAAAAACCACATAAGCCCAAATTAGGATAGGGATATCCCATATAAACCCCCTTAAAAGGAAGCCCAATAAGGTCGGGATATCCGGGTAAAATGCTAATGCCTATGTGCTTTTGGGGTCCCTGACTACCTGCTCTTCGGGGTCCAGCAAGGGTCCACGCTTGGGTTTAAGATTTTGAACGATTTTGGGCAGTTCTCTAAAGTAGTGTCCCTTTTGGGATCCTGTCTCTAGAAGTGCCATATTCCCTAAGGGTCCATGTGCCCAAACAAGGTTCCTTTAAGGGCTCCTTTAAGGGTTCTATAAGGGTATCATAAGGGTTTGGGGTATAAGGGTCCATGTACCCAAATAGTATAACTTGTACTTACGTAGGGAATACTTTTCGGCTGAAGTATATACTACTTGGGTACATGGACACTTTGGGATTGTGTAGGCCTAAACCCTAACCCAGACCCCCGGGAGGATCCAGAAAGTAGATCCCCTAATTTGGGCCTTATACCACAAAGGATACTTTATAGGAGCCCCATTAAGGGATCTATTTTTTGGATCCTCCCGGCGGTCCGGGAAACTGGGGCGCTTCTTTTGAGTTTAGGAGTTAGCGTCTCTGGCCCTGGAGGTTGAAGGCGTGAGAGATTCCAAAACGTCTTGGGTTTAGGGCTTATATGGGATAGATGGGGTTATAGGGTTTACAGGGGTCATAGGCTTTATAGGGGTTATAGGGCTTGCGGGGATAGGGTTGTAGGGTTTATAGTGTTCAAGGTTTCGGGTTTGCGGCCAAGTATACACGTGGATAAAGATGGACGCATTGGGGGAGGCTTTTTCTATTGGGGTTGTTTGGGGCCACAAGGATATCTTCTACGTGCAGGGCTCAGGGCTTCGGGTTTGAGGTTCAGGCTTCCAGTCACATTAAAGGATTGCCTCGTGTCTTTCGTGTCTTTTGGATCACTGCAGTATTAGGCATTACACTTCCTGCCAGTGGTGGCTAAGGCTTGAAGGCTTGGGAGGCACGGCTTTGGGTGGGACTTTATACGAAGTGACTTTTATGTACGTTCTATGGAATCTCCGCCACGGCAACATCCTGATAGCCGTAACTCTACAGGCCCTACAGAACCCTCATGAAACCCCTATAAACGTTGGGGCGTTAGCTTGGGCAGACGGGGTAGAAGGTGAGTTGAAGAGCCCTCGCGTTGGGTTTAGCGTGGGTAAACTCTGAACTAAAATCCGCAGCATTGTGACTATCAACCATGCCATAATCCTGCTCCTCCCCCACCTGAACCCGGAATCCAAAATCCCTGAATCACCAGAGTCTCACCAGAGCCCTAAGTTCCTAAAACTCATGACATTCCCAGTCTCCAGATGCTTGCTGGCAAGGAATACCACAGTCCGAGCCTGACTTCCGAAGCCATGTAGGGACGGGTTCCTTCCACAGCCATTGCACACACCCTAAGACTCCATGTACCCATGTAGTAGGTACTTAGGCCTTAAAGGGGTCCCTATATGGGTACTTTAATTAAGGCCTAAGTACCTCCTATATGGGTACATGGAGCCTTTAAAACCGGGTTGTCTTGGCAGGCCCGCCGTCGGGGCCGAAAGCGAGAGCAGCCTCTTCCAAGAACTCAGAGACAGCAGAGACTCCGCAAAACCCAGAGACAGCAGAGAATCCAGTCTCTCCCAGCCGTCAGAGCCTTGGGCGTTTTCAGAGCAAGTTCTCCTTCGGTCTAGTGAAGAACACACAATGGGTTTGGGGTTTAGGGTATTCCTGTGCTGGTCCTCCAAGTGACTTGTAGAGCCACAGATAGAGCCACCATCACGCACCGAGCCGCCATCCTCCAAAACCCAAGCTGGGCAAAGTCCAAAGGGTGAAATAATGATGTCCCAGTAGCTGACACTTCTTGTGGAGGGAAGCGCTTTTTCCCACATCCCGACATGACTTGCGGGACGGGATCCAGGGCTTTACCCTAAACCCTGAGCCCTAACATCCCTAAACCCTAAAACCTAATATCCCGAAACTCTAAACTCAAAACACCCTAAACCCTCAACTCAAAACCCTACGCCCTAACATACCTAAACCCTAAACTCAAAACCCTGCACCCTAAAATCCCTAAGCCCTAACATCCCAACTGTAAAATCCCGAAGCCCTAAACCCTAAAATCCCCCTAGACCCTAAAATCCCGAAACCCTAAACTCCCGGGTCCCCCACCGGAAGAGGGTGAACATCGACTCCTCAAGGGTGTCGAACTCCTCCGCGCGACACGTCGCAATTGGGTTCAGATGTCCTTCGAGGCGACCTCCTTTAAGGGCTCCTTTACTAGACCCAAGAGTATCCTAGGAATAAAAAGGGGGTTTAGGGGTTTAGGGTTTAGGGGCTTAGGGAGCCAAGAGTCGCCTCGGAAATAAGACGGTGCCTTTTTTGGTTGTAAAGGGGCTTGCAAGGGAACCTCAACCCCAAACACGAATAAGGGTCTACTCTAGGTCCTAGAAAGGGTTCCTTTAAAGGGATCATGACGGGTACCCTGAAGGAGTACCCTTGAAGGAGTCCTTAAACGAACACTTTCAGGAACCTTTTAAGTTCGTTCTACAAGGTTTTCTTCTAAGCATTGCTCTAAGGGGCTAGGGCTAAGCATAATATAGGGGCCTTAACAATTATTATTTCTAGTTCTGTGGTCTGGGCTCCTTGAAAACGGTTCTATAAGGGCTACTCTAAGGGATACAATAAGGGTACTATGATATAGGGGCCGTAATGATTAGAGTAAGGCTTTGGGGCATCATATATATATATATATATATGTATATATGTATATATATATATATATATATATAGTTAATAGTCACTACAGGGAACTCCCAAAATAGTATAGGTAAGTTTGAATAAGGCCCCTGCGTTACAGCATACTTAGAGGAGCAGGGGGACCAGCAAGTAGGTTGAAAGCTGGTTTAACAATCCCGTAACTGGGTTGTTGTATTTACAGCCCTTGACACGTAATCTACTTCGTCTTGTGGGCCGTAAACCACCATAAAAAAAAAAAAAAAAAAAAAAAAAAAAACTGCGATGCGATGCAACACTGCAGCAAACCTACTTACCTAGTCGCCTGATCCTCTTTCGTTCAACTCTGCATGTACAACTCGGCAGCACCTGATAAAACCCTCATAAAGAACTGGCGCTGCTTGCACCCCTAGCTAAAAACAAGCAAGATATGACCCCTTTATCCAGCTGTAAGACCTTGAAGCATACCCAGACCGCTCAAAGCACCAAAAACCACATATAGCCACTGCGAAACCCTTGTGAAAACCGTACCAACTCCCAAAACCCTAAACCCGAAACACCTAAGATCTAAACACCCAAAAACCTGAACCCTAAACACCCAAAGCCCTAAATTCTCGTCGCTCCGGCAGCCGGTCGTCATCTCCCCAGAGTCTGTGCAACGCCTTGGTTCTTTCAGATGAGAGGCGGCAGGTCTGGGGTTTAGATTTGGGGTTATCAGCGCTCAGGGTTTAATTGCCCATGAGATGGCACCGTTTCTTTTGAAGGTCTGTCTTAAATTACCAGTGCTATGCTGACTCTATTGCTAAAGCGGGCAATTAGAGTGGGGCTAGGATTGTTGAGTTGCAGGGCTAGGTGCTGCTTTTGATGGGGTCTCATAGCGCGGCTGCTTGCGTTTGTCGGATCAAAACCTGAGATCTTTCATTATGGCCAAGTCTTATATGGACTGCTGTAAACAAGATTTCATAGAACGAACAAGGAGCGATATGAACGAAGAAAGCAAGAGTGCATTGGTATTTATGTTTGTTTGACCGCATTATGAGGGTTGGTGTTCTTGTACTACTGCTTTCGGGAAATGGTTGGGAGGGTTGCAAGGGGTGCAAGCACCATATTCCAAACCCAAATCCACAATCTCCAAACACATCTAACTCAAATGGCGGTTCCGAAACAGGGGACCCTAATAATATAGTACCCTAAGTAGTAGGATCCCATTTACATGGACCCCAACATAAGGTACCCCTATTTTCGGAAACTCCCAAGCCATCGGAAACCTCAAGTCTTGAGCCAAAGCCTAGCACCCCAAATAGCCCAAGTAGGGTTTAGGGTTTAGGGTTTAGGGTTTAAGGTTTAGGGTTTAGGGTTTAGGGTTTAGGGTTTAGGGTTTAGGGTTTAGGGTTTCATTTCGATACTGGGAGTCTTAAGGAAACTTTCTAACCATTGGACCCTAAAACAAACTGAGGGAGTCTAGCCCTAAACCCCGACTTAAACCCTAAATCCTAAACCCTAAACCGTCTAGCATTACTTAAACGCTGACTCAAACCCTAAATCCTAACCCGTCTATCTTAGCTCTTAGAGCCTTCCCTTGGTACCCTAAACCCTGACTTAAACTCTGAATCCCTAATCCCTAAACCATCTTGCATTAGCTCTTAGCGCCTTCCCTTGGTCGGTACCCTAAACCCTAACTTAAACCCTAAATCCCTAAAACCTAAATCGTCTCCCTAAACCCTAACCTAAACCCTAAAACTTACAGAATAGTACGCCCTAAACCCTAAACCGTCTAGCATTGGCTCTTAGAGCCGTCCCTTGCCGTCCTCATGAGCCGTCCTGCGAGGATCCATGTACCCACAGAGCAATGTAGGAACCTGATTAAGAAACTCTGCTCCTATAACCCCCAAAATAGCAGGGTCCATATATAGAACCCTAACATGAACACCCGAGGTTCCTTAATCAGGTTCCTTTAGGTCTTAAAATGGTTCCTATCCGGGTACTAAAGGCCTAACGATATACCATATGGGTACTTGGAGCCGAAGGGAGCCATCCTACCGGGATATCTGGCCCGAACTATGCCTTAGCAGACATGACAGGCTACCCTATTTCGGTGCGAAATCCTCTTAGCACTTTTAGAAAGCCCATCACAAACCCGACCCAAGCATCCAGATGTACGACCAGCATGGAACTACCTATATTCTCCATTCTAGTTGCGTTGTTTTTTTGCGTGGCCTGTTGTATATCGTAGGATCCTGACCGTAAAACTCGGTTAGCCAGAAAAAGCACTGCAATGGAGACTGTAGGTAGGCCCCGAAAGACCATCCGTACTAGTTCCATGCTAGTACTTCAGTTGGACCCTTTGGTTATAACACTGATACCCTTAACCGTATGCAGCCCCAAATGGTGAATCCCATATGCCACATGCACCACCGGGGAACAGCGAGATAATCATAAACACCCGTAAATCCTAGACAACCCTAAACCCTACACCCAGCCACACCCTCTTCCTGAGCACGGGGCGACCCCCGCCACGTAAATGGTGAAGAAGAGAAGTATAATCGCCTTGGTGCTAGGTCTTTGGGGTTTCCTGAACCCCCACAGGATGTAGAACGCTGGCCTTTGATAGGTCTTATTTTTACGTGTTTTGGCGTCTTTGTCTGCCCTCCAGTCGGCACACAACAAAATACAAATTCTCTCTGACCATAGTGGCTTGGAGTTTCGGGTTTGGGGCTTGATGCGTTGGCCTTAAGGTCGTCCCTATATGAACACTTTGGCCAAAGCATGTACTATTTGGGTACATGGACCCTTATGCCCTAAACCCTAAGCCCTTATGATACCCTAATAGAACCCTTAAAGGAACCTTTATTGGACCCTTATACCCTAAACCCTAAGCCCTTATGATACCCTATTAGAACCCTTAAAGGGAACCCTTAAAGGAACCTTGTGTGAGCACATGGACCCTCAGGGTAAACCCTGAAGCGACTCGACTGAAGAGCATTGGATCCTGAATCCCCCGAGACGGTTGGGTTTTCGTACCCTAAGGGTTTAGGGTTTAGGGTTTAGGGCTCTGAGGCCTCATATTTTAAGGCTTTTGGGCCTAAAGGCCCTATTTTATAAGGCTTTTGTGCTGCCATTTTGAGCCTTAGGGTAAGGGTCCAGGTATCTCCTTGGGAGGGTCCAGGATGTCGTAGGGAGAGGTCCTTGGGTCTCTTTGGGGTCTCAGAAACCCGCAATTTTGAGGTTCCCCAATTTGTTAGGACCCTTAGGGTACGCACAATTGTGTTGAACAAAGCACACCTCAATGTACTTTCTTTCCACGTGCCTTTCCCCAAGGGTCCAAGTACACAATAATCATATACTCTTCAAAATCCTAACCTACATAACTACTATCCTAAGCCCAGGTACCTCATTGTTGAGTCCTTTGGACCCTTGGGGTTTTGTTTGTCAGTGACGTCTTTTGGTGGAACATCATCCGAAGCAGTATTGAATTCGTGCAGTCTCCGGAGACTAGCAGCTAGCAAGCCTTGCAGGCCAGAGCTGATGTGTGAATGGCGTCTTGTCCCCGTTCCCGAGTGTTGAGACGTGTTTCGGCCACACTCTGCACCTGGCCCTTGCAACGCGATGCCTAAACCCCCAGCCCTAAGCCGAATCGGTGAAAAAGCGCACTGACGCCTGAATCTTCTGCCCTAGAACTCTAAACCGAATCCCATGACCCCAAGGGTCCAAGTACCCAATAATCATATGTATACTCTCCTAAAATCCTAACCTACATAACTATTATCCTAAAACCGAGTACCTAATTATTGGGTCATTTTGACCCTTGGGGTAAGCTCGAACCCCAAACACGCTTATACACGGGCCTGAGCACTTGGAGCTCTTATAAGTAACTTACCCGACTTACCCCCATGTATGAAGCTACCCAAAGGCTCCAAAGCAGTTCCTTTTTGGGATTACCTTTTGGGATTCTAAATGTGAACCCCCAAAAGGAACTACTATGGAGCCTCTGGGTAATGCATCCGCCAGGATGCTCGGTACCTACGGTTCAGGGTTCGCAAGTTTTGACCTTGAAATCGAAACCTATCCTGCACCAACCCCCCGAAAGACGCACCAAGCATAAACCCATAATGTTGCACCCCGAGAATCCTATATACCTCGAGTGTTTCGGGTTCGGTTTCATAGTAAGTCCTTCCTTCTGACCTCCAAATGGTTTGCAAATAGTGTTGCGGCTGGGCACAATGCAGGTGCCTGGGACTTTCGCGTCTCCTAACCCTAACCCCTACACCATACAACCCTAAAGCCCTAAACCCTGAACCCTAAAACCCCAAGCCCTAAACCTTAAAACCCTAACCCCCACACCATACAACCCGTGGCCAAGGGGCCCAAATGAGTACTCGGACGCCGGAGACGACGCCCATGACCATCATGTTCAACTCTCCTTCAAAGGGTGAAAGGAGGGACCCTTAATGGGGACCCCTACCCTATCATGGGCTATATAATGGGTATATAATAGCTATATTAAGGGTATATACCTAGGGGTCCTTATTAAGGGTCCCTCGTTTTCCCCTTTGATCTCCTAGCAACCGCGCAGTCTAGGGTTTAGGGTTAGGGTCTACCTAGAGGCTCCATAATAGTTCCTTTTGGGGGTTCATATTTAGAATCGTATAAGGTAATCCCAAAAAGGAACTACTTTGTTGGAGCCTTTCGGCAGGGTTTTATGGTCAGAGCTTTTACCGGGCAGCTCACGCTGCGATTCAATGTAACGGCATCAAGATTTTGCTGGAATAACGAGAAGAGCTTTGAGAGCGCAAGTTGGCATAACTTGCTTCAATAGGATGCCTGAACCTCTGATTTGGCAAGAAATGCAATCTGAATCACCCTAAACCCTAAACCGCCTCTATTCAAACCAAAAATCCGATGGGATCCAGGCTGAAGCCTGTTCAAGCAGACATCAAAGGGGAAAGGAGGGACCCTGAATGGGGACCCCTACCCTATAATGGGCTATATAATGGGTATATAATGGCTATATTAAGGGTCGAAAAAAAGAGGTCCTTATTAAGGGTCCCTGGTTTTACCCTTGGAAGACAGAACCCCAGGAGCAAAATTGCCAATATGTCGCGTGTTACTGTGCCACGTGTGATGATTCTCCCAACCCCACCACCGGGCAGATCCGATCGCAAAAGGGTCCTAAGTACAGTGTACTAGATGGTAGGGTTTCTATCTCTAAGGCTTTGAAGACTCTTATTTTAAATGACTTTTGAGCCTAAAGACCATGTTATGTAAGGCTTTTTGGCCATTTCGAGCCTTTGAGGTATAGAGAGAACTATGATTATGGTTTGGGAAGGTGTTCCCCATAACATCCTCATTGATTAAGTTGCTTAACCGATTACGGGATAAGGATTACCGCACACCACCATGACCTACTTCTTTGAAGGTTCTTATCGTGAGCAATCCCGAGCATCGAACTTTGAGGGTACTATGGTAGGGTTCATGGCCTTAACCCTACCCCATTGGTCCAAGTGCCTAATAATTAATCATATACTCTCCAATATCCTAACCTAAATGACTACTATCCTAAAACCGAGTACCTAAGTATTATTGGGTCCTTTGGACCCCAAAGGCTAAACCCTAAAATGTCGCTTTGCTCGGAGGTCTCAAAAGGCGGGATGAAGGTGGGTAGGATCAAGGATCCCTTATGTAAGGACGCTCATTTGGGAATATCTTAGAAGGGGCCCCCACCCTGCAATAGTGGTACAATAGGAATATAATAAGGCCCTAATATATAATCCTTATAGTCACTTTTACAGGGTGGGGGCAGCTTCTTAGGAATATCCCACCTACCTTCATCCCACCTTTTGAGGCCTCCGATCTGCTTGCTCCGAGTCTCGGAAGATCGGATACCGCAGTGCGCGGATGAGACGGGCCAGCCGCGCGAGACGTAGCCTGGGAGGGCTCTTGAAGAGAGGGCCCTTTAAAGGGCTCAAAAATGGGGGCCTTAATTTTTAGAGCAGGGTTTTGGGGCCCATCATACGATAAATAATAATAACAAGGAACCCTCAAAAACATAAAAGGTCTTTGAAGGGCTCCATGGTGTTCCATAAGGCTTAGGGAAGAGGGCCTCAGGAAGGTTCTATAACGGTCCTACGAGGGCCTGCAATCGCTCTTTTGTTTTGCTTCTTTGTTCGAGGGGTGGCGGGAGAGTGCGGGTGTTTACCTAGAGGCTCCATAGTCAAGAGTAGTTCCTTTTTGGGGTTCATATTTAGAATCCTATAGTTTATAGGATTCTAAATATTAAAGTAATCCCAAAAAGAAACTACTCTGGAGCCTTTGGACTATGGTTCAGTCTTCTTGTCTGACTGGGTGGGGAGACTGACGTAACTGTATATAAACGGATAAGGCTGCCAATTGTTCCGACATCATACCACTTTGAAAGTCAGATGGCCGCCTCACGCAAACGGCTTGGAAGCCCAAAGCCATAGAAGCATTGAGGATTCAAGCCCCTAAACCCTAAACCTTACTCTAAACCCCTAAACCCTAAACCCCAAACCCTTAACCCTAAACCCTAAACCCCTTAGATGCCTCAAAACAGGGAACCACAGACTCGGAACTGACTCCAAAAGCCTCTTCCAAATCCAACCAAGTTCTGCAAACGAAGATTGAGGAGCTTCCGAAAATTAGGGGTACCATATTTGGGGTCCTTGTAATAACCCCAAGGGTCCAAAGGACCAAATCTTTAGGTACTCGGTTTTTGGATAGGAGTTATGTAGGTTACTATTTTGGAGAGCGTACGATAATTAGGTACTTGGACCCTTAAGGTAATAATAAGGATCCTACTATCCAGACGACTATCTTAGGGTCCCCTATTTTCGGAAACTCCCAAATCAGCTAGGGTGCATCTTGATCATCATCAGCAAGCTCAAGTTCGGCGCAGAGCCTTGGCTGTGCTGCTTAGGCTTGGGGCTTAGGGGCATTGGCCGTTTCTGGACTGAGCTTCCGAAAACGAATGGATGAAGGCCCTACCCACCCACGACCCTTCGAGTCAGCCCACCCTAAACCCCAAAACTCTAAACCCTAAACCCCTAAACCCGAAACCCAAAACCCGAAACCCTGGACCTGCTATGGAGGATCTGGGTTCCGAACAGGCCAGGGTCGACCCTGCTTGGAGGATCAGGGAAGTTTATTACAAGTAAGGTTATAACCCTAGGGATCTAAGAACTCATATACTGAGGCTTTTGGGCCCAAAGACCACACTGTATAAGGCTTCTGGGGTATTTTGATGCCCAGGGCAATTACTTACAAGTATAGTTACCTGGCTTTTTTGACCTCAGCTACTAAGTCCCCTGATCCTCCAAGCAGATCCTAAGCCATGTCTTCGGGCTTTTGAGGCTGCCAGGTCTCGTATAGGGTGTCGATCTTCGCAGGGAGCCGGAGTTTCGGCGTTTGGCATAAAATTTAGGGTTTAGGGATTAAGGTTTAGGGGTTTCGGGTTTGGGATAGAAGAGGATCTAGGGTTTCGGGTGCCTCTACTATGTCAGAGAAGCTGAAGGAGAGACCTTACTCGACCTCCCTCGATTGGAAAGGCGTAGAGAGCCATGTTGAAGGTTTCGATGGTACCCAAAGTGCAAAAGCCTCATGATTCAGGTGAGTCATAAAGCCTTTGGGTTAAGAGGTTCGGAAATTTCTGGGTTCATGCCTGTCATCGCTTAGCGCCCGTCTTGGGGGGAGCGGGTGGCTTGGACGATGTAACACCCGCCTTGGGGGAGTGGGGACAAAATTAGCCCAGTTCTTACCTTTGGTTAGTAGGGAAGGGAATGGAGGAATTGGGTACAATTATAACTACCATTACTTCCATTCTTCCATTCCCTACTCACCAAAGGCAAGAGTTGCCTTACCGGTCTTCGCAACAGGGGGAGCTGACGAAGTGGTCTTCATCTTTTCATCCTTCCCGCGCCGCGTAGGTCACCACACTCTCGCTGTCGCTGTCGGACGGCGGAACCAGTGGCGACCCGGACGAGAGGGATGAGGAGCGCTCGTCCTTTGTTTTGTCCAGCTCTCAATCAGCATCTTCTGGAAATTCTCGTAATGGTCTCGAAGATAGCCCTTCTTCTGAAGGTACTTCGCCCTTCATTACGCGCAAACTGAAGGCGGATCGATGCGCCGGCGCCATCCTTCAATGCCCTGGGATTTGGGCTTAAGGCACCAGGCTTTAGGGCTCAACTAGGGCCCCCCAAAAGCACACTAAGATTTGGGAGTTGCCGAAAATTAGGGGTACCATATTTGGGGTCCTTGTCATAATAAAATAAGGATCCTACGGTTCATGGTGCAAATCCTGCATTACACTAATGACCCTAGACTATGGGAATTATACCATATTTCTTAGGTACGGCCCCCACTCAGTAATAGTTGAATAGTATTCATAATATAGAGATATTAGGACCTTAATATTAGCCCTATTATAGACTCTTACTGTAAGGGGGCCGTACCTAACCTAACATATTTCTTATCATGGGTCATGCAGGATTTCTATCATCAACCGTAGGGCCCCCCAAAAGCACATAAGCAAAAATCAGGATAGGGAGATCCCATATAACACCATTCTAATGAAGCCCAAAAAAGGTAGTGATATCCCTATAGCGTGCTTATGCTTATGTGCTTTTTGGGGTCCCTAAGGAACAAGTCTTCGTTCAGAAGTTCGACGTCAAACTCAACCTGGTTTCGCATCACTGTAGGTTCATTTTCAGGAGCTTACAATAAGCTCAAGCTACCACAGTGAAATGCATAGTACAGACAGACAGCCACATACTTGCTTATTATTGTGGAGGCTTACAGTAGTTAGGACCAGTCAGAGAGAGGCAGAAACCCAAAGACTTTCAACAACTCTTCAAGCCCTAAACCCTAGCCTTAAGACATTCAAACCTTTAACTTCTGGGATATGCTAAGAAGATAAAAAAACAACAAAACTAAGTCCAAAACAAAAAAACAAAAAGAAAGCAAACCACATAAACCAGGCCAGAAGCCAGAATAACAAAAACAAACAAACAAACAGAACACAAAAACACACAACCAGACGCCCGTCCAGGCGCCCGTTCCTGAGGCTCGTTGCTGTTTGCTTTTTGTTTGCTTTTTGCTGTTTTCCAAGGAAAAACGGAAAACAAAAAAACAAAAACAAGCGAAAAACAAAACAAAAAAAATGCAAACACAAACAAAACAAAAGCAACCACAAAAAACGAAAAAGAAAAAAACAAAAACAAGCAAACACAAACAAAACAAAAGCAACCACAAAAAAACAACAAAAACAAGCAACCACAAAAAAAATGAAACAAAAAGCAAAGCAGAAACCTCCCATGCCCACCTGTCATGTTTATTTTTTTGTGTTTCCTGTAGTTTTTGTGTGTTTTTTGTTTTGCTTTTTTTTTTAACTTTTTCTTGATTTCCAGAGGTTGCAGTGTTTTGAATGTCTTAACCCTAGCCCTCTCAATTTAGGGTTTAGGGTTTAGGGTTTACGGCTAAGCAACTACAAGATCTAAGCACCCGAAAACCCACTCTTAGCCTAGGGACTTGCGCCGATGATGTTCACCGCCTGCAGGGGCACAGAGAGGTTGCGGGGGGGAGAGGGGGCTGGGAGGGCAGGGTTAGGGGTTTAAGGTTTAGGGGTTTCGGGTTCGGTTTAGGGAGCACGTCTTGATTTGATAAGTTCCCTTGCATATAACTGATGTGGGTTGGTTCATAATCAACGTTCTATGTGGTTGTTAAGGTTAAGGGTCTGCTGCTGCTTTGTGGCAAAACATGCTTCTGGAGTTCCGGGTCTTTACGGTGGGCATCCGCTTGGTGCCACAACAATTCGAACAAGGATTTGGTGTGTAAAGCATGTATATATATATATATATATATATATATATATGTATGCTATATAGCAATAATAAGAAGCCCTGAAGTACCAGTTACTCGGAACGGCTTTCGTGCCTCTGCTGTGGCAATCTCGGCTTTCGTGTTTGGGATTTGGAGCTGGGGCTTGTACGGTTGAGGGCCCTGAGCGACAAGGATACATATACCTTAATCTCTAGGATGCCCGGGAACCTAGGAATAAAAGGGCTCCCTTTTTGGTATTGGATAACTTTATAAGGAACCTAGGACTGCAAAAAGGGAATAAGGGTACTACTGGGCATCCTAGATCTCTTGTCCATACCCTAAACCCGACAATAACCCGGTACTTCCTAGCAACCCAGGACGAACCTTTGAGCCCTACATCACTGAGCCTCCAAGTTGTCCCAAAACTGCCCTCAAGTCGGGTATTGAGGATGTATTATAAGGTTTGAGATTTGGGGATTGCGGTGTACAGGGTTGGGGGCACGAGATTTGGTGTCTAGGGTCGAAGGTATAGTGACAGTCATAGTGCTTGGGACACCAACTCCACCCCCCCCGCCCCCGAGAGCCTCCAAAACCCCGTAATTAAGGAATATACATTAAATCATAGTCGGATCCCTAATATAGTGTAGGGTCTATTCCTTGATTAAGGGGTTTTGGGGGCTCTCGGCCCCACCCTTCCCCCCGGCTCTCCTGGGTAATGCCGAAGTCCACCACAGAGAAGAGCAAGCAAATGAAGTCGAAGACGTTCCAAGCCCACTCAGGGCCCATGAAGTAGCCCCGGCAGCCCATGAGGTAGAGCTTGATACTTGCCTCGGTTTCTAGACCCAAGAGTAACTTGGGAATAAAAAGGGTGCCCTTTTTGGTTTAAAGGGGTTTATAAGGGAACCTGATCCCCAAAAAAGGGAATAAGGGCTTACTCTGGGTCCTAGGTTTGCCCTAAACCCTAAACCCTACCGAAACTTCAAGGCTCCTAGCTACTTACGTAGCACAAGTAACTCCCTATAGATCCCTTTAAGGAGCCCCTATAGATCCCTTTAAGGAACCCCTACAGATCCCTTTAAGGAGCCCGAGGCTGCAGATTCCATGCTTTGTGAAGGTATCAATCATCTAGGTACTGACGCACCGGTTTAGGGTTTAGGGTTTTGGGTTTAGGGGTTTAGGGTTTAGGGTTTAGAGTTTAGGGTCCCTAAACCCTGATAATCAGTGGGTTCTTGTTCCTTGAACCCGAACACCTCAACCCCCAAAGCAGACGAAACATAATTGCCCAAACACCCATAAAAGGCTGCTGTCGCAGGGCACCGAATTAACGCGCATTTCGATTGGTAGGTTCCGGTCTAAAAACTTTTTTCGGGGCAGGGGATGTCCTTCCATTCGAGTTTCGGTGACAAGAGAAGAAGCCCCATCACCCTGTTTTTCGGCAGAATCCTGAGTGCAAGGACCCCTGCACCCCTGCAGCACGAAAATAAACCCTGAACCCTACAGTTCCAGAAGCACAACAAAACCTCAACTATCCTTAAAAACAACATTCAGCTCATGCAACACTTACATAAGAGTGGGATCCTTCATTTGTAATCACACTGGGCCCTGACCATAAGAACACCCTAAAATTGAGACCTCCTCCACCCTAAACCTAAACCCTGACTGTTAGAACTTCTCAAAATCGCTGCTGGGCATCCTCCAAGAGGTAGCAGACCATGAAAACGGTTTCCTTAACAAGGGGTGCTGATGCAGCGTGGGTTGACAGGTTGCAGACCATGAAAACGGTTTCCTTTGCAGGGGTTCTGATGCAGCGTCGGTTTGTCAAATCAGTGCTGCATGTGTTCTGCTATCTAGCAAACTAATGTGTGTATATATATATATATATATATATAAATAAATAAATATATATATATATATATATACATACATAGCTATATATATACACATACATACACACGTATCGTGGTTTAAGAACCTTGCCCAGGCGTTGTCAAGGCTTGGTACAAGCCACGGCCAATTTTTCTATATAGCGGGCTAGTGTTCTTTAAACTCTATGTAAAGCTTCTGCCACCCAGAATGCAAAGGGTCCAACCTCCTAATATACTTTTCCAAATACCAACGTAAATAACTAGATCCGAAACGCAAGTACCTAATCACTATTGGAGGGAATTTGGTCGCCCAAATGTATAAGCAGCTGAGCTCATCGCTGTTTAGAAGGTTCGTTTTGGTCAACGTGAGGGTTAGCGTTCTCGGCTTTACAATGCAAAGTTCGGGGGTCTAGAGTTTAATTATAGCGAAGAGCACTCTGGGTTCAGGGTTTGGGTTCCGGGTTCATCGTTCAGGAATGGGTTTAGAGTTCAGAATCCAAGGCATAAAACAGTTAACTCCAGACCTAAACCCAAGTTCTGCGGCATGTGGTAGATCTGAGACTGCTCTGACATATTCAAAGCTGTGAGCCAGCTTTGGGCAAGTAGGACTTTACTTTCACGTCCAGCTCTAGACGAAGCGCGAGACCAAGGAGTGCGATCATGTCGATCGAACCCGTACAGGAAGAGCAAGCCGGCAAGGTGCAAAATAAGTGCGTCAGCAACCTAACCCCAAAACCCAGAACCCCGTGTTTGTGCGTGTGTCTGCGTTTGTGTCCGCATCTATCGGCAGTTGGTACTGAAGATTTCAATATGTGACGATCTGAGGGTTAAGCTGTAGCATCTAACATAGGCTTTGACATACACATTATTCTATCGGGGTTTGTAGGTCTCGCGAGCAACAGGCAGAATGCTACTATAGACACAAAACTTCTTTGGGTCACGTTGTATCACACTATATCTAACCCCCACAGTGAATCCAAGAAAGATAGAGCTTTAGAAGGGCGCGACAGGGCGAATGAATTGCGATCGACGAGCCTGTTCCGACTTTGACGGGTTGAAACATGAGAAACCATGACTAGGGTTTAGGGTATACGGTTTAGGGGTTCCGTTAAGGGCTCCTTCAAGGGTTCCTGTAAAGGGTTGTTTGAAGGGTTCTACAAGGGTTCGACAGAGTTTAGGTCTGCGAATTGCCATTTCGCACACAGTGTGCTACACGGCATGATGGACGCCTGACAGATTCTTGACTGACTTCTGAACCCCTCCTACAAATCAACCTTTTAGCCCCCTCAATATAGTTCATATGGAAACCCAAGAAGTTAATGTCCTAAGAGCCAACCAGAAGAATGCCAAGGATTGGAACCAGGCTTTCGGGGTGTGGAAGCCCTCAGGAATTCCGCTACGGCCCGCCCCAAAGAACACAAAAACAAGACCCCGATGTTGGGGGAGCCGTAGGCCCTCAACCCAAGAGTGGCCTAAAGCCCAACAAAACAAGAAAGTGCCAAGATTGAGTTCCAGCAAAGGCGCCATGTGCTCCCAGAGTTCGTCGTTCGGAACCCACTCCTGGAAACCACAAATATCATGAGGATCCCGGAACAAAAACACAACCATGTGGGGGCCTTGACATCGAGAACAGGGTTTGAGGGCATTCTATACCGTAGCCCTGCACAGACTGGCTTGAGGTTTAGGGTTGAGTTTGATTTGGGGGGGTCGTTGGTTGGGGAAGGGTTCTGTACTGGTGTGGAGATGGCTTTCAGAAAAGGGGCTGCATGGCTTTCTCTTTGCCAGCTGCTTTTGAATACTCTTTTACATAACCAGCTTTTTGGATAGGATGCTCCGAGAAGAAGACAATGTAACCAACAAATAAATTACCTTGTGCTGCCCAGGCACACCTTGGATCTTGAACCGGGTTGTGATATCTTGTCTGTAAGGATACGATAGGGGCCTTAACAATCCTGAATAATTGGAATACTAGGATGCTCAGTAACTTAGAAATAACAAGGGCTTCCTTTCTGGTATTGGGTAGCTTTATAAGGAACCTAGGACTACAAAAAAGGAATAAGGGCACTCGTGGGCATCCTAGAATGGGGTTTTCGGTGCCATCACCAGGCAGGCAAAACAAGGGCCATGAAATCCGAATGTAAACCTAAAGCCCTATGGTAGAAGCCGGAAAGTTGGAACATTAGTATCCTCATGCCCTTACGGTAAAGGATAAGGGATCCTAGCACTAATCCTCCTAAGCCCATGTTCCACCTTTCTGGCTTCTACGGTAACCCACTGTACTGAACTTCATGGTGTAAACCCTACCTTCAACGACCATAACCTACTTGTTCGTAGCTTCTTTTTGTCATCCCCAATATAGAGCTTATAGGAACACTACAAAAAGGTAGTTTTTGATAGGTCAAGATAACACCCATAAACAATACACCCTCAAATTTTCGGGGTGCAGCCAGGGTGGGCTTAGCACCATACGGAATACTTGGAGGATCATGGGACTTGGTAAGTAAGGGTAGAAGTACCTCAACTAGGTGCTACAAGCGATTACAAGTTAATTGAAGTTACCTTATTTGCAACCTTTGTTACTAAGTCCCATGATCCTGAAAACTTCAAACCACCAGAAATCCCTCATAGAACTCTTTAAGAAAGCCTTTAGCTCACTGGCCCAAAACCCAAGGAAACAAAAGTTGAAACTTGCAGAAACGACTGCTTTACATGAACCCCAAAAGCTGAAAAGTTGAGTTTACAGCCAATTACTAAATTAGGGATCCCTTTAAGGTAATTAGCTACGCTCCTCAGTCCTAAACCCTCAGATGCTTAAGATTTGGTGCTCTCCTGGAAGGCGAAGATGGCCGAGTTTAAAACCTGAGCTGTGCCGGGCTCCGAGTTTCAGGGATTTATATAAGGGTTCCATAAAGGGTTTCCTTTAAAAGTATCCCTTAAGGGATCCTTTGAGGGATCTATATAGGGTTTAAGGTTAAGGAGTCTACTATTTGCTTAAGAAACCACCAAAAAATAAAAATAGTAATCCCTATATTACTCCCATAAGGAATATATTGTTTTTTATTTTTTGGGGGTTCTTAAGCAAGTAGTAGTATAAGGGTGGTTGTCAAAAATAGGGTCCTTTTTTGGGTACCCTAAATATTAGGTGCCGAATTATAATCAGGACCCAAAAAGGGACCCTAATCTTGACAACCACCCATAATTAAGGCTTTAGGGCTTTAGGGTATAGGGGTTCAGGGTTTAGGATTATTGTCCAATGTGTAGGCTCGAAGGGCTCAGTATACGGCTCTTTTAAGGGCTCTTTAAAGGGCGACTATCTTTGGGGCTACTTTGAGCCTTAGGATTGAGCTCAGGTGCTTAAGGTTAGCCGTTCAGGGATTCGGCATCTGATCGCTAAGAGTTTGGGGGGGTTTGGGCTGGGATGGTTGGAACCGGGTTTTTGGGTTTAGGGTCGAGGGTTTATGACTATCGTGGACGTTCAGGCACGGGGATAAAGATTGCCATCTTATTGCTGCATTGGTTCAGCTCTCTCGTGCATCAGGAAAACGCTTGACTGTATGCCGCAGACAAAAGGACCCTAACCTGGGGGAAACGTACAGAAGCCTTTCATGTAGATCCCACCCGAACTCAAAGTGCAGAGATCATGATGCGGGTGGCTGTGACGCAACCCCAACAAATATGAAGAAAGCAACTTAACGAACAATCTGAGTCATGAATGCAGAGCCCTCTGTCCTGGCACTAGGAATTCAGATATAAGGTTCAGGATTTACAGCGTAGGGTGAAGATGAAGGTTTGTGATTCAAGGTTTACCACCGTTTGGGCCTGGGCTTGAGGGCTAATGATGCAGGGACCCAGGAAACCCAAATCCCAAATCATGTGATTGTTTCCCGGGCTCCGCATTACAACCTGAAGACAACCAAACAAAAACTAAGGCGCCACAGCGTGCAAGATAGGATCTCCATACCAGGACGCGTTTTAGGGTTTAGGGTTGCTATGGTTTGCTTAACTTTCCCAATGGTGACTGTTCTTGTTGTTACCATGGTGATCAGGTGATCATTTAACCACTTCCCGCGCTTCACGGTCCGAGGGGCGATCACAATGGCTGGCACCTGGGTAAGAAGAACAGTTTCGGATTTCTGGACCAGGCGGGAATAGACTAGGGCAAGACGCCTTGCACTGTGCTGAATGCAAATGGGTGGGGCTCTTGCGTAGAAGCCTGATTGGTGAATGTGTGTGTTGGAGGGTATCCTTTGATCAAAACCGGTTTCACATGCTCTCTGGCCACTCTGGCCCTAAACCCTAAACCCAGAAAGCCCAAAAACATTAAGGAATATAGCTTAAATCATAATATGACCCCCCTCATAGTTTAAGGTATATTCCTTAATTACGGGGTATTGGGCTCTCTGGGAACCCTAGACGGCTTCCCCGAAAGGCTGAGGCGATGTGGCTATTGGGCCTGTGAAGGGTCGGCAGAACATCACGAGCGACGAGAAATCGAATGGGTTGAGGGTTTAGAGTTTAGAGGTGATGGTTCTGGGGGTGCAAACTCGGCAAAACCTGAAAATATGGTGTCAAAGTCCGAAGGCAACTGGCCCAGATGTTCTGGTAGCTGGTGCCTCAAGGCATTGCGCCTACAGGTTGACCCTACAACGCCGCAGACACAGAATAGGGATATATCCGGGATGAGTGTTTAGGGTTTGGCATCCTTGCAGAGCCTTACACAGAAGTCCCCAATTGCCAGCCACGGGAACGATCTCCAGGGCTCGAGTAACGCACGCAGGCACCTGATGAACGTAAGGTGGCGAAACCCAAAGGGTGCAAAGTGCCCATACAGTAGAAGAGTAATTACTAGTACGGTTTGGGGAAGTATCCCCATGAAAGTGTCTAGGACCCTTTGGGAAAGGCTCCTGATATCTCAGCTTCGAGTGGAGACCCTAAACTCGACATGTTTTCAGAGTTTGGGCTTCAGGTTCAGTGGCGTCGTGGGGCTTCGCGGGGATGTGGAATTTGGGGGTTGTCCCAGCATGTTGCGGGCTGAAGGCTACTTAAAGGATCATGCGACTTAGTAACTTGGGTTATAAGTAAGGCAACTATACTTATAACCCCAAGTAAGGTACTCATAACCTTACTGCAGAGGCTTTGGTTTATAGGTGCCTGCGTGGCAGACTCGGTTTAGGTTGTGTCAGTGGGCGGCCGAGCTGGGCTTAAGGTTTGCGCATTTATCCTCCGACGAGGTGCTATAGTTCCTGATTCCTAAATGCGAAGAACTGTATCCCATATCTCTTATCTTCCAAATAGATATTTATAGATTCCTTCGGAGTCATAGAGGGTTGCGGGCTCTGGCCCTAATTACAAAAGTTGTTTGATACACATAAGCTGCTTATCGTTTGAAGGATCTCCGGCTTGCAGTAAGGGATGCCATAGTTCGGGGGCTGAAAGGTCTACAGCTTGGGTATTCCAGGGGCCTTTTGCTTGAGGCTTTGGGGTGGAAAGGATGGGAACCCCCTGATGGAGGAATCTCCCGGCCCTAAATCCTAAACCCTAAACCCTAAATCCTAAACCCCTAAGCCCTAAACCCCTTGGCCCGAAACCCTAAACCCCTGAACCCTAAACCCCTAAAACCCTAAGCTGCTTGGGGTCTTGCATTGAGGGTGTCGAGGGGAGGGCCTATGGTTTCGGGTTGAAGGTCTTAATATAGGGGCCTAAATATAATTAGCATAGGGTTTTGGGGGGCCATTATCCTATAAGTATGTCTTATGAGGAAACCCCCCCAAAATAGCGTTGGTAATTATTTAAACCCCGATATTATAGGACCCTACAATGGAACCTTATAGGACCCTTTTGTGACCATTTAAGCCCCTATGTTAATTCGAAGGGTCTTGGTTTCACAGTGTGTGGGGTTGAGTGTTTGGGCCTGAGCCTTCGCTGGAAGTTCGAAACTCTCTCCTGTATGGACTCCATGGAATGCATGGTTGAAGCTGTAGCAGCAGAGAAGGACTAGGAGTAGGAGCGGGAGTAGGAACAGGAATCGGAGGAGTTGTAATCGTACCAGTAGCAGAAAGCAGCAGGTTGAGCCGAAGGAGGAGGAGGAGGAGGAGGAGGAGGAGGAGGCGGAGGAGGAGGAGGATTTAGGATTTAGGGTTTAGGGCTTAGGGTTTAGGGTTTAGGGCTTAGAGGGCTTAGAGTTTAGGGATTAGGGCTTAGGGCTCAGGGTTTAGGGCAGCAGTGGGAGCAGCAGCAGCACTAAGTGGGAGTAGTCCGCAGTCGACGGCGACGTCCTGAACCCTGGCATCCTATAGGGAACTCCAGAAAGTTGGAATATGGTTTCAGGCAAGGATACCCTATAATTTACTTTAAAGGGGTTAGGATAATGATATTCCAACTTTCTGGCTTCTACTGTATAGGGGCTGCTGTATAGGGGCTGAGTACACCAGCCCCCCAAATAACAGAAAAAATGCTGACCTATTCAATTAGGGTAGGATTACATAAACCCCAAAAGGCCCAAAAGGTTAAGAGTTACCTACTCAGCTACTCAGAAACTTTCCCTACGGCTCTGAGGCCTCATAGTTTAAGGCTTTTGGGCCTAAAGACCCTATTTTATAAGGCTTTTGTGCCATTTTGAGCCTTAGGGTTTGCGTAAAACCGATACCCTGACTTTTTCCGGCGGAGCCGCTCCATTGCTGTAGCCCTCGTTCTCCTCTTGGAGAGGCGCTTCCTCGCCGAAGAGAACCTGCAGCCTGGGATAATCGTGGGTTCAGGCTTTGGGGTTCACGGTTTAGGGTTCAGGGGTTCAGAGTTTAAGGGTTCAGGGTTTAGGGGTTCAGGGTTATTATATCGGATCCAGCCACGAAGATCATTAACACACTTTCACCTCGTAACTCTGTGCGAAACCCAGAAACGCTAAGACATGTCATGAAAGCCCAAGGAGTCTAGGGTCATGAAGGTATTGCAGGATTCATATCATCAACCGTAGGAGAAGTTCGAGCAGGCCTTCTACCGTGTTCAGCAGAAGAACGACGAGACGTCTCTCTAAGTGAACCGCCTTTCCGTGGCATTCTGAGATGGGTGAGACACTCACCATTCAAGAGGCCAAGGCGTTCATCGTCTTGAGACAAAGTGCTCTCACTTCGGAGGACAAGCGGAAGGTGGTCACACGGTTGATGATATGAATCCTGCATTACCGATAATAAGGAATAAACCAAAATTCCCATAGTTTAGGGTCCTTAAGGTAGTGCAGGGTTTATATCATCAACCGCATTGACAGGCAGCGCTCTCGAAGCTTCCCCGCAGGCAATGTGGACATTATCTAATACAGGGGCTTAAATACTTACCTATACTATTTGGGGGTTCCTTAGTCTAATTATAGTATCATGGGCCCCACAACCCTATTCTAATTGTCAATTGAGCTGAAGGTTTAGGGGTTCCGGAACTCGGTTGTGGGGAGCAGGTTGAGGGGTTTATGGGAATTATGGTATGTTCCTTACTATGAGCAATGCTAGATTTATATCCCATCAACCGTATCTCTGAAGCTCCGCCACGGCCTGAAGGGTAACTTTGACACTATTCTCCGGGTTTAGGGTCTAGGGTTTAGGGTAGGGTTTAGGTTTTAGGGTAGGGTTTAGGGTAGGGTTTAAGGTTCAGGGTTTAGGGTTTAGGGTAGGGTTTTTGTTTTAGGGTTTAGGGTTTCCGCATCAAAAGCCTTGACTTGCGCCCCTGCCGTTCGAACTTCTTAACGTTCTATAGGAGGCTCCAGGGATTTCCAAGGGCTTCGTTAGGGGCTTCTGGGGTTTAGGGACCAGAAGCAATTAGGGTCTTCCCAAAAACACAGCAAGCTACATGTTGAGGCATCCTTACTACGGCTCCCGTTTTCCTACGTGCTGAAAAGGTATGTAATCTTTCCCTAAGGCTCCAAGTATACAAATAGTACCCACTTTGGGGTCTAAAGTCTATAAATACGGTTGATGATATAAATCCTGCATGACCCATAATAAGGAATATACCATAATTCCCATAGTTTGGGGTCATTAAGGTAATGCAGGATTTCTATCATCAACCGTACTACCTACTTTGGGCTAGTTGGAGTCTTCGGGTTTTTCGGTAGGGGGGGGGGGGGAAGTTAACCCAGCAGCCCAGGAACCCCTAGACTGGCTCGAGACCCTGTGCCCGAAACCCGAAAACAGCTCAAACCTCAAAACCTTTAGGGTTTAGGGTTTAGGGTTTAGAAACGGCAGAGCCCTAAATAAAGAAAAGAGCCATTCGATCTCAAAGCAAGGGCAAGAACCCACGTCTTTTATGCAAGAACACGAACGCTCAAACAAACAAACAAACAAACAACATAAGCACATTGAAGACGACATAGGGGTGTACCCAATAAATAGTAACATCACGCCCTTAAAAACACTTCACCATCAAACCATGACATCTCCTAAAGCCCTCACAAACACCCTGAACTATAAACGATACACCATAAACCCTGGACTCGAAACCGTAATTGTGAACCCAGACCCCCGGGAGGATCGTAGATCCCTTAGGGCTTCCTTTAAAGTACTCTTAGTAGTATAGGGTCCCAAATTAGGGGATCTACTTTCTAGATCCTCCCGGGGGTCTGGGAAGGCGCCTATCTTAGGGCAAAGCAGCTCTTCCCCGCGGAGGGCAGATTGCAGTTTCCCGATGTCCCGCTTCCTCAGTCCGTCGCTGACAGGAGGGGCTGTGGCTCGTGGCTGCCTAGGGTCTACTTGAAGGGATGTAGTAACTAGGGTTCCTTAAAGGGATCCTTTAAGGGATCTATATATGAGTGTTGGAGGGTACATAGAGGATCATGGGACTTAGTAAGTAGGCGATAATTGGGGCTATAAGTCCCCTAAGTGGCATTATCCTGAGTAGCTCCATTATGATAAGGGTTTTTCCTACCGTTCGGTTTTCGGAACCCCAACAATAACAAAGGGCAAAAGGGTACTACGCAGGCGCCTAGGGGTTAGGGCTTACCTCCCGAATGCATATAGAAGACTCTTTTTTTGTTTGTAGGTGCTGGGCCAATATTGTAGGTAAGGATGAGGATCTCGGAGTTGCCCATAGTTGAAGCCGAGGCCCTAGACCCTGTACCCTAAACCCCAACGCCTGGCCTCTAAACATCTCTAACCCTAAACTCGACCCAGCCTGTGGAAGGCAGTTTAAGGATTAGGGTTTTGAGTTTGCGTGATAAAGGTTTTCAGATCACTCCCTAAACCAGAAGTAGGTAAAATAATAGCCGAAAACCTATATAAAAGGCAATGTTTCTACATACTCTTGGGGTTCAGGTCGAGCTTGTACGGTTGAATACTCCAAGGGTAAAAGGAGGGACCCTTCATAAGGACCCCTAGGTATATACCCTTAATATAGCTATTATATACCCATTATATAGCCCATTATAGGGTAGGGGTCCCCATTAAGGGTCCCTCCTGTTCCCCTTTGAAATACGAGGGGGTTCGGGAGGCTTGACCTGGCGGGTCCAGTCTACTCGGAGTTCAGGATTTCATGCGAAGGGCGGCCCCTTATCTTAATAATTAGAATTGGGTTCCTTCAGAAGGGGTCCTTAAAGGGCTACTACAAGGGACCTATAATAAGGTACGTACTATAATATAGGGGCCTTAATCATCCAATAGGGTTTCGGGGCCCATTTTACCATAGTTGTAATGAGGCACCCCAGAATAGTATTGGCAATTATTGATTCCCTATATTAAGTCAGGAACTCACAACTGACAATGAAAAACTGGTCGTCAATGCAGCTCTGCTAGTGTCCTGAAGATTCGATAAACCTTCATCTATGCCCTAGGCCACCGGAAACCCCCATACCCCAATCAAACCAGAAAACACATGTTGTTTTTTGTAACAGTTGCCATTCGAACCCTGTGCGCACTTACCAGACCCTAGCATTCATATGCAACCCGACGTTTGAATGCGGAACCTTCGATATCGACGAGGCACACACTCGAGGATGCGCCAGAGAAAGACACCTGCTGCCTGCCCCAAGGCGAAGCGGCTCTTAGGGTTCCGTGTTGTTGTGAACAGTCGGAACATGGAACAGGGTTTCGCGTTTAGGGTTGTGGATGAACGACGGGTATTGCTGTGATTCTCATGCTTTTACACTGGGGCTAAGGGTGTGGCTTTACCGTAACGGGTTCTGGTTCGGCCTTTGCAAACACCTGGGTTCGGGGTGAGGATGAGTAGTCAGTATGAAAACTATACACCATCCTCTAACAAAGAGGATTGCTGGCCAGATGACCGAGAAACTGAATGCATTCATGAACGAATCTCACTAGTAAATAACGAAATTTTACACGGCAATAAGAGGTGTCGAATATTGTGCTTGTCGTGATTTGCCAGAACTTGGAAGGCTTGCCTGTTATCTGCATACTTGGTTACCAGAGTCATTGGCACAGTAATCTGCGCAAAACTTTGGCTGGGCTTTTCCAGCTTTCTCTGAGCCAGAAGTCAAGTTCCTCCCGTCATGTATGAAACTTACTAGAGGCTTAGGGTTTAGGGGTTCAGGCAGTTTGGGGGCATACATCCCTAACCTCATCCGAACCCAAAGTGCAAAAAACATGCAAAAAAAAACAATCCTGAGCCCCGAGTCCAAGAACCACAACCCCAAACCCATCGCCGAACAGCCTAATTCCGAAGCCCTAAACCTGAACCCGCCCAAACCCTCTGAAACCCTGCGAAACCTTTAAACCCCCCCTCCATGCTTGGAACAGGGTTTCGGGGTAAAGCTCCCAGAGAGTCCAAAAACAACTCCACGATTATGGAATTAAGTCCCCAAATCCAGAATGGGAACGGGGATGGTCTTTTAGGGCCTAATTCCATAGTAGTAGTGTATATGGACCCTCTGGGTATAGAATATACATCTGAGGCCACTGGCTCGAGCTCAAGGGCTGCTGTCTCAGGAGCAGCTGTAAGAGCAGCTCCTTTAAAGGATTCTATAGGGTATGTAGGGTATGAGGGTCCTTGATGTACCCAAATGGGGATTGTCAGCCTTTCGCTTTGTGCCAATCTCCGCTGTCGACCGGTCAAGCTCAGCCTTGAAGAATTTCTTGTTCCGCTTCATACCTATAGTATCCATTGTAGTTCCTTTGTTTGGTTCACCAGTTTTATGGTTAGGACCCTATAATAGAGATTTTGGTTAACCAAAAAAAGCAACTACAATGGAGACTATAGGTATTCCTCTTCCATAGTCTCGGCCTCCAGGAAATTTCGAGTCACACGCTGGTACTACGGCTGGTGATATAAATCCTGCATTACCCAGAAAAAAGAATATACCAGTATTCCCCTAGTTTACGTAGGCTCTTAAGGTAATCCAGGATTTAAATCATCAACCGTGGTAGCAGCCCAGGATGTGATTACGCTGCTCACCCGGCGTCTTGACCTGCATATACTCCCGATTTCTCGACACAATCTGCAGGGTGCATTTGCTCCCTCCTAAGCGCCCCTTGAAGTTCCTTCTTACATTGAGCTCGACAAGTCTGACAGTGCGGACCCATCACCAGGTGGACGAAACCTCCCGCTTTAATCCCGTGCCGGCCCAGATCCTGTCCAGAACGCCGCGAATGGAGGCAACGAAACAGGTGTGGAACTCCAAAGCAAAACGAGAAGCCAAACAAAAGATCCTGCCTTTCATAAACCCCAATATCCTAAACCCTAAACTCTTATGCATGTGTGGAAGCCTAAACCCCTATATCATCCCATATCCTAAACTCCCTCAGCCCCAAACTCTCTAAATCCAAACCCTGATACCCTGTCCCCATATCTTAGAGCCCAAACCCTAAACCCCAAACCCCACAAACTCCCAAAAATCCAAGTCTCTAAACCCCCCACTCCCCAATGCATCCGGGGCCTCAGCCGCACGAAGGACTCGAAGTCTAAGCCCTTGTGGAACCCTAAACTCCCTAAAACCCTAAATCCCACACTCCCTAAACTCCCTATATCATCCCATGCCCTAAACTCCCTAAATCATCCCAGATCCTAAACCCCCTAAATCATCCACAGATCCTAAACCCCCTTAATCATCCCATATCCTAAATCCTCTAAACCCTAAACCCTCAACCCCTAAATCATCCCAGATCCTAAATCCTCCGAACTCGGGCCTCAGGCGCACGAAGGACTTAAACCCTATACCCTAAAACCCTAAACCCTAAACCCTATACCCTAAAATCCTAAACCCTAAATCTTAAATCCTAAACCCCTAAAATCCTAAAATCCTAAACCCTAAATCTTAAATCCTAAACCCTAAACCCCTAAAATCCTAAAACCCTAAACCCTAAATCTTAAATCCTAAACCCTAAACCCCTAAAATCCTAAAACCCTAAACCCTAAATCTTAAATCCTAAACCCTAAACCCCTAAAATCCTATAACCCTAGGGCCTCAGGCGTACGAAGGACTCGAAGTCTAAGCCTTCCGAGAGCTCCGTGGACTTCTGTCGGATCCCCAAGCCGCCTCTCGGGTCTTCCTTTAAGGGGTCCTTTAAGGGGCCCTATGAAGGGAGGGCCTAAAAACACATCCCAGAGCCTGCAAAATCCCTTAATTAAGGAATATACCTTAATTTATAGTAGGATCCCTAATATGATTTAAGGAATATTCCTTAATTAAGGGATATTGAAGTCTCTGGGTTTCCGGGGCCCTTTGCAGGGAGGGTTTAGGGTTTAGGGTGTAGATTTAGGGTTTTAGGGTTTAGATTTTTGGGGTTTAGGGTTTAAGGGTTTAGGGCTTAGAGGGGCTCCTTTAAACCGTAATTTAGAGGTTCTTTAAGGGCTCTACAGGTTTTGGTGTTTAGTTTAGGGCCGAGGCCGGGTCTTCTTTTTGTTCTTTCAAGGGAGGGTTTAGGGTTTAGGGGCCTTACAGGAGCTCTTAAAGGACTCTAAACCCCCGGCCTAAGAGTTGATCTCCAATGGACTGGTGCCCAGTCTGCTCCGTCGCTGGCGAGTCGAATTGCGGATCCGCCCTGGGCCACATCACAGGGCTTAGGGTTAAGGGTTCAGGGGTTCAGGGGTTTTGGGCTTATAGAGTAGGTTTAGAGGGTTTAGGGTTCAAGGTTTAGGGTTTACGGTGTGGGGCAAGGGCTTAAAGCTTAAGGTTCAAGGATGTCATGTGTATTCACATTGTGGGACGGTGATTTACGGCTTTCGACTTGTCCTCATCCTGCTCCTCCAGAGACGAGTGTGGTCGCTCACTCAGAGACTCCAATCTCCTTTACTTAAGGAACATTTCTTAGAAGGGGGCCCCGACCCTGTAATAGTGGTATAATAGGAATATAATAGGGCCCTAATATAATCCTTATAGCCACTATTACAGGGTGGGGGCAGCTTCTAAAATATTTCTTAAATCAATGTTAGGGATCTATAAGTGGTCTATAGGGCTTAGAGTCTAGGGAACTCCAGTATCCCGTAATTAAGGACTAATCCTTAATCATGTGCTGTTGTGTAAGGACAAGGAATATGACTATAAGATCTTTGCTGTAACTAGTTATTCCCTATGTAGGTAGTTTCGGCTTCTGAATATACCCTAAACCCTAGCTACCCACAACCCTTACACCGCCCAGACCCATTTAAGCCCCAGCACGAGTCGGTCCTGACCCGAATCGCAAACCCAAGAAGGATGTCATACAGCTGATGAGATAAAGCCTGCATTACTGTAAGGACCCTAAAGTATGGGAATTATAGTATATTCCTTACTGTGGGCTGGGAAGAGCGCCACAGGGATCTCGGAAGAGAGCCATGCCCTCAGAATCCAATGCGCCTTAGTTAAGGAATGTACCTCAAATTATAGTGGCACGCCCTACAACCCTGCTACTACATCCCATGATCCTCCAATCAGGGCCAACTGGGGAATTCCGGGTCAAAGGATCCTTTCAGCCAGGTGGCTCTTTGCCGGTGAGGAAGTGCACCATCGCCTGGCTGTGCATCGCCGTGCTGGACAAGTATGGGGTTAGGGTTTAGGGCCTTAGGGTTTGGGGCTTAGGGCTTTAGGGTTTAGCCCCGGATGGCCACTGCGGATAAGCCTGCCAAGAAGACAACCTCACCCTAAACCCCTAAACCCTAAACGTCTGAACCCCGCTGATCCTTGGAGTAGGACAGGATTCCGAAACTGCTTAAACCCTAAACCCCTACACCCCCAACCCCTGAACCCTAACCCCTAAACCCCTTAACCCTAAACCGCTGATCCTCTAAACCCTAAAACCCTAAACCCTCAACCGTAAAACCTCATCCCCTATAAACCTGATCCTTCGAGCAGGATTCAGGAGGCGTCTGCCTGGGGATCCTCGAACTCGTCGT
Source organism: Symbiodinium sp. CCMP2592 (assembly GCA_905221615.1). Taxonomy (NCBI): domain Eukaryota; class Dinophyceae; order Suessiales; family Symbiodiniaceae; genus Symbiodinium; species Symbiodinium sp. CCMP2592. The sequence goes on along the minus strand of CAJNDT010003957.1, from coordinate 37,490 downwards.
CGGCCAAAAAGAGGCGAAGGATCTTTACCAAACTCCTGGGCTTTGGCTTTGGGTTTTGTTGAGGAGCTTTTTCCAGCTCAAAAAAATCCCGAAGCCCAAGCCCAGGAGTTTGGGCTGCGGGTTTAGGTTTAGGGTACCTCTGGGTTTTAGAGTTTAGGGCTTAGGGCTTAGGGTTTAGGGTGCCTTACAATTAGGGGTTTAGGTTACCTTAGGGTTTAGGGCTAAGGTGGGTTACCAGGACCCTACCAGGGCCCAATACAGCCCTTAATCAAGGAATATACCTCAAAATATAAGGGGATTCATATTATGATTTAAGCTATATTCCTTAATTAAGGCCCTTCAATATAGCCCTTATGGCCCTGAATAGTGGGTATTTGGGGTATATTAGAGGGTAGTTGGGGCGTCTAGACCGGGCTCGGGGGCTTTGGAGCTGTAGGGTTTCTGAAAGTCTTTGTGCTTTTTCTGGCTTTAGGGCTGTTAGTCTTTTTGAATCCAGGGCTTTAAAGCTTTGGAGGTTTACATAGAATTTAAGAGTTTGTTGGGTGGTTTACGGTCCAGGCTACCGGGTTAGGGTTTTGGAGCTTTAGGGTGTCAGATTTTGCTAGGGTTTACCCTCTAATCTTTCTAGTTGAGGGCTTAAGGAGCAGTATAGCGGCCTCAACGACGTCACGGACCTATTTCCAGACGAATGCAACATGTGCATGTATATCTATATATATATATATATATATGGTGACGCTTACAAAGCCCTTTCTATTACACGCTGCCGCTACACCATACTTAGAGCTCCTTGCACCTGAAACCCTGAGGTCCGAAAATGGGAGTTTCCGAAAATAAGGGGACCCTAATATAGCACCCTAAATAGCAGGATCCTTAGTATAAGGACCTCAAAATAAGGCACCCCTTTGTTAAAGAAACTCCCAAATCAATCTACTAACCCAAAAACTCTGAAACTATTACGCAGCAGCGTCCCCATCAGACTCCCGTCTGAAAGTGTCGCAGCAAAACTGAAGGCCTAAACCCCTAATGTAGGAACCTGGTTCAGAAACCCTGGCCCTATAACCCCCAATATAAGTAGTTATAAGTATAATTACCTTACTTGTTCTAACCTATAGTTACTAAGCCCCGTGATCTTCTAAGTAGCGCCACACACCCAAGGAGGCGACGCAGATTTGATGTAGGGGTCTTAATAATGAGAATAGGGTTCTGAGGCATATCATACCATAATTATTTAGGCCCAAACCCTAAACCCTAAAACCCTAAACCCTAAAGCCCTAAACCCCAAACCCGCAAAGCCTTTAAACAAAAAACACGAGGGTGTTCACTTGCAGATTCAGTTCTGGAGATAAACCAGACCTTCCAAACTCCCTTAATGAAGGATTATACCTTGTAAAGCAGGATCCCTGATATGGTATATGGAAATTCAAGGTATGCAGTATGCCTTAAGTCAGGGCTTTGGCACCCTCCACTATTCATAGCCCCTAATTAGCCCCTACTTGGAGAGGGTCGGGGGACTTAGTAAGTGGGAGGTAAGTAGACTTATAAGTACCCTAAAAGGGGCCCTAATTGGGCTTAATAAGTCCCGAAATTAACCAGTTACTAAGTTCCCCACCCTCCTAGTATCAGAGGATCCAAACCCATGGAACTGTAAACCTAAAATTCCATTCCAGGACTGATTTGGGAGTTTCCGAAAATAGGGGACCCTAATATAATACCCTAAACAGTAGGATCTGGTACCCCTAATTTTCGGAAACTCCGATTTAGCTACAAGGAACTCTGCGGTGATGATTGTCTGGCTTGCATCTGCCCAGCGGTCGAACCTCCGTGCGCGGAAAAAGGAAGGGAAGCAGGCTTCGGGGTTTAGGGTTTAGGATTCAGGGTTTAGGGTTTTAGGGCTTAGGGTTAACCAGGAACCCCCAAGGGCCCTCTAATTGAGTCTTTATGGCCCTCACTAGTGGGTGTTTGGGGTATAGTAGACTAGGATGCCCAGTACCCTAGGAATAAACAGGGCTCCCTTTTTGGTATTGCGTAACTGTATAAGGAACCTAGGACTACAAAAAGGGAATAAGGGTACTACTGGGCATCTTAGTAGAGGGTACTTGGGGAGTCAAGAAAGGGTCGAGAGTCTGAGGCTTTAAGCTGGGGTATTTGGGAGTTAGAGTTTAGGATTTAGGGACTAGGGTGAATTGCAAGTTTCGAAGTAGGAGTCTTAAAAGTTTGAATGAGGGTTTGGGATGAACTATGGGACTGGTATAGGGGACGATATGGGAATAGAATGATATTAGTTCTGTTGACATATTATCGGAAGATTATTATGATAAGAGAAATATTAGGGTTTAGGGTTTGCATCGGGTAAGAGTGTCGGAGTTTGGGGATATGGGAGTATAGGAGATGCGACGATGTGCGTATATTCACCACCATTTATTTTGTTTTTGCATGCGCACACGATTCTGCCCAGCATATGTGACATCATACGGCCGTTCCTTCTATGCCTGCATCGAGGCGCGAGATGCCCAACAAATTCGAGGGCCGATGAGCCGTTCAAGCATACGCCACCAACAAAAGTAGGGCGCCCAGACCTTCCAAAATCCCTTAATTAAGGAATATACCTTAAATCATATTAGGGATCCTATTATAATTCAAGGTATATTCCTTAATTAAGGGATTTTGGAAGGTCTGGGCGGCTTCTCTACACGACATCGGGCTTGGGTTGCGTGTTGAGGGTGCCCTCAATATGTAACACGGCTTCTGGGTAAAATCCTGCAATGCCTTCGTGTTGTCCTTCAATAAGTATATAAAAGGAACGGATTTTCATTTAAACATCAGAGTGTCGGGCCTCAAACATTAGAGTCAATGCTGCTATATGACGACACTCGCGAAGCCTTCGGAATGCCACTGATGCTTCTTTCCTGACGCCTATTATATTAAACCTCAAACAGCAGCACCCGGAAACACCTAAACTCTTACAACCAACAACCCCCCCCCCCAAGTGCCTCTGAATAGAGCCCTTCTGGTCCTTAATAGTGGTTATTTAGGGTACAATAGAGGGTAGTCGGGGGGTCTCGAATTCCGAAGCCTAAACCCCAAAGCCCAAACGCTGGACCCTAAGGCCTAAGCCCAATAGTATGTACTATGTACCCTCAGAGGGACTGTTGAGCCAATACAAAACTAACTCCCCAAACCCTAAAACATAGACCATGTAGTGCTGATAGAGCCTTTAGAGGACCTCTTAAAGGACCCTTACCGGAAGCCTGTGTTAAAGGACCCCTTCAAGGAAGCCTTGAAGAAACCCTTAAAGAAACCTAAGCGCCCTTGGAGCCCCTATAAATCCATTATAGATCCCTTTGAGGAACCTAGGAATAAAAAGGGTGCCCTTTTTGGTTTAAAGGGGGTTATAAGGGAACCGGAACCCTTAAAAAGGGAATAAGGGCCTACTCTGGGTCCTAGCCTTTGAGGAACCTTACTTACCAATTCCCCTATGCCAATGGAGATCAGCGGCTGCAGCTTCAGCAATCGATCCTCGGCCTGACTCGCGGGCATCCGGAAGAGAAGTTGAGGATTCCTTTCAGGCTTCCTTTAAGGGGTCCTTTAAAGGTTCATCTTTGGGTTCACAGGTTTAAGGGTTTGGGGGGTTTAGAGTGTAGGGTTTAGCGGTTTTGCTTTTTTTAAGGTTTTGGATCCAGGGCTGAAGGGGTTGAGGCTCTTCCCGCACAAGCCGGCCACATCGACTGCTTATGCACCTTGAACTTTGAATGTCAACCCTCACACACAACTCCCAATTAAATGTCTTAGCCAAGTGCAGTGCTTTGGCTGTCAAGGCCCGGCTGCCATGTCTCGCCTGACGTTAGGTGCCGCCCTTTTTCGTGTTACGGCTGATGATAGAAATCCTGCATTGCCTTAATGACCCCAAACTATGGGAATTATGGTATATTCCTTATTATGGGTCATGCAGGATTTATATCATCAACTGTATCTTTCGGGGGTTCGCTCCGAAGTTGGGACCTGGATAACAGGTCATCGAAACGCTATCCCAGAGGGTCCAAGTACTCCCTATTCTAGGACTTTAGGGCCGTTTTATGCACCAAAAACCATAAATAAGGACTACTTGGACCCTCAGGGAATGCCTTCCTGGGCAGTTTATGTTGGCGCGGGGAGCTACCACAAGCCCAAGGAGGGTCGTAGACGGCTCTCTCCAGAAGCACTCCACCTCGACCACGCTCCTAGGTCGCCACAGAGACCTCGTCGACGAAAATTAAAAGCACTACGGTCGTCAGTGCGGACGATCCTGCCTCCTGCTGGCAGCCAAATACCAGCACCTGGACCATACGCAATAACCACTTTCCCCAAATCGTTTCCTATCCCTCTTTCTCTATATTGGTCCGTACCTACAACACAATGCGAAAACACACAGAACTATATACTTAGGCCTGGGCCCTTACGCAGCCTTTTTATGAGAGTGCCGGTTTGGGGGACCGACGAGGAACCCTAACTTAGGTCCCTACCCTGACCCCTAAACACCTAAAGCCCCAAACCCTCAACCCCCAAACCGGTTTAGGGTTTAGGGTTTAAGGTTAGCTACAGAACCCATACAGGGCCCCTTACATAAAGGAACCCTCCAAGGGACAATTGCAAGACCCCTACCCTGAAGCCTGATTCCAGGGTGGCTTTGGAAGACCCTCGGCTTCTTTCATAGCGTTCCGCTGTGGGTTTTCTACCTTGGCCCCAAAAATCTAAAGGATCCAATCTCAGGTATTTGGGTTTATGGTTTAGGGGATAGTAGTTACGTAGGCAAGTGTGTTCTCTACATCGCCCAAGGGTCCGAGTACCTAATAATCATATACTCTCCCAAATGGTAGCCGACATAACTAGTCTCCGAACCCGAAGGACCTAATTCTTGGGTCCTTTGGGCCCTTAGGGCACGACCTACTGCGTTGCAAGGTTTAGGGTTTCGGGGTTTAGGGGTTCAGGGTTTAGGGGTTCCGGGGTTTAGTGGTTTAGGGTTCGGGACCCTAGAAATTCGATGTTGACCCTTAGCCCTGAACCCTACAACCTATGAATACTATATTAGGGTCCCCTGTTTTCGGAAACACCCATATTGCTCTTGCGCTGAAATAGGCGCATTCTTACGACTAGTTCAGAGACTAATGTTCCTACAAGAGTAGGAGTTAGGACCCGGAGGGCCCTTGGCGCCAGGAAGTACCAGACTGCTCAAAAGGGTCCCTGTTCAGAAAGCCGGGCGTAGGCTTAAGAAGGGTCCTGGTTAAAGGGAACTCCAGAAAGTTGGAATATGGTTTCAGGGTAGGATACCTTATAATTTACCATAAAGGGTTTTGGATAATCATATTCCAACTTTCTGACTTTTACTTTAAGGGGTCTCCCCTAGTACCACCTAGGCTACAAGAGCGGCTTGCCGATGTCTCAAGCAGACTAGGGCCACTAGTGATGGACAGACAAGCCAGCCGGAACATCAGGTTTAGGGGGAATAGGGTTTAGGATCGGGTTTAGGGATTAGGGTTCAGCTGGAAGATCATGTTCAGCACAAGCCCTAGGTTCTGATGCTAAGCCCTCAACTTTAACCCGAAACAAAAAAATCATACTTAAACTCTAAACCTTCAGCTTAAACCCCCTGAAATCTAAACCCCTAAACCCCAAACCCTAAACCCCTAAACCCTTAAACTCTTAACCCTGAACCCCAAACCAGAAAACCCGAATCTTAACCCTAGCCTAACCTTGCCCAGCGCAGGAAAAGAGTTGCCCCGCTCAAAGCATGACGGCAGTGCCGTCATGGACGGATGACGCTCCTGGGCGTGAAGATCGTAATATAGAAGCCTGAATAACTATTTCCCAGACGGTCCACAAACACTGCCATTGTGGAATTAGGTCCCCAAAACCATAACAGGGATGGTCTTTTGGGACCTAACTCCCTAATGGTAGTATATATGGACCCTCTGGGTTTCACACTAATAACAGTTCCTTGGGGTTGCTTACTCGGATTATTATAAAAGGTATCAACAGTATACTGTACGCTGAAACCCGATTCAAACTGTTAATTCTGCTACAAGCGGGATACGACCCTGAACACTTGGTACATGTGCCTTTGGTTAAGGTACCTTGGTTTCCCTAGATAAACCCCAAACCCTAAACCCTGAACCCAAACCACAAATCTTGAACCCTAAACCCAAGGGTTTGGGAACCCTGAAGGGATGTAGCTTCTGGCTGAAAGTAGGCACCGAACACTGAGCACCAGTACTGACTTCGATGCTACAGGTAGCAGTACACGTTGCAATCACATTCGGTCGTGTTATAGAGGGATGCAAGATGCAAGACGACTGTAATCATGATACACCCCTATTCTATTGTCAAGAGCCCCGAAAAATAACCCCTTTTAACCGCAAACTCCCAAACCCATTCAATCGTTAGGACGACCCGGCCATCGAAAGCTCCCACTTCTGAGGCAAGGGCCATTTTGGGGCCCAAGTCCATCCTCAGGCTCGTAACATATAACTATATATACACATATATACATATACATATATATAGTATATACTTGGGCTTTGACTCTAAGTGTATGTGTGCTAAGTGTATGTGTAGAAAAATGCTGGGTGTTGGGTGTCTTGCACTACTTTGAGTGAACGCCGAAACAATGATGTCTGCATGAGTGTGTGCGCGCGGGTGTGTATATGTATTATAGGGTATAAAAAGTGCACTCACAAAGTAAGACTCATGGACAGATAGGTGTTCAGACTGTCAGATTATCTACAAGTTAACGCCACCTTTGTTGCCTTCACTCTGACCCTCCTCTCCAGCGCCACGGCAACTCAATCTTTCTGTCTAGTTCGTCCTGCCGCTTCCTCTAGTAGGTTTGGGTTTGGGGTTTAGGGTTTAGGGTTTAGGGTTTCTAGTAGGTTTGGGTTTGGGGTTTAGGGTTTGGGTTTCAGGTTCAGCTGAGCTTTGTAGCCGTCGCACCATGAGGCTCTAGGCTCTAATTAAGGGCTCATGGTACAAGGCATTTGGGCTGAAACACCATACTACTTAGAGGACCATGGGACTTAGTAACTAGGGTTATAAGCAAAACTACTTGCAACCCCAATTAAATTTCTCACGGCGACGTATTGAGGTAATTGCTCCCGAACTCAACAAATACTAGTACCACTCGTTTCTTAAAGCCCAAGCTTACGACCAAAGACCTCCAGACCCTGAACGTGAACCCTTTACCCTGAAAGCTTTGCAAGCTCTCTTCAACAAGCCGAACAAGACCCCAGCGCTGCAAGGCCCGAATCCCTATATAAGCCAAACTCTCAAGCCTTCTGAATAAACACTATACCCCTAGAGCCTAAACTCCAAATACCATAACCCAAAACCCTAAACCATAAACCCTATACCTAAACCCTATAAACACTAAACCGAAACCCTTCAACCCTAAACCCTAAACCGGAAGCCTATAAACCCTATAAGCCCTAAACTGTAGAACAGCTGGGCTCCCGGCGATCCGTCGTAACCGGAGATTGCCCGAGAAGGCTTGGATGGGTGCCGGTCTTGTGGCCTCCACTGTTCAGGAACCCTATAGGTAATTATTAAGGCCCCTACATTATTGAATTGTGACTGCCTATCCCCAAAGGGTCCTAGGTACTGTTATGGGGAATACTTCCCCAAAACATAATAGTACTTCCTAATATTCATAGGGATCCTTAGGGGTGTAGGGGGGAGGGGTGTAGGGGACTATATTTCCTGAAATAGGCCTTATTAGTCCTTATTATGGGCCTTAAGGCCCCCTACCCCACCTCCCCCTACACCCCTAAGGATCCCTATGAAATATAGAAACAGCCCCCGATCTGCTTACTGGGCTCCTTAAGGGGTCCTTTTAAGGGTCCGCTAAGGGTTCCTTAAGGGTTCTATAGCTTTGTAGGGTTTAGGGTTTTAGTTAGGGTTCAGCTTAATGTAGGAACCTGATTTAAGAAACCCTCGCCTTAAAAAAAATGGCTCCTTTAAAGGGGCCCATAAGGGTTACTATAAGGGATCTATAAGGGGTACTATAATCATGTAGGAACCTGATGAAAAAAACCCTGGTCCTCTAACGCCCAAATAGCAAGAATCAAGAAAGGAACCCTAGTGAAGGCCCAGGGTTTCTTAAACAGGTTCCTACCTACCGATCTGCTTACCGGGATCCTTTCAGGAGTCCTTTGAAGAGTCCTTTAAGGGTTCCATAACATTTTAGGTTTAGGGCTTTTAGGGGTTTAGGGGTTACAGGGTTTAGGGTTTAGGGGTCTAGGGTTCGGGATCCAGGGGTTCGGGTTCAGGGTTTGTGCATGGAGTTTTCTTGGTCTGATAGGAGTTTTTATCATGTAGCCCGTGAGGGTGTGATCCAGGTCAAAGATTTGTCTGACTGGCTACACAGGTTTGATGGCGCATTATAAATGTTCTATACAGTGTTATAAAGGTGTGTGTTTTTGTGCACGAACCTCCAACCCTGCACTGAACAATAAACCAGGCCTCTGACCCTAGACAGGCAAGCAAGCCATGAAGCTCAGAACCCAGAATCTCTAAAGCCATAGATGTATAACCCTTATCTTTCCCTTAAACCCTCTCTGAACCGATTGAAAAAACCATAAAAACCCTATACCCTAAACCACTATAAGCCCTGTGAACCCTTATGGAATACGTCTAGAAACCCCTGCAAGCTCCTCCTAAGTAACCCTTACCCGCAAGGGTCGAAGTACCCAGTAATCATATACTCTCCAAGATCCTAACTTATATAACTCACTGGCCCAAAACCCAAGGAAATAAAAGTTGAAACTTTCAGAAACGACTACCTTATAAGATCCCCAAAAGTTGAAAAGTTGAGTTTACAGCCGATAAGATAACCATTATCCTAAACCCAAGTACGTTAGTATGGAGTCCTTTGGACCCTTCGGGGTAAAGAACACCATCGGGGAAGTAACAAAAAGCCCTACAAGCCCGTGTAGACCGGTGATAGAAACCCTAGCGTGCTAAAAAAATCCTTATAGACACCCTGGCGAAAAAAAAAATGGCGCCGAGGGACAGGGCCAGCTGAACCTCGAAGGTCGGCTGCATGATGATATCCTGATTCCTGGTTTCGGGTCTTTAGGGCCTCAGGCTATTTATGCGGATATGCAGGGCTTAGATCCCGAGTCTTGGTTTCGGATATCTAGGGTGTTCGGCATTTATGAAACTTGGGTTAAGGGTGTGGACTATTCAGGGCTTGGGGTATCTAGGGTGTGGGATCTTTCGGGTTTAGGGTATGTATGTAGGGTTTCGGATACTTTTTAAGGCTTACACTACTCAGGGTTTAGGGTGGGTTCTGTATGGGTCCTAGAAGGGCTTTATTATAGGGTTTCTATAAGTGCTCAATTGGTCTATTGAGAACACAGGAAACAGAGATTTCCCGGTTTGGGGTTTAAGGCCCACTCCATCGCCTACCCCCTTAAATTGCACTTTAAAGGAACCCTTATGGGAACCCTTAAAGCAACCCTTAAAGGCGGACGTTTAGGGATTAATTCGGTTTGGAGTGCCAAGGACTGCAATGGTTTGGTTTGAAAAAGAAACTGTGGGAGAATCAAGGTTGAGTGATGTGAGGAGCTTGCAGAGTGTTGAAGAGGATTCTAGAAGCTTGTGGCTTCGCCGTTATACTTTAAGGGCTGGAGTAGACTGCCTTACCATCAGGGGTAATATGTTGTCTCCCTGCGCCGTAAATCTCCCAGCCTACTTACACACTGCGCCCTTGGCCGCCCTTAACCGCAACTTAGTGAGGTTAGGGATTCAGGGTTTCGGGTTTGTGGTTTGGGGTTTATTTAGGCCCCAAATCCACATGCAAAAGCTCGGGCCATGAATCAAAACTCCTAGTTTCATACTAACCCTAAGCCGCGAACTCTGCAACGCTAGATCGTAACAGCAGCAGTAGCAGACGAGGTCAGGTAGTGGTGGTGGTGGCGGCGGTGGTGGTAGTAGTAGTAGTTGCTGGCTTGTTATTGCCTAGTAGAAACAGCAGCAGTAGGAGTGGGAGACCCTATTAAAACTACGACTACCGCGACGACGACTACTACTACCGTACTGCAAACACTACTAGGTACGACGAAACCACGACTTCGGGCAATACTTCTACTACTACTACTACTACTACTACTACTACTACTACTACTACTACTACTACTACTACTACTACTGCTACTGCTACTACTACTACTACTACTACTACTACTGCTACTACTACTACTACTGCTGCTACTACTACTACTACTACTGCTACTACTACTACTACTACTACTACTACTACTATATACTACTACTACTACTACTACTACTACTACTATTTTTTCAATTGAACGCTGCGCGAGCGTGCTCTGCGCTTTGCGGGCGCCATTGGTCTCATGCACTCGTGAAACTGCTTCTAGCATGCATCGCTCAGGTCTCTCTAATCAGCTCGAACTTGACAAACTACTTCAAATGCTACTGCTACAAAAAGCTTCCTTCTCCGACACCTTGGCGTGAACAGACGCGTCCATCTGTGCACCTGTCTCAACAAATAGGCCGTACCTCAGATGAAGCCGCCACCCGGAGTATCCGTCTCGTGGCGTCCCACACGGATTACTCATGTTGAAGACAGAAGGCCGTAAGGGTCATGTGCGGATGACCGCTGGTACCTGAGGCAATTTCGGTGTCGTGAGTCTTTGGGCAGCTTCGATGCTGGCAATTTGCTGAAGCGCAAAGTGCTGTTTTAAGCGAGGCTAGCACGCGATTCGCATTCTTCCGAAGAGATGTGCTAGGCGTCGGAAGAGTGCCGAATTCCCTGAGTCTGTGACATAAGGGATCATAGAGTCTGTGACATATTATCGCCCTCACTGGTCATGACCTTTTGGCCACTGCTGAGAGTATCCGTGCCAGGACCACTGCTGCCACCATTCCCAGTCGTCGTCCTGAGATGAGCGTGCCTGTCTGGCCCACTGGGACGAGGAGGATGAGGAGGGGCCATCGCGCTGCCGCTTGCCCTCTGTGTCTGCCTCCTGCATCTGTGGGCGCTTGTGAGTTGCAGCAGCAGCCAGCTTGGCCATGCGCTTGTCCTCTTCGTTCCCTTTGTCATGCTGTATCCGCATCTTCATGATGGAGTAGGCATTTTTGTCGGGCTTGACCCGGAAGACACGAGCTGGGAGTCCAGCTGATTTTGCAGTCTCGTTGTAGACTGCCACTATGGTGGTGGCGATCATATTGAATTCGACCCACGAGGGGAAGTGTTGCTGAAAAGCCTTTTCGTCCCACATCTTGTTAAAGCAGGCATGGATAAGGCCATGCACTTTTGTTGGCGCGTCCAGCTCGCGGTAGGCATCGCCCGCGCCTGTGGCGATGGTGACCTTCCCATCGCTTGTGAGGACTCGCCTCCCCGACATGGCGGTGTCCCATGTGAGGCCGGTTTGCGTCCTGACGGACTTGATGGCAGAGAACAGCGGCGGAACTTCTCGGAGTGCTTCCATCCTGGTAGACCAAGGGGTCTGTTGTTCCTGGTTGGTGAGGCCGCCAAGAATGACCGGGGCCACCAGGATGTTGATGGAAGCTAAGGCCCGAATCCAGTCTTGATGGGACTGGGAGCTCAGCAGCTGAGCCAACTCCTGCCTCGTGTAACGTACTGTCAGCCGTGGAGCCGGCTGCGGGACATAGCCGACGAGTTCCGCATTGGATTCCGGAGGCTCATATGCTGACGGGGGGCGGGAAGAGGGAGGAGGGGGCGTGTGGGAGCGCGGAGCAGCCTGGGTGGCGGGGGTTGGAGGAGAGACGGACTTGGGGGGGTGCGGAAGGAACGGGGGGACCGGAATCGCAGGAGGGGGGGCTGGTGCCGCAGATGAAGATGAGGGCGGGGGGCATTGGGTGGCCACCAAGGGCGGTGGGGCCTTAACCGGAAGCGCTGGGGCCGCCTTCGGTGTTTCTGCTTGGCCTGCTTTGAAGGCCGCCTTTTCAGCTGCTGAGGAGGTGAAAGGGCAAGGGGGGGAGGGTGGCGGCTCAAAGCCGGATGCTTTGTCCACACCTTTGGTCCTGGTACTGCTGGGGGGAAGAGGAATTTCCTGGGGGTGCTTTGGGGGAGGAGGAGGGGGGGGAGAGTGGGGGGCTGGCGTGGCACTGAGTGCTGGGTTGTGCTTCTGAGTGACAAAGTGGTTCTTAAGGCCGTGGCTAGTGCTGAATTGCACCTGCCTGTTGTGCTTGCGGCAGTGCAAGCAGCATAGCCACATGTCCCCCGAGACTTTCACTTGCCCTAATCCTCGAGGGATAAGCTCCAGCACATCCTGCTCTGTAAGGTCTTGATTGTAGTGGTGGGTTGCACGGACCGTAGCCATGATCTCTGCAAAGGAGTTGTACTGGATGCTGTCGGCCACATAGGCTTCAATATCCTCCTGAGTGGGAGGAGGGGGAGCCGATGAGGCGGTTGCCATGGTCTGTGACCTAGGTGGCTGTGGTGAGCTGTGCTCTTCAGGTCTGTCAGACTGGATTTCAAGGGAGATGTCAGGGAGTTGGCTCTGCAGCATGCGGTCTGTGCGTTCCTTGGTGGTTGGGTCTCCCTGAAATCCCTTCAGCCACTTCCAGCAACGGGTATATGCAACGGTCGTGTTGTTGGTAGTCACGAAGTAGTGGCCATCATTGTCGTACTTCTTGTTCTTCACTCGCTTGTCCCAGCGCTCCGAGAACAGGTAGATGGGGCCGAATTTGGTGGAAACATTCCATCCCGGCTGAGGGGAGTGACCAAGGTCTCGACCCAAGATCTGCCAAAGATATTTGCAGAAGGTCATGTATTCCAAGTTTGCCTTCGCTGTCATAACCTGACGGCTGAAGGCGTGCTGTATGGCTTCCCTCATCAAGGGATGTCTGGGCTTGCCATAGATGATGCCTTGAAAAATATGATCTCCTTTGACTCCTATGGCCATGACCATGAACTCCTGTGGGAGTTGGCCAGGTGGGGAGGGTCTGTGACCCACTTCACCTGCCTTCTTTGAGTGAGCTGTGCTCCAATCTGCTGCGAGATACACAAGTACCTGTTCCCAAGGTACCACGAAGCCACATTTGATGTCGACGTATAGGCCGCCGTGCTGGTAGTGGTAGACGTATCGGAATACGTCTGCTCGATGAGCAGGTTGGCTGAGGCGATCCAGCAGACTGGAGCCGTACTTTCCTGCGAGTTGCCGCAGGGTAGCCCGAAGAACATCATCATCACAGAATCTGCGGGTGAAGCCAGCAAACATTTTGGCCGCGACTTGGGCCGGTTCCGGCTTTTCGTCGTGAACGTAGGTCTGGAAGAGGAGGGCTGGGACAGGGGCGGCTTCCCATTCTGGGAGATGTGTGAATCGCATTCCCCAGGGGCCATGTCCGTATTGCATGGCTACTTCTGAAAGATCACGGACCTTGCGGCATTGCGACAGAGCCTGGGCAGCTAGCATTTCGACATGCATGTCCTGTTCGCGAGCGTTCCAACCAGCGACCACGAGGACAGGCAGTCCTGGGGTGTTGCGCATTTCCTCGATGGCTCTGGTTCCAAGCGCCGGGATGACAATGTCCGCGACTTCGGGGCGGAAATGAAGGTTCTTGGAGTTGTAGAGCCATTCTACTCCTCCTACACCAGGCATCTGGGCAAGGTCCATGATTTCTTGGTTGTGCAGGTTCTTGTCCGCGAAGCCATATTGGACCCTGCCATCGATCAGGTAGTCATAATTGATTTGCTTCTCCGGGCGCAGGCTTCGGGACAGCGGAATGAAGCGAACGTTGATTTGTCCGTCGAGGTGGTTCTCCAAGATGGAGGCCACCGGCGGACTCTGCACAGCCGCTGTGAATTTGTGCGGCCCAAAGAGCCCAAATTGCCAGTGGAGGAGCTCCAAGATGGAGGGGACGCTGCCGGCAGAAATGTTGAGGGCGGCGCCTGGGCAGCTTAAGACCTGGCCCGTCAGCAGCGGGAACACGCCGTAAGTGTGTCCCCGCAGCATGTGCTGCAAGGTGCTATCGCTGAGCACCAGAAAAGGGCCCAGACTGGGAGGTTTGTCCATGGTCTCAGCTGTAGCTGATGGGCCAGAGTCTGTGACACGCGGCCAAGTGGTGAGCTGTGCTCTTCGTAAAGACTCAGTTTGTTACGAGAAGTAGCTTCTGCAAGGCGTGATTGAAATGCTTGTTACGATACTCCTGCCGCTCCGTCCGGTACAACAGTTCGAACTGACAGCTGCGGTATACATGTAATGTTTAGCATAGTCTCAAGACCAAGCACGAAGCTCAAGCGACGCTGGGCAACCTTAGGCAAAGAACACCAGCAGAGGGCACTCGGGCTGAGAGTTGGTGCCGTGTGGTAGCCGAGACCTCAGAACTCAGAACACAGGTGAGAGAAAACAATGATGCAAGTAGCTGAGTGTTAGCATGCTGCAAGTCGATTTCTCTGGGCAGGGGAGCCACTCGTTGCTGACTGTGACAAGCTGGGTGGCTGTGCCACACTTAATCGGAGGCTGTGCCACTTTCCTTGCTTGAGTCAGTGAACTGCCTATGGCCCAAAGTGCTCAGAAAAGTCTGTAGTAGTGGTCGTGGAGAGCACTGGATTCCTCGGCTTCTCGGCTGATGGTTGCCGTCGGTCCGTCCGAGTTACGGGGGTTCCGGAACTTCTGCACCACGACCTGTTGGCGGTGTTGAATGTGGATGGTAAGCTCCTCGGACGCGAGATGCCACTGGGGCGTGTCAAAGGACTGGACCATGACACGTAGGCCGAGAGACATAGCGGCCCTGGCAGTGCGGTGTGAACTCACAAAGATCTTATGCTCCACCTGGGAGAGCACTGCTGCGCACCAGGATTTGCTGACCGACGCCAGTGAGATGGCTGTCAGCAAGTCTGGCTGCGGTATCGCTAGTCTGACATGGACACCCTGTTGGTCATAGTCAGTGTCTTCGTACCGTTGCGCAAAGACAGCTAGGCCTTTATGTAATCGGCGAAAGGCCCAGAGGCGTGCTTGGTCCTCGATCTCGTTCCGGAGCAGCAGTATGGGAACTATAGTCCAGGGGGGTCTGTATGCAGCGATTTCAGTCGCCAACATGTCCCTGTCCAAACCGTTGTCCGAGTAGAAATCCACAACCACCACTGCAGGAATGATGAAGGAGAGAGCGCAGCGACATGATTCGGAGCAGAGAGGGGAAGACATCCTCAATGGTTGGCAGGGCAGCTGAGAGCAGCCTAGAAAAGACTGCGGAGAAACTTACTTAGAAGCGCAACATGGAGCCGCAACACTAAGGGGCAACGCTAATCGGGTTTGCCTTTTCCAGAGTGGAGAAGCCCGGCTCGTCGCATGGTCTGTGACCAGTTGTCTGAAGGCTGTGCCCTTTGCCCTATAGAGGACGTCTCAAGACTGAGGTCGGAATGAAGTGCACCTGCTCATAGTGGACGCTGATGGCCTCGCTCGAAAGAGTGCCGGCTTGATCTGGCAGCACTTCAATGAAAACTCCTGCACCTTGCTTACGCAGCTGGATGTAGGCTCTCCACACTCCTATCCAGGGTTTGCCGTCGATGAGGCGGGCAGTTACGGAGTACCACGCACGGCAAACCGCCGCTAGCGGAATTGCTTGTAGCAGATTGAGATTGACGATGCCGAGCTGAGCATGCACTCCATTGTGGTCAATCCTGAGTGTGTCTCCGATAATGGAGTACTGCGAGAAGGGACCCGTGCGAGCCCAACGTAGAAGGAGGTCACGTAGACGATCACGAGTGGCACGAGCTTCATCATGAAGAAGGTCCAGATCGTTCCAGTAGGAGGTGGGATAGGGCGAGGCGTCGTAGGAGTCGATGGTCAGTACCCCTGGGAGCAGGTATTTCATAGCTTGGCGCAGAGAGAGCTCGTCCATGGCAGTTAGGGGACGCTGGGAGCTAGCTGACAGAGCCTGGCAGGGAGTAGGGGACATGCCGAGAGATAGCTCAAGGCAAAGCGAGCGCACTGCTTACTCTGGCTGGCGCGGAGGATGCCCAGTTTTCATGCCGAGCAGCTTCAAAAAGTTAGAAACCTTAATGGCACGGTCAGGCCTGTTGCTCGGCCGTCGCACCAGCCAATGTTTCGGTTATCGGCCGTGGGCTGTGCCCTAATGCCAGCAGAGGTGCGCTGTGCGCTTCTGAGGGAGCTACTATGTAGTCTTCACCTGCTGATCAATCCTGGGGCGCGTGCGCTAGCAGGTCATCGTAGCTGTCGAAGAGGAGCGCATGCCAAGCGTTGAAGCCCGAGGCGCGGTAGGCAGCGGCGGGAGCTGTGCGTGCCAGAGGTGAAGTGAGGGTCTCAACCGGCAGTCGAAACGCCATCGAGACCGGGAGGCAGAAGACATCCCGGCCTTCCTGGATCGACACTGAGCCTGTCTTGCGCAGGCGTGACATCGCCACCAAAAGTTCCACTGTATTGATACGGGCTTGACCAGAGATCATGGCTGATATGAGGTCATGCCATACTCGGTTGACAGTAGCAAGTCGTCGGACCTGTTTTAGACGCGGCTGCGTGACCTCGTAGATAAGGTGCATGTCAGTCAGGTCCGGTGTGTCCGGCGCAGAGACGTAGTTGATGGAGAGGGCCGGCCAGTGGTTAAAGCACTCCTGGAGAAGTTTTAGGAGACCTGTTCTGGCTGCTATCGACCTGTCCGTACGAAAAGCTTCCTCGGTTGGGGTGAGGCCTGGTCCCGTGAGGCTGGGCTGGCTTCTCAAGTCGTCGATGGCTGTGTGATCCTGGTCTGTCAGCCGCAGGTAGAAGTCGAGGCGTAGAAGCATCGGCGTCAGGAAGTGGAAAATTCGCTGAACAAATGCGTCCTCCATCGTTGCAGGCTAGCTAATGGAGGCAGAGCCAAACTGGGGAGCCTAAAAGGACTGAAGAATGGCAGTGATTTGTAGCTGCGATGCATAGAAGCACATGTGCTGTAATACCTGCTGTAACTTTAGCTGACAAGCAGAGATGGTCGGAGACTGTGTCTCAGCTCAGAAGGCTGTGCCATTCGAACTAATCATCTGCTGTGCCTAGCGGCAGACGAAAACCCAGCTCGGTCAGGCGCTGTTGCAGCGTTGGTGAGAAACGAGAGACCCCTCTGACCGTGTAGGCCGCCAAAACGACACGAGTATAGGTTTCCCATGGTAGAGTTGCATGCCACAGCGCATCCGCCCGAAAGAGAAGGCTGAGACCCCGTAGGTCAAAGCAACTTCCCCGGGTCATCCCCTGCTGGCGCGGGATCTCCTGGTAGTCACAGCCGTCTGGGTCTTCGATCCATAGGCCGCCCTGGTCGTAAATCGAAATCGGGATGAGCAGAGTGCCCAAGGCAGCATTGCGAGCATCTTTGTGCGGTGGGGACTGCACATCCACTAAGATTTCAAGCGAAGTCCACTGGTGACTTGGGTGACATGAGCACACGAATGCGTTGAAGAGACGAGTGACGTTGGGATGGGAGACCGTCTCCTTGAGCAGGCCAGGGAGAACTCGGCAGTAAGCACCAACCCGAAAGCGCTGGCCACATGAAGAGCCAGCCGCACTGGGAGAGTGCTCCCATCTGTCGTGGGCCTCGAAAGGTAGGTGCTGCAGAACCTGGCGGACCGAGGACCAGATGGAGAGACAGCGAGAAGTGAGACAGTTGTTAGCTATCTGCTCTGCCTTTGGCACCATGTGTAGTAGTCCTCCGTGCGGGATGGGATTGACTAAGCAGCCTTCCTCCATCCCGGAGCAGGGCATGGTAGTCATGGACTCGAGATACTTCTCGAATTGCTGCCACTGTTGGGGTGGGAGAGCTTTGTTTGCCCATGCCGTGATGTCATTTGATGGCCATGTTCCCGCTGCCGGTGGCAGGGCCACGTGGGCCTCCGCACAATACAACTTCAGCGCAGAAAGGGTGAGATAGTCATCCATGTAGTCTGCGAAGACCCCGGCGGGAAAGGAAATGGCCCTGATGGGGCAGTCATCTTCGCCAGCCATGTGCGCCCGCGCAAGTTGGGAGCCAGTAGCTTAGATGAAGCTGAGCTCAAGCAGCGGGAACGGAAAGTGCAGACAACTGCGCTCAAGACAGATGCACAGGTGTTTTCTCGGGCTGAGGCCAGTGCTGTAGGCAGTGGGCGCTGGAACAGAGTCTGTGACTCAGGCTGATGTGGACTGTGTCCTATTCCCGCGACAAATTGGTTACAGTAACCGCGTGGCGGAGGCTGTGCCATATGCCGCTGAGTGGACTGTGTCCTGCGATTGAAGCCTAGTCCATTTCCGCCCAAATGCCCTGCAGCTCAGTAGCCGGTGTCGAGGGCGCTGGCTCGTTCGAGCTGGCAGCCGGAGGAGGTGGTGGAGGTGGAGGGTGCTCGAGAGCATTCTCCAGCATGAGGTAGCCATCCTGGTTGCTGTACTTTTGGTACGGCAGGACCTCCGTGTACATGGTCCGGATGTGGCTGCCCATGGTCCTGAGCCTGCAAGATAGGAAGAACCTAGCGTAAGCAGCAGATTCCTCCCAGCTTCCGGAGTCCAAAGAAGCCCGTTTGGGATCTTCTGGCCCGAAGAGCCCGGATGCATTGGATTTTTGCTGCTTGGAGTAGGAGAAGACGGCGGTGGCCAGTCGGACGTTGCCGGCTTCATCATACAAGCCGGCTTGCACGGTGATCGAGGGATCAATGGCAGTCTCGTACCAGCTTCCTCCGGGAAAGGCAGATTCTGGCCATTTGGGTGGAGTGAGGCCAGCGAGGTTCTCCCATTCTGCCAGCTCGACGCGAAGGTGCTTGGGGAGTTTCGGGGGCATCGGGAAACCCGACGCAGTGTCGCGCCAGCACTTGTTGCCCACAATTTCGACGGAGATCGTCTTGCTGAGCCTGTAGTAGTCACCTCTGACGGTCCTGGTGGGTCGCTCCATAAGTTCGTGAGGAGGACGATGAAGCATTCCTCCCTGGCCAAGGGCTCCGTAGCCCAAGCTGAGAGGATAGACACTTTCCCCCGCGGTGCCGCCAAAATCGATCAGGACATAGGTGGGGGGGTCGTAGCGCACCATGATGTTGCCCATGTGGATGTCCGCGTGAACCAGTTGGCTGGAATGCACTGCGTTGAGGGCAGACCGGATGTCAGCGACGAGATTGACGACGTGGTCCGTCGTCATAGAGGGGATATGAGCAGGGTACAGCCGTGGCAGTAGTAGCGTTGGGCCCTGCTGCCAGTAAGCCTCGATGATGGTGTTGATGGGCGGGAGTCTCGATAATCTGCTAAACTCTCTTCTGGCCATGTATTCTTCCTGAGGTCTCGTGACTTTCTTGAGCACAAAGTTTGCAGCACTGGAATTGAAGACCGCGCTGGCGTATCCATTTGCGATCTTCACGCCCAAGAGCTCTGGTGAGATGGCGGAAGTCACTTGGGGGTCAACCGGTCTTCGAAGTCCGGGCATATGGCTCCGACCAAGAGCCTCATGCACTCCATCAGAATATGGAGCTCGATTCATCACAGCGTGGGGGGGAGATATCGTCTGTGACGAATCCGTGCTGCACTGTGTGCTACCTGCCACTGGTAGCTTGAGCCCTGTGACCTAGTTGCAAGACAGTGGAGTCAGGAGCAGGAAACAAATTAAAGAAAGACACATGGCAGTGAGTTTTGCTCGCTGATAGCCGGCTCCGCCGACTGTGCCTAGTTCTCGGAATAGATTACGTAGCGTCCTGGTCTGGAGCTGCGTCAGTTCGTCGATGTTTAGGAGCCGGCGGTGTGGGAGGACGGGCCTTGCCAGAGGGCAAAGTGCATCGTTCGGCAGTCTGAGAGCTGGTAGATGACGCCGAGCCAGGGTCTGTATAGAGTTGCGAGGCCTTGCGCTTGAGAATCTCGTCCAGCTGATGCACCAGATTCAGGAAATGCGGGACTTGGTCAGGGCCCGGTAGGTCCGCAAACCGTGTGAGATCCATAGTGCTAAGGGCTCGAGCCAGGCTGGCACGCTCAGGACATGAAGTGGAGCGAAGTAATCTGCTCACGACAGGCTCCGTTTTGATGCGCAGCTGGAACTTTGTTGAAAGAATCAGCAGCCTTGCTAGTCACGCTGTACCTGAGTGAAAAGTGCAAGACGGATCAGAACATCAGCTGTGCTGAGGAAATTAGTGCACTGTGTGCTTCCACTAGGCCAAGCTCACGGACGGCCTCGAGCCTTACGAGCCAGTCCTCCCGGCGCCTTGCGACCCAGGCGTTCGAAGCCATCATAGGAGTCAAAGAGGGAGGCAAGGAGGGAGAGGTAGGGCATGAGGTCAGAGTAGATTGCCACCCTGAAGTCAAGGATGACGTGCGTCTTGAGCTTGTTCGGCTTAGCAGAGCAGTGCACTATTTCCTGTGCTAGCTTGGTCTTGTCGGTAGTGATATTGATCATGGAGTCCACCACTTTCAGGAGCTTGCCGTACTCCGTCTTGTCCACGTGTGCTGGAGGGTTGCCTTTGGTCAGTTCGTGGAGGAGAACCAGGGAGACCGCATTCGAGCATGATCCCTCGGGGTGGGGTTCTCCTTGGCGCAGCTTCTTCAAACCTCCCTGCCAGGATTTCACAGACGCAACTAATGCCTTCGAAAGCTGATGGTCTTGAGGTAGTTTGTAAACCAATGATAGCTGGTGCTGCAGCAGGCTCATTTGGTCATCGTGCACAAGGAAGGCTTTGGTGAGCTCTTCCGGGCTCAGCGCCTGGATGGCACCAGATTGCGCCCGAGGCTGGGTGCCTTGCCCAAACCCTTGGACCGCACCAGGTCCTTTCTGTCTCGGGACTGATTTGCGGCGAGGCTGGTCTTGCTGCCTCGGCAGGGCAGCGGCCTTGGCCGCAGGCGAGAGTGACTCGAGTGGAGGCTCTTCAGAAAAATCCATTCCCGATGCGTCCTCATTGTCTGTGCCGTTTCTGGAGCGTTTGTGCTCCGGACTCTTGACTGCGACAGGGGAAGCGGTCATGCCGGCCGTGTAGTCGGGGTGGAAGCTATACAAAAAGAGGGCGAGCTGATTGAGAGGAAAAAGTATTGCGGTATGTGCATATCCGCGTGCGCGCATGACGCACTTGGCCTTGACGTGAGGTGGCCTATGCCAACTTTCAATTGACTATAGGCTTCTCACGCACGGGCGCCCCGCAGTGCCCTTGAGGACGAAGCTGGGCCGGAATGCATCACCTAGCGATGATGCTAGCGAATTCGTTGCAAGAAAAGCATGTAGACATTCCTGGAGATGGACAGGTTCAAGGCCGCTGAGGCCTTTTCCGGAAGCCTGTAGTCGTCAGAGATCCAAACCTGAGAGGCGGTATCCGCTGGGTCCTCTGGCCAAAAAGCGCGGTAGTGCCCAGAAAAAAGGGAGTCCCCAAAGTGGGCAACTCCTGCTATGACCTGATAGTGACGCTGAGTGCGAGCATCACTTGAGGTCCATACAGGCACCGTGGTGCGGCCTGACCAAAGACACGGCTGAGTGTTCTTGACTCCATCCTGCCAGCGGCAAATCACAACTGCTAGGAGTTCAGGTGACCAAACTAGCGCGCGGGAGAAGATTTGGGACTCCCACAGCCGTAAGCAAGCCGAGAGTGACAGAGGGCCAGGCGGAAGGGGAAGAAGGAGTGGGCTGACTCCCACATCTGAATCCTCAACCTCGCCATCTGTTCGACCCTGCCACTGGGTTTGTTGGAGGGAGCCGAAAGGCTTGGACTGCATATGCAGAAGCAGCTCCGAGACATCATGCTGTCTGCCGTCAAGTCGCCAGCCTGAGATGGCATGGCGAAATTCAAACAAGCCTAACAGGTTCAGTAGTCTGGGGGCTCGCTCGTCGCCTAGATGGGAGAGGACAGACTGGAAAGCACCCAGATCATACCCAAAGCTCGAGATCTGATGCAGAGCCTGAAACAGGGCATTAGCGTAACACGAGTTGGACGTGTTAGTCAGAGCGCGTTTGTGCACTCCTTCGGGTCTAATTTCCGCTTGTCCTGAGGACTGCGGATCAGGCGCCTGCTTGTCTGCCGGAGTGTGACGAGCTGTGCTCGACTGATTGGAGGCTGTGCCATTCGATCGGGGCTTAAAGAAGTGGGTCAGTGACCGTTCGTGGGGCTTGGAGGGGGGAGCGGTAACGGCTTCCTCTGCCTCCGGTTGCCCTCGCAGCCACTGTGTACTCACCTGATAAAGTACGGGGCATTGTTCCGGGTGCAGTCGACGATCATAGACCTTATAGCCGCAGAATGAGCACGGGTGTCCCTTGGCAAGGTGAGGTGAGAAACCCTGACATATAGAGACTGCGCGTTTGTGCAGCCTTGACCAGTCCTTAGGATGCGCCTGACGAAAGTGTGACTTGACTTTAGTGTGATCGAAAGTCCAGAAGTCACACGTGAGGCACCTATGGATCAGGATCCGGGCCTCCGGTGTCTTTGAGATCACCGCTATTCGATGTTGTGGGAGTTGGGCAATGTCCTGACGCAGCTGGGACAGGGTCCTTACCTCAGGGTGACTGGAGTGTTTGTCAGTCACGTTCAGAGTTCGAAGCTTCTGGGGTTCCGGACATGCTCCTGACAACAGGTGGTCACGTAGACCTTTCCATTGATGGAATTTGCGCATGCAAGCGGCACATTGCGGCATCCCATCCACCGCGTGGAGTTGCCGATCGAAGCTTGATGGCACAAATCGGTCAATGCTGGCTGGATGCACTCTCGACTTGTGTAAGTGTAACCCATTTGCTGTCTCAAAAGAGGCATCGCAGAGTGTGCATGCATGTAGGGCTACAGGGTGCTCAACTGTTTCTGGGAGCTGTGACATGAAATGCAGCTTGTCCCGGATGACTTGCAGGACAGCAGGATCGGTTGTGATATCTGGGCTTCTGGCTGCACGCCGCTCAAGTTTGCGGAGACGCTTCCTGAGCTTGACCTGCATCGCTTGAACTGGGTCCTGAATGCTATAAAGCTGGAAGAGGTCCTTAGTGGTGATGCGGCTGGTGTGTGCTGGCAAGTTCAGCACTGATCGCACCTTGTAAGCATGCCAACTACGTAGCTGCTTGGCCGACTCCTCGCTAAGTCCGACGTCTGAAAGGCCTGTAGTCAGTGTGCTCAGGACTGTGCTTTGCCAAACCTTAAGTCTCGACATAGTGCTCGCGTGCCGGCGATTGTAGACAAACTGGCGGACTTGATGCAGCTTTTGCTTGGCTTCCCCAATGCGGTAATGCAAGGACTGCAGCTCGAAGTGGTTGTAGGAAATCATAACCCCCAGATACTTGCTACAGGAGACCCACTGGAAGGCGGGGAAAGATTTGTTGGGCCCTATGCGCCATCCGCGAACCTGCTCGCCCTTTGAGTTGGTGATCCAGCAGCCATGTTTGTTCAACACGTTTTGGGATTCTCTTCCCGCTAGCTTCACTAAGATGACGCACTTGCTAATGTTGACGCGAAGACGATGTCTGCGGACCTCTTCAAGTAGCGCTGCGATGAGAGCATGAATGGCCCTGAGGTCCTTTTCAGAGCGGATAGTCCGATGGAGCGTGAGATCATCGGCATAGCCAGTCAGGAACTTCAAGACCTGCTCAGCTCCGAAAAGGTCGACCAGAGAGCGGAAAAGGTCACCTGTAAGGAACGAGAAGAGTGTGGGGGCAAGCTTACATCCTTGTTTAATGCCTGCTGTGGTTACAACAGAGGTGGAATCTCCCTGCGCGTGAAGAACGTAACGAGACCCGTCATGTAGAGCCTGAACAAGGTGGACTGTGTCCTGATCGGCCCCTTCTCTCTGAAGAAGGTCGATGATCTCTTGGCGAGAGACTGTGTCAAACGCTTGGCTGAGGTCAAGAGCAAAGGTGAGGCCGCCGACTAAGGCTGGGGCCTGTGTGCCTTGCTGCAAGGCATGTCTCGTGGGGTGGGCCTGTTCTAACAGGGATCGTGCCTCACGCAAGTGATGCACCACGCGTTCTAGTGCGTCTGACAGCCCCCGACCTGGTAGATAAGCGAACTGTGGCATGTGCCTGAGGAACGAGAGGGTCAGTGGTTGAAGCGCTTCTCTGGCCGCTCCCGCCAGTCCCTTAGCGTCAGGTCGAAGGATACCCAATGGTCTCAAGTTTGCTGGTTTATCAGAGGGCTTGCCCGGCTTGGGTATTAAACAGAGATCTGCGTCTACTAGGTCGGAGTCTAGACTGTCCTCGGCCTGCTTGGATGCTACGTGTTCGGAGAGGACCGGTGCAACGAGATCGCTACACAGCCTCCATACAGCCGCTGGTGCCGCTCCGTCAGGAACAGCTTTGTTCGGCTTGATGGAATGTATGTGAGCTGCTAGTTTGGGTGGCTCCAAAGCAGGGAAAGCACCATGCATAGTCCGTAACGGAGGGTGGGCCGCAAATACCTGATTGGCATAGTCCCTGAGGGCTGCTAGTTCCTGCGCTGGGCCTAGGAGATGTCCTGTGTTGTCCTTTAGCTGAGCTCTGCGCGCGGGCTGCCAAGGCTGCAGCTTTTTGAGGGTCTGGAAGGAGATATGTTGATCACCTTCAGCTAGACTCGCATCTACCTCCGATATGAAACTTGCAATTCGATCTTTCTTTGCTTGTTTCACAGCTTGGCGATGTGCCACTTGTGCCAGCTCAGCTTCTGTTTCCGGCGGACGTGGCGTGTTCCGATTAGGAGGCTGTGCCATTGCTTTAGGTGACTCGATCAGCTGTGCTGAGGGAGTATTCGCAGCCCTGTCATGGGTGCGGGCCCGCCACATGCGACGGGTTTCCGATTCCAGCAGAATCGGTATTCTTTTGGGAATTTTTGGGAAAAAGCGTTCTGCACCTTCCAAAAGCAACGCATTCCATGCCTTGGGGTCCTGGCAGGTGTCAATTCTGGAAGCTATCCAGCTGTGCAGTGCCTTTGCCGTCTCGTCTTCCTCTCTGACCGAGGCCTGTAAAGCTAGTGAATCGTAACGGCGCGTGCTGGGTTTGTGGGATGGGAGCAGCCAGTGATGCTGGAGGGGTACGTCAGCTTTAAGCGGGTAATGCCCCCCTTTCTTCCAGCTTCCCAACGGGCAGTCCACCCAGGGGGCTGACCTTTTTGCTTTGCCTCCCGCCGTAGATTCTTTGGTGAGAATGAAGTCAATTTGCGACTCCACTCCTCCTTGTGAGAAGGTAGCTATATGGTCACATTGCCAGGTGTTGAGGGCAACCAAACGCAACCTGAGCAGCAGGTTAAACAAGTTGGATTCATCAGGGCGGTCCTCAGTAGGTGGCTTCACGTGCGGTCCCACCAATGGAGAGCTCGGACGCAAGGAAGTGTTAAAATCACCTGCTACAATAAGGGAGTCCCTCTTAGGCACCTGCTTGATCACCTTGGACATGACAGATAGCACCTTAGCACGGTCGTCCTTATTGGACTGGATGGTCTTGGCAGAAGACCAAGCGTGTTGGTACACCGCGACAACAACCAGCCGAGTACCCGCAATGTCCGCGCGAGCTTCTAAGACTCTACCCGGGCTCCACTCCTTCCAGCGTAAGCTCTTGGGGACGAACTTGGGAGAGAATAGGATCATGACTCCATCAGCGCGAGTCGTGGATGGGGCTCGCGGTTCTTGCCGAGTGTTTCGCTTTGCTGCTTGTTTAGGCCGGGTGTTAGGTTTGGTAGACTCCGAGGCTGAGGAGATACAGTACCACCCAGAAACACTGAATTCGCTGGTCTCAGTCCAGTGCGTTTCCTGCAAAATGAGGATGTCGCAGTGATGAGAGGCTTCAGCTGCTAGCCATGTTTTGAGTTCGCCCCATTGCTGTTGGCCTAGGTGGCCCGCGTTCCACGAAAGAACTCGAATGGATCTTTCCAACCTTCCTGCCCTGCGGGAGGCTGTGCCATATGCAGGGGAGTCAGCAGTCTGTGACTGAAGCTCTCTTCGAGTGGGTGGGGGGCGCACCCCCAGACGATCAACCAGGGTAGGTGTCAGAACCTGCCCTCGGTATGGTACGGGCCCGTCACTACGGACTGTCCTTCTACATGCTGTCTTGAACGAATTCTTACGAAGAGATGCAAAGTTTTGTGAGTGCACTGGCAATTGCGCCATCCGCTACTTTCGTCAAGAGACAGAAGCCTAATGACTCCCTCCACCGCGCGGAGGTGGAAACCCTACCGCCTACCCAGTGTTGCAATGTTTTAAACAGAGTCTGGGCCCAGGAATTGGGACCTGGCGGCTCAAAGCAGCTCCTGTGAGAAAAGGGAGAGGACCATGGCGTAGAAGGAGGCACAAACCTTTACTGTTCAGAAAAGGGCCCGGTTGGAACCTCTAGCACAGCAGTTGCGCCCCAAGCCTGTTCGAAACCTCTCATTCAGCGCGGCCGCTTGAGCACTTGTGGCGGCTACTACTACTACTACTACTACTACTACTACTACTACTACTACTACTACTACTACTACTACTACTACTACTACTACTACTATAATACTACTACTACTACCACTACTACTACTACTACTACTACTACTACTACTACTACTACTACTACTACTACTACTACTACTACTACTACTACTACTACTACTAGAACTACTACTAGAACTACTACTAGAACTACTACTACTACTACTACTTGTAACTGTACATAGTCTGCGGGCTGGCTGTTGTGCTGTATGCTTTTATGCATGCTCTTCTGTAATTCGTATTCATAACATTTTTGGCTCAAGTGAGCACGGCAGTGTGTCGTTGGTAGCTTCTCGTTGCCGCGACGCAATTGCGCGCAGCCCGTCCTGGGCGGACGTTCGACCTGTCACGGTCGTTGGACTTTCTGCTTGGACGGAAAACGAGGGTGCGTGCTGCCCCTTTGGGTTTCCGTTCTCCACAATTGGGGGCTGTTCTGGGAAACGGCCACCCAGGCGGCTGCTGCGCCGCAATCTTTTAACGTGGCCTCGAAGGCGCGCTTGTCGTGCGCCTTGAGGCCGTGGTCCTGTGTGGCACGGGGCTCTCTCCTTCGCTAGGCTACCATGAGCGCTGAGGTCGCAGGTCAGCCGGAAGGAGCCACGTTGCTGAGGTGCATCGAGGATGGGTCAGTGGAGTACCCGGAGAAGATGCCCTTTATGTACTGGCTCCGTTGGCGTAAGGAAACGGGGTCCCGTCCCACCAAGAAGAAGGACGGACGATCCACGACGCTAGCAGATGAACAGCGTCTGTGGAAGGAGACGATGGAATTCCTCTACGACAACTTCGATGCCGAAGAGGAAGAGGAAGAAGATGAAGAGGAAGATGAGGAAGCTCCAGCTGCGGAAGCGGGCCCGGGTGCTCAGGATGGCGATCCGGGCCCCAGCTCTGAAGAGCTTCTGCCGGAGGCCGGGGTACCGGCTCCGCGTCCTGCCGCTGCGCCGGCGGACGTGGCCGAGACGGCGCGCCGTGTTGGTGCGCTTGCTCTCTCGCCGGTGGCCGGCGGCCCGGCCCGTTCCGGGCCTCCCTCGTCTGCTGGGACGGGTGGTCCCGTCACGGCGGAGACCCTGCAGGCGGACCTGCGGGAGCTCTACCGTCCCGACCAGGAACCGGTCGCGGATTACCTGACGCGGGTTTCAAGGCTGGTTGTGGCCTTGAAGGCGCACCAGGCAGAGGTCACGGTGGAGGATCTTGAGAAGATCACTACCAAGGCCACCATCCTTGCCGAGGAATACGGCAAAATGGGAGGTGACTGGCACCCTGCCAGGATGGTGCGGGCCCTGCGCACCAGGTTTACCGTTGCCGCGGTTTCTCTTGGGTCGGAAGACCGAGAGGAGGTCGAGAAGGAGATCTCGTGCCTCGGCGAGCTGATCTTGGCCCTGGGAGGCAAGAGCAGCGGCGATCCCGAGAAGGTTTGGAGCACTCCTTCTTCTGTCCCGGCCCTGGCGGCCCGGACGGGCGCCGTTGCGGAGTCGGGCTCTAAGTCCGGAGCACCGGCGCCTCTCCCGGTGGACCTTCAGCTCGCGATCCCTGAGGATCCGCAACCTGGTCCGGGGGACTCACCCCTGAAGTCCCGCCTTGCGGCTCTGGAGATAGAGCTCGAAGGGCTTAAGAAGGATAAGCCCGGCGAGCCTCACTCCGCCAGCGGCGGAGCCGGAGAGCTCGCTGCAGCTTTGGCGGCCCAGACCGAGGCGCTCAAGGAGGCCTTGGCGTCTCGCGGAGGTCAGACGTCGATCACGACCGTGAAGACGGACCTCCAATGGCCCTCGCTCACCGACGATCGCTCCGACATCCGGGACGTGGTCCAGTTCTACGAAGAGTTCGAGGACGTCTGTGGCCTTGCCAACAACTGCAAGGGGATGAATTTCCGGGAGAAACTCATCGCCCTTCGTGCTCGCTGCCGCGGCTCGAGGCTTAAGACCTTTACTAACGTGTACAAGGCTGCCTCCAAGACCGGGGAAGTTACTGAGAATCCCCAAGCCGTTTACGAAAGGATCAAGCAGCGGCACCTTGTCTTCGGCGAGAGCCGAGAAGAGAAGGAGATGAGGGTGGACGCGGAGCACGTCGCCCTCACTAAGGGCCGTCTCACAGGGCACCAGTTCGAGCCCCTGTTTGAGGCCTCCATCGCGGAGCTGGAGAGTGTGGGTCTTGGCAAGACAGCGAGGGAGCTCTTCCTAAGCTACTTGCGCAAGATGCCTCCACATCTCCAGAAGGAGATCCGCGGTGATAAGCGGTTGTGGCCTAGCGACGGCGCATCCGCAGGGCTTCGAGGCCCTTCGACCTGGGAAGAAGCGCATAAGGTCGTCCTCGAATATGAGCAGCGTGAGGCTGCGCATCGGGTGACGGCTAATAGCGTGTACGCAGGTTCGACGGAAGACCCAGCCCTGTCCGCCGCGCGGAAGGAGGTCGAGAAGCTGAGGACGGAGCTCAAGGCTTCTAAGGCCGCGGCCAAGGCGGCCGCCTCTTCCACGCTTGCCGCTGGTCCGAAAGGAAATGGAAAAGGTAAGCCTATCTGTTTCCATTTCCGCGACCACGGGAACTGCCCAAAAGGGGACGCGTGCCCTTACTCGCACGACAAGGAGCTCCGCAAAAAGGCCCTCGCGGCCAAGAAGGAGCGGGACGCGTCCACCCTGGCGACAACGCCGGGGAAGGGCAAGGGCAAGGGCAAGGGTGGACCCGGAGGGCAGCCCAAAGGCAAGGCCAAGGCCAAGCCCAAGGCGAAGTCCAAGGCGGGCGCGAAGCCGCCAGGGACTATCTGCCCTTTCTTCAAGAAGAACGGGTCGTGCCGTAAGGGAGCGGACTGTGACATGGTCCATTCGCTTCCCGCCACTGGGGGAGCCGCGTTGCCTTCGAACTGGGCGGCCCCGAGTGGCGCCGGGATGGTGAATCCCTTCGCTACGCTCTCCATCCAGATTGGGAGCGCTGGCACGGTTGTTGCGGCGAACTCCTCCGCTTTCCCGCTTGCCAAGAGCTCGTCGTCGAAGTTCAGCTCGTTGGACGAGCTGCCTCAGGACTGGTGGCACCTCTGCGAGAACGAGGTCGGGGGGTACCAGTACAGAACAGTCGTGCAGGTCATCGACGGCATGGTGGAATGCATGCTGGACGGGTGTGCAGGCTCGAACCACATCACGGAGGAACTCCTCTGTGGGATCCTCAACCGGGCTGCTGCCTTGGGGATCGGCACGGAGGACCGGAGGTTTCCTGTCGTGAAGTTCGAACGCTGGGTGCATCCGGAGTTCGTCCATGGGATCGCTGCAGGGAAGCCGGTGCCCCTGAAGGGGGCCGTCGTGCTGAGAGTCCGCTTTCTGGAGGGGCTCTCCCCCGACAACTGCAGCGAGGGTCCAGAGATATTCGTGCGCTGTAAAATAGCCGCGAAAGGAACCTCGGATTGGCATGGGCTCATCCTTGGCGGCCGCGCCTTGGATTGCTCGGGACGGCAGGGCTTGGGCTTCAAGCCCCTTCCTGACTGCCACTCCCTGGAAACCCTTGGGATTAAGATCCCCAGGTGCGAAGACTACAGTAGGTCGCGGAAGGACCGCGCCTACGCCTTCGAGTCCAGGCTTTCTAGTCTCGACGGTGCTCTGTGCTTTGAGCCGGGTACCGGAGGCAGGGACCTGCTCCGGTACAGCGGGGAGAACCCGCTGGAGCTCTTGGCCGGAGATGGGGTCATCGCACCTGTGAAGAGGGAAGGCAGTGGAGGCCAGGATGGCTCCCTTACGGAGGCTGTCCTCCCGGTAGAGTCCGCCAACTGCGAAGCAGTGCCTGGGCTGTGGCCCACAGGAGCCGAGGAAGGTTCGATCTTGCTGGTAGCCGAAGAGGACACGACTGTCTCTCCGGGTGCCGTCGTCGGCGAGGTCCGGACCGGGCTCGCGCAGACCACCGCGTGTGAATGCGGAGGGGTTGAGACCCTCTTTACGGACGCGAGTGGTGACCCGTGTGGGAACTGCGGATTAGGCACTGCCGAAGACTCGACCTTCCCTGGATGCTTTGCGTGCGGGTCCACCGAGAGGACCGCCGTCTGTGGCCTGCAAGGCTGCGGCGCATGCTCGCACAGCAGGGGTTGGCGTAAGGGCCTGAGGGTTGGGGCGGTTTTCGCCCTTGCCGCCGTAAGCACGGTCCTAGGAGGGCCTTGGGCCACGGAGTCCGTGGTTACGGATCCGGATGCCGTGTCCTTCCTCTCCTCCATCCCCACTGAGGGCCAGTGGTGGCAGACGAAGGGAGGAATGGCTGGCCTTTGGAGCGGCAGGCCCCAGGAAGGTGACCCGGAGAATCGGCCGGATGTCGAAAGGCTTCCGTACGAGACTTGCCTCTTGAAGTCTTCTGGCGGCCCGTGGCGGTTGTGGCAGACTAGGGACCTCAGGCTTTGGCCCGAGTCTGTCGACTGGTCGACCGTGCCCGTCACGTCCGATCTCGCGGTCTTCAGGACGAAGACGGGGCCGCGTTGGGCAGGATGGGATGCGGGTTCCGCTACGAGGGGGCTTGGAGGAAGCCACGGCCGAGACGTCACTAGTGGTTCCAGAGTGGACACTAGGAACGAGCCGGTGTACCACATAGTGGAATCGGCCGACATTGAGAAGATGATCGAGGAACCTCCCTCCGACTACTACTACGACAAGCTGCGGGAGGATATGGGTGCGAGGCACAAGGGTGCTTGCCCGCACCTTCTCGATCACCTGGTCTCTTTGGAAGCTTTCCTCGACAAGAGCATCCTCTTTGGGTTCTCCTTTGGTGTCGCCAAGGCTGAGATCTGTGTGTCAGAGGGTAAGCTCCTCGGGCACCGGATCGGGCGGCACGGGAGTGCGCCCGACGAGGAGCGATGCCAAGCGGTCGTGGATTTCCCGCCGCTTAAGGAAAAGCTCCACATCCAGCAATTCCTTGGGTGTGCGAACTGGCTTCGGGGCTATCTGCCAGCGGAATATGGCCATGCTGCTAAGGTTTTGGGCCAATGGCAGAAACCGGGAGCGGAGTTTCCGGAAGGTGGCCTGGGGACAGGCACCACTGCCGGCTGCAAGGCTTTCAAGGCCATCAAGAAGATGATGAGCCACCATATCAGCCTGGCGGCCTTCGATGAGGCGTCGGCTGCTGATGGCTCTTGCCCGCTTGAGCAGATAGCGGACGCCAGCGGGATTGCGGTAGGGGGCTCGGTGGTGCAAATGAGCAGGGACCTCTCAAGGATTAAGGTTCTTATGACTCACTCCAAGAGTCTGACCCCTGCGCAGCAAAATTGGCCCCCGCTGATTCAAGAAGCCTTCGCACAGCTCGAGGTCAAGCGAGCAACCCGAAAGGTCTTCGGAACTATCCGAACCCTGTGTTGGACGGACCATGCCAATCTTACGAGAGCGCAGTCCTCTGATATCGGCTCCGACCAGAAACTGGTTCGATGGGTTGCGGAGATCTTGATGGATGGGTATGAGATCAGGAGTCTCAGTGGTCGCAGTGCGACGCTGGGGGACTCCTTTTCCAGGAACCCGAAGGGTCGGGACGAGCTCTTGGCCGCCCGGACCAAGGACTTGGTCGGGATGACTGGCCAGCTGAAGGGGTTCGACCTGGACCAGTACCTTGGAGAAGGGACCGAAGGTGACGGTCCTGTTCACTGGGCAGTAGGGGAAGACGCGGTTCCCGATCACGCGACGCAGGTTGCCCCGGCGACCGCGGCTGCGGTGCCGGTCGGGGTCGCGGGCGGTCCCCCTGTACGCGTTATGATTGTTTTCGATTATGCCCCTTGGACGGAGCAGGAAAGGGCGCTCACGGAGATCCGTGAAGTCTTCGTCTCGGGAATCCCGGGGCACTCCATTGCGGTGAGAGGCTGCTGGGGCCCTTTTGAGGACGATGACGGAGTGGCGTCCCACTTCGACGGTATGACCGGTAAGCTTACCGGGCCCAAGAAGGTCAAGAAGATCCGCGTCGACCTGCTTACGTCCTGTGCGAAGGTACTTCGGGAAGCCGCTGCGTTTTCCCCTACCTTTCTGGTAGGACTTGGCCAAGGAGGAGTTGTCACCGCTGCCTTGCAGTGGCCGCTGGTGGTTGAAGTCACCCTCCAGGCTCGCAACCTGCAGCGCAAGGAAGCCCGCGTCGCGGGCCTCGCTTGGGCAGGGATCAAGGGTATCTGGAGCCTTAAGCCTAAGGTCTGGAAGGCGCACTCTACTCATGCTGAGGTGGCTGAGGCGTGCCCGGAGATGGGGCGTGAGTTTCCCGAGCCCCCTATACCAGGATATGGGATAGTGGGCAAGATTGCCGCTTCCGCTGAGGTCCTTTCGTCCCTGAAGCTAGAAGGGATCTCCAAAGTCGCGGATGTTTCCTTGCGTGGTCTCGTTGACGCGCCCTCTCGGGAGCTTTGGGATCACGAAGGGGTCTGCGCCTGCGGAAAGAGGACATACCTATTTTCAAGGTGTCCTTCGTGCATCCGGCAGGAGGCGGAGGAAACAGCTCTGGAGGTTGCTGAGGCCCAAGCCGAAAAGGAGGCCGCTGAGGGCCCGGAGTCTGCCGACCCGAGCGTGTCACTCGAGGTGAACGCCCTCTTGTCCGCCAGACTTGCTGATGGTTCGGTGGACATTGATACGGACCTCATCCGAGCATGGGCCAAAGGTTTCCTCCAAAAGCCCGTGGAAGGGCTCCTGCCCACGGTGTACGGCAGGATTAAGGCGAGTGTCTGGACTGGGGGCGACCTGGAGCTTCCAGTCGAGGGGTGCGAGAAGGACGGCCCTTCTTTGTGGAGTTCCTGGGTCGTGAACGCCTCTGGTGAAGTCCTGCAAGGGAACCAGGCCTTCCCGTCCTGCCTGAGCGGGCCGAGCTCGCTCAACTGGGCTGTCGAGCCCAACTGGCACAGCCACAGGCATGTGGTTAATTCTGAGTGCGAACGCATATGGAAGCTCCAGGAGGGCGAAGTTCGCCTCCGGGAATCCTTTGCGTGTCTCCTTGGTCTCAAGGGAGAGGTGGACCGCGTGGAAGGTTGGAATGATGGGGACGGCATCCAGTCCCTTGGGCATCGGAAGTCGCTCAGGGCTTCGCCTGTCATCGCCGCCTTCCAGTGTTCAGGAAAGGAAGGCCATTGGATGGCCGTCCAGCTCTCGAAGAAGATTGAGGTCAAGGAAGGAGAGCTTAGCAGGACTCTGGCTTTTGTGGGGTCCGCTACCAAGGCCCCACGGGTGGTTGTGGAGTTGTACTCCTCCCACCGGCCCTTTTGTGTCAAGTCACATTCCGTGCGGACTTGCCGGGTTAAGGTGTCCGCGTCCGGGGTTCTGGTCCCCTCAGCCTCGGTTCTTTCCCTGTGCTGTCGGACAAGGACAGCCCGGAGAGTCAGAGAGAAAAGCTGGCCTTGGCGGCCAGGGATGGCGCCGGGCTCTGCGAGTTCGGCGTCACGCCAGCTCTTCGCACTGCTTGGCACGAGGCTCAACGGAGAGATCCGTCCCTTACGGCTTCGGTCAAGAAGCCGGAAGCCCCTTTCAAGCTTGGCTCGGACGGAGTCTTGGAGAGGGAAGTGACCATCAAGACTGGCCAGACGGTGGTCGTCCCGGTCGTCCCGAACGGTATCGCCGGGCCCCATGGCGTCACGTGGCGGAAGTCATGCTACATGACTGTGCATTGTGGCCTCCTGGGGGCGCACCGTTCGGCGGAGGTCACGTTCCGTCTCCTTGAAAGGCCCGTCTGGTGGCCAGGAATGGAACCAGACGTTAAGTTGTGGGTGTCCAAATGCCTGGCGTGTGTTAAGGGCAGGGCCCGAGCCACGAAGGTCGAAGCGAAACCTGTCAAATGTCTCGCGGAAGCGTGTTGGCAGGAAGTTTCCGTCGACTGAGAGGGTCCTAATCGGGAGGACCGCGATGGCTTCCGATACAGTATTACGTACTTTGATTGCCTTAGCCACGCAGTGCTTCTGGAACCCATGAAGACACTTACGCATACGGATGTGCGTAGGGCATTTCTGCGGTGCGTGCTGAGATCACGCACGCTGCCCCGCCTCATCCGATCTGATCGAGGCACTGAGTTCAAGAATGCCATGATGCTGGAGTTGTGCTCCATGCTTGGGACAACTCAGCAGTTCAGTATGGCTCTCAGGCCTTGTGAGATGGGGTCCAACGAGAGGGTCCACCAAGAGGTCCAGAAGGGTCTGGGTAACCTCATCCGGCATATCGGCGGCTCCATGGAGAACTGGAGCGAATGGCTCATGGTCGCCGAGTATGTGTTGGATAATACCCCGGGGGCGCATGGGTACACCCCCAGGGACCTGGAACGGTCCTGGAGCCTCGCCTTGCCTTTGGAGAAGGACGTTCTCCGCGAGGCCCTCCAATTCGAGCCCATCACGGACTGGGCCCGTTCCCAGTTCAAGCAGTTTTCCGACTTGGCGGCCGCTGTGCGGCGCCATTGGGACGCGAGCAGTGAGGCGCGTGCCCGACTTGCTAATCGGTCGCGTCGCACAGTTGAGCTCCGGGTGGGGGACAGAGTTGTCTGGAATTCCCCCAAGCCCCGGCCAGAGGGGGCGGGGCGTGTCCCTTGGAAGCCTGGTCTGACCGGCCCTTGGAGGATAGTGGCGGTTAAAGGCCATAGGCTGCAACTCGAACTTGTTCCTGGTGGCCCTGGTGAGGCGCCAGGCCGGCAATGTGAAGCCCACGCGGAGGATGTAGTGCTCGTGCCGGAAGATGCGGAGGTGCCCGAGAAGAGGGACCCCATAGAGTTTTTGGAGGTGCCCGAGAAGAGGGACCCCATAGAGTTTTTCGACGAGCCAGAGCATCAGCCGCCTTCATTGGGTCAGCAAGCGGCCGGTGAAGCTAAGCAGGTCGAGTTTACTGTCAAGCGCCGGGGCCGCAACTTCGTGTTGCGTATTGGTGACCATGTTGCGTACCATGGCGCACGAGTGGGCCCTAAAACCTGTCGCCTAGGCAAGGTCACGCAAGTGGACGAAGCCAGGGCACAGGTGGGCGTCCACCGGTACATCCCCGACGCCTCAGGACTCAGAGTCCGGTGGCACATTGCGTTTTTGGACGAAGGCGGTTCTCTGACCCGCGAAGGGACGAGACAGGCCATAGAGTCCATCACCGTGAAGGAGATTATCTCCAAGGTGGATCTTAGTAGGGATGGGGTTCTCGCTGCGTCTTCTGCCCGGCAGCTCGATAAGGCCGGTTACTCCTTGCAAGAGTCCGTGCCGGACCGAGTGGGTGTGGCAGCTTCCCCGATTGACGTCCCTGCTGCGTTGAAGGAGCTCCTTGCTGAGGCTCCCGAGCCCTCCTTGATCGTCGGTAGAGGTAGCTCCTGTGCCGCGGTCCAGGGGTGGATCAGAGATCACCTAGAGGGTATGGACGTGGACCTTGTCGAAGTAGCGGTGTCGGAGCACTAGCTTACTCAGGTCAGTAAGGCAGGAGGCCTGCGTAGCCCTCCTGCTGCGGTTCAAGGAGCCAGCTCCTACGGGATCCGCTGGGACTTCTCCTCAGAGGAGGACCGGCAAGCCCTGAGCCTTCTGGTCGATACGCTCGACCCCAAGTGCCTCGTTGTGGGCCTATCCGGTAAGGGTATCCCCCAGGAGTTCCTCTCCCTGGTCAGTAGGTGGGGAGCAATGGTGGCCGAGAAGGGGCGCCAGATGCTTGTTACTATCTCAGATCAGGAAGGACTTTGGGAGCCTTGGGAGGCCCAGGGGTGGGCTCCCGTGTTTGGGACGCTTTCGGAACCGAAGGTCCCTTGGGCTTTCGGCCGAGCTGATCGATGTCAGCTCTTGGGATCAGTTCCTAGGGGTTCTAAGCATTCGGAAGGAGCGCTGATCTGTCTTTCCAACCTCAAGATGGATTCGGTTTGCGTTCGCTGTGCAAAGCCTGACGCTTTGGGCAGGGTAGCCCATCAGCACGCGAAGGCCCGGACCTCTTCGAGGGTGCTCGCTCCGGCCTTGTGCCGTTGCCTGGCGGATGCTGGTCTGAGGGGCGACCATCCCCCTTGCTACGACAGCATTTGCTCAGTGAGCGGCCAGCCGCCGGCTGAGCCTGCGAAGCCTTCCGCTCCGGAGGTACCGTTGCCGGACGTTAAGTCTGGCGAGGACCTCTCCCCTCAAGAGAGAGCGAAGATGGAGGCTGAAGTTCTGGAGTTCCCCAGGAAGATGGATGCTCACTGGCGGTCGAAGGCAGACGCCAAGGATTGGGATGGTGTCTTCGCGGACCTGGAGGTCTATGCGTTGGCAGGCCAGGCTGTGGCTGCCGATCCCCGCCGTACGCCAGAGTATAAGGCGCAGGTCATTGAAGGCCTCAGGTTGGGCCCTACGGAGAACCGTCCGGGGCTCACCGAGGCTGCTCTCGCAGCCATTAAGGAGACGGTGGGCCGGAAGGCCGCTGCATTCTGGGTCGAAGGTACGGCGCGTACCACGGTCCGGAAGTTTGCGCACGACTGCGTCCCTACGGGGCCTCCGGTCAGCTCTCAGCCCCATGCGCTCCGCGGGGAAGCGGCGCAGTGGGTTGATGACCGGGGCAGCTTGTGCGAGGCCCTTCGGCCTGGGGTTCGGCCCCTTTCCCTACGAAGGAGATGCCTTCCCACAAGCGGGCGAGGAAACGCCGCTTGGTGGTAGATTACCGCAGGGTAAACGCCAGGGTGAAGAGATCCACTTACTACTGCCGGCGGAGCACGGATGTGCTCGCTGCAGCGGTAGGATCAGTCTGGTATAGCTTCGTTGATGCGGTTTCAGGGTTCAATCAGATCCGCAACACGAAGCGTGCCAGGGAGGTTCTTGCCATTGTTGCGCGTAGCGGTAAGTACCTCCCTATTGGGCTTACCTTCGGGCCTGTCAATGGTCCCGACGATTTTAAATACGTCGTGGACCGCGCGTATGCGCCGGGTCGCAATCGAAGGCTTAGGTTCACTAAGGAATGGGTGGCCTATGTCGACGACCTGACGGTTCGTACAGGTAGGGTCGTTGACGGCCGTTTCCTCACGGATGCGGAAGCAGAGGAGGAGATAAGGACGGCGTGCCGGAAGGGCAGCCGCTCCGCGCCTCAGACCGCCGCTTCCGCCCTTGAAGCCTTAGGCGCTCGAGGCCGCGACGGCTCGAGATCCAGTCCGCCTGACGCGGACCGGAAGGTCGCGCCTAAAGCAAAAGCAAAACACGATGAATCCCTAACGGACACTAACCACCCCACAAGAGCCCTATACCCGAACTCGCTTGTGTTCGTCTTGACCGCTTGTGTCTTGACCGCGGGGTCT